>JANZLX010000213.1:45634057-45673097 GCA_025531955.1 Erythroxylum orinocense | reverse complement strand
AATGTTGGCTATGTGAAATTGTGCAACTATTGATATGTGAATTGATATATGCTTGCCTTGAGGAAACCATCGATGATAGTTAACTCATTGAGTTCACAAAACTCAGCAAAATTGCATCATTATTTTTCAGGTTCGATAGGCGACTTTAGCTTTTGAGTCGCTCCACTACCGTATAGAGTGTGACGAAGTGAAGCCATAGCGCAAAGGTTGGTCAGCTGGATTGTTTTTGGATGACATAGATAGATTGTCCTTAGTTTCCTCAATTTTGTAATGCCCTTGTACTAGACTTTGTAGATGTACAGATAGTAAAGTTACACTGTAAATTTTGTATTTTGAGTAATGAAATGAGGAAACAGTTGGTTTCCAAATATCGTGGATTTTTCTATTGATGCTTGAGCATAAATAATGATATGATGCCATGTGGAGTTAACATAGTATTTAACCGTAGTGCGCCTTTATTGTAGGATATGTGCTGGAATGACCTTCGGGCGTTCCGGTGTGTATTCTACGGTAAGGGGGCGCTACATTAGCCGCTGCCCGGATCATTCATCCTTGTGTGGATACCAGTAAAGGATATTCGTGCATTGCAGTGTCCACAAATTTGAAGAAGAAACAAATACCAATCTGCGTCAAAAGGTAATTTCGCACATGTTATAATTTTCGGTTATACTTTCTTGTTGTGTGGTATGGTCCATTCCACTGCATACTGTAAATACCCAGGCTATAGGCGATCCAACAAGAGAACCCTTTTGAGCTTCAATTTTATGTTTTTGAGGTTCCTTGCTATGTTTGCTAGTATTTCAGGGCAAATATAGAAAAATGGAGGAGATTCGAAAATAACCTGAAGAAGCAACCAGGCTCACGATCGTGGTCCAAAAGCCACGATTCTGATAGAAGCCTCAGGTAGGAGCCACAATCGTGACAAATCGCTCATTCAAGTGCCACGATCATGGCATTATAGGTCATAATCATGGCTTGCACAACAAAACATGCAAACAGTGTAATATTTTGTCTCTTACATTGTTAAAGGATTTAAAGTGCGAGACTATTGATTCACATGAGTGGCATCATATAGGATGAATTTGGTACATTTTGACATGACTTAGGATTGTATTCATATGCATCATATTGCCATAAACACACGAATTGTGATTTAGACAAATTGTACCCAATTGACATATTCAGGGGTATGAAACTAAAATAAATGTGACTTGAATATGCATTTCCAGTGTCTTGTACTTTGGTTTACCAATGTCAAGAATTGATGGATTATAATTAGTAACTTGGAACTAATTGTTACAATTGAGACATTGATGAATTAAAATGTACATTTAGTCTAGGACAAATATTAAGTGGCAAGACAAGTTGTTACATGGAAAATTAGGATGACTAAGCCTATGAATTAGTGACAAATGGCATAGCTAATTAATTGAAAAATGGCAACAATGGTTATGTGAAAAATGGACTAAGTAACTAAGTGACATATGGCCGCATATATACATGATAAATGGAGTACATGCCTAAGGACAAATGTTAATCTAAGATAATGACACCTTGTACCTAGTTGAATTAAGCAAATGCTGGAAAAGTTTCTGCTGAGTTTATTTCTCTTCCTTCTTCACTCTCTCCATCGAAACTTGCTTCTATCTCATCTCTGTATTTTGGTTTAACTGTTGCTAAATTGCTTGCATCATTTGCATAGTCTTCCAGGGGGTATGTAGGTGTTACAGATAGAATACTGCGAACTTATTCTTTCCTTATTTTATTTCCTTAACTATTTTTTATCCAATTATATGTTTGATCCTAGATTTCTTAAGGTATTGGTTACTTTCTCTCAATATTTAATACAGCCTCACGATTCAAAAAACTTTCCCTAACGTTTTTCATTATGTTATCTATTAGATAATTAAGTTCTTAGGCAATACCCCCTTTTGATCTCTCTCCAAATGATAGTTAACTCCATAATTATGAGACTTATTAAACTTCCAACTCTTGTTACACAATCTATACTGATTACTTTGATTCACTCTCTCGATTTATTTTCAAGTATAAGCGTGCACAATTATCACAAACATCTAGAAATAGATTGAATTCAACAATGAATAAAATCACAAAATAAATCTAGAATAATTCCTAATCTGAAGTTTATGACTCCATAAACATGTTTAACATCAAGAAAATCATATTACGCATCAATACTAGTGAAATAAACAACACAAAAAGAATAGAAACTTTATTTTCTCCTTAATTTGTAAAGCTGGAATTTTCTGATGTTGTTCTTGATCTCTCCACTTTGATTCAATGGCTACTGCAATTTTCCAGAGTGTTTCACGTTCTTAAATAGTATTTCAAGGTCCTAGGTTTGTTTCTAGGATTTCTCCACTTCATTTGGTTCCAAAATTATCTCCAAACCTTAAAAGATATGAAAAAGGTCGCACTTGAAAAGTGTATCATGATCATGCATTTGAAAATTTTCTCTTTGTCATGATTGTGATATGGGATTCACGATCGTGACTTGCTTCATTCAGCCTTAATCTTCTTCATTCTTTAATTTCTTGATTTCCATGACTAACAAACATATCAAACACTTTTAGAAACATAAAATTAAGATTTAATTATTGCTTTAAACTAAACAAACACTCAGACTAGTACAAACATTATCAATAACATAATTCTAAGCCTATATACGTGATAACCAACTAATAAACACTTAAAAAGATATTTTAAAATCTAGAAAAACATAGTATAATTTACATTTTTCAAAGGGTAGTGGGGCCTGATAAGATACTTGTAGAGGTGTGGAAAAGCCAAGCTTTTTAATGTAATCCTCGTGACAACCAAAATGTCTAATGAGTGTTCACTTAGTATACTAATTCCTCTATACAAGAATAAAGAAAATATCTAAAGCTTTATCAACTACAGAGGTATCGAGGTATCAAAATACATAGTCATACCATGAATTAATAGGAGAAGGTGATTGAGAAGATAGTGAGAAAGGGTGCATCTATCTTACAGAAAAAATTTGTGTTCATGCCAGGAAAGCCTATGATAGAAACTATACATCTTTTTATGAGATTGATGGAATATTATAGGGAAGGACAACAGAACCTTCATATGGTTTTTATTAACTGAAAGAAGGCTCATGAAATGGTACACAAATCATGTAGAAGTGTTTGTAAGTTAAGGGAGTTCTTATAGCTTATATATGAGTTATTGGGGGTATATGTATGAAGTGTAAAAAAAATTGTAAAAATGATAAGAGGAGATGTAAGGCATTTCTCTATCAATATCAGGCTATATCAAATCTCCTTATTGAGCCCCATTCTATTTGCAATAAAGATGGATGAGCTCTCTAAGAATCCTCAAGGAGAAGTGCACTAGTGTACATTTTTGTCGGGGACATTGTCACATTTTTGTTGGTGACATTGTTTTAGTGGATAAGACAAAAGAGGATGTCATTGCCAAGTTAGAACTTTAGAGATATACACTAGATTTGAAAGGCTTTAAATTGAGCAAAACTAAGACTGAGTACTTAGTGTAACTTTTGAGGCTAAGATTGGTTAAGAAGTTATACTACAGAAAGAGTGTTTTTTAAGTATTTAGAATCTATCATCCAAATTAATAAAGACATCGATGAAGACATAGTTCGCCATGTTAAATCAGGGTGCCTTAAATAGAGGAGTACATCAAGAGTTTTATGTGACAAAAAGATAATACTCGAGCTCAAAGGTAAATTTTATCATTTAGTAATTAGGTTGGTCATGCTCTATGGGACAAAGTATTAGCCCATCAAATATATGCATAACCATAAGTTAAGAGACACCTTGGAGAGGCAATCTTATCAAATTAACCATATTTAAAGTTTATAAACCACAATAAAAAATGGATTGGTTACAAGTTAATTAATCAAAATTAAGACTGTGGGACTTAACTTAAGAATTCAAACAAGAACAAAAAATTGACTAATCAAAAGTGGCAGAACTTAAACTAAATGAAGCCTAGTTAACCTAAGAATGCCCAGCAAACTCAAAATTAAGCCAAACAATTAATAGTTATGCAAAATAAAGAACCTAAAATTCAATTTTGGTATTTATTAATAAGTTTTAATAATAATTTTATTATATCTTATTGAAAATAAATAATTAAATTTTTAAGAGATGTGTAAATTTTTATTTTTAAACTAATATGTATTTATTAAAATCTTTTTAATTACTAGAATCAATTTTATTATCCATAATAAATATTTTATTATAAAATAAATTTATTTAATATTAAAACTATTTGCTAAGGGGTCGTTTGATTCTACTTGTATTGTTTTATTGTAGTTTTTAATTTTCGTTTTCAATTTTTTGTTTTTGTTTTTCTTTCAAATGAAAACAATAACCTGTTTGATTGTTAATATCAACGTAGTTAAATTTTTATCACTAATAATAATTACATATTATATAAAACTTAAAAATAAATTATTTTTAATTAACTAAATTTATTTAATCTCTTATATATCATTTATTAAGAAAATTATTAATAAAATTATGTTATTTTAATAAATTAAATAATTTAAAAATCAAAATTTTATTCATAAATTAATATTTATTTAAAATATATTTTAATTACTAAATCAAATTTTATTTGAATATTTATATATTTTAATTTAATAAAATTTATTAATAATTATTAATATTTAATTACATATATTTTAATTATAAAATTAAATTATTCATAATTTTTATTAAAAATTTAAAATTAAATACTATATATTTAAATGATAGTAAATCAAATTATAAAAAACCAAAAACAAGAAATAAAAACTATTTTTTATAATTTTCATAAATTTTAAAAGCTGAAGAAAACTAAAAATAAATTTCATAAAAATAAATTTCATAAAAACATGTTGCTCTGCAACGCAACCGTCTAGCGAAATTGGGCACGCTCACTCTATACAGCCAAATATATAACTTGGAGCAATTATCACATGCAATAGGGTGGAATTCCAACGGTATGCAAATAGGTGGGTCAATCCACAGGACCATTTTCTGTGCAACGTCCTTGTGTGTTCCTGTTCTTCACAAGAAGTGCCTGAAGGGCCGGTGAAACGCCAGATGGAGGGGCTGTCAAATTTGATGGCTGTGTAGAAGGTTGAGCTTCTGAGGTAGGCTGAATCATGAGCTCTCTAAGAGCTGCAGAATAAGGTCTACCTGTCAGGCTTCCACGCATTCTCCCTGTTGGTCGCCAATTTTGCTCTGATGATAAGTCTACTAGACCATCAGCACCGGATGGTTGAGTCTGAACAACTGGAACATTAGTCCTCTGCTCTATGATTGGCGACCTAATCACATTAGGATGATCAGGAAGTGGTGTTCCTACTCTGGTTGCTGGAATTTGAATTGAAACTACAGGAGGCTGTCTAGCCATTTGATTTGGTCGATGTGAAGCAATGACTCTAGGCTGCTGGCTGTGAGATGACGTAGTTCCCACTGCAACATTTGCCCCATGCTGAGCCTGAACTCGTTGAAGAGGATGAGTTGATCTAATAGTTGGTGACTGACCCCTGGATTGTGGCATGTGGAAAGCTTGCTGTTGGTACATATTCTGAGATCCAGATGATAGTCGTGAACCACCTGAGAATTGATTTGAAGTTTGTAGCACCTGTGGTTGAGCTGACTGACCCTGTACAAAAGATTGAGTGAAAATCTTTCTAATAGGTATAATATTACATATATAAACTTTCTGGAGTGTTATTTTTTCAATAACTAGACAAACAAGATGCTCTTTACACTGAGTTAAACTCCTCAATGACTTAACGGAATCTAAAGAATAAGAACAATCTGGAATAATATGGCACCTATATGAGCAAGTACGAATATGGAATATTAGAAGTTTTACATTGTACCCAATGTTTATGTTACAAGGACAAGCATCCTTCACTGGAGTCGTGAGGGTTTTAATTTTCAGATTAAAGCTTTTTGTTTTATCTGCCACTAAGTTTATGTTGTTTCCCTTTTGAACTTTCAGTTTCCCGTCTCCCCCAGATCACCCTTCTTAGAGACCACATGCACAGTGATTCAAAAAGATTGGATATGTCTCAAACCTGAGCCATTGGCTGACGCTGCAATGCAGGTTGATTCGTGTATGACATCTGGTGTGGATTCGTGTAAGAGGGAAACTGATGCTGTCTTGTATCACTAGAGGTCGTGTTGAAACCACTTGCAGTTGGTGCTGGCATTGCGACACCTAGAGAAGAAATACTTGAGGCATTGGTGAATGAAGCAGCTAAAGTAGTTCTTGGTGGTGGAGCTGATGTTTGAGATGGAACTGGGAGAGCCTGAATAGCTACTGGAATTCTGTTTATATGTCTGGGTATCTGTGATGGCCCCGCATACTCGTTGAGAACAAGATTGCTATGAACCCCACCATTAGGAATGAGTGCAGGAGAGATGGCATCGCTTAATATATGTGATGTCATAGGGTAAGGCATGGGCTGAGAGGTGCCATCAAATATTTGTGCCCCTGTCCCGGTGGGTGAGGCCTCAGAACACGCATTCAAGAGACTTGCCCAAAAGTTATCATATAGTTGAGTACCAATATTTTCATTAAAATTTGCATCGGTCATCAGAGATTTTATCGTTAAATCATTAGAAATGGGCTGATTTTGCAAACAAGTCTGAGAAGGTTTCCGTTCTTCAATTTCTCTAAAGGCCACAGTGTCCATCTTGTCATTATCCACTGTAAGATCCAAAACAATTGGATCCCCCTCAGTCTTTTCTTTCTGGCAATCAGAATATTTGCTGGGTGCCTTGTACATATCGTCGTCACCTTCCAAGATGGCTTTCCATGACCCATCATAAGACATTATCACATCAATAACATTGTCCCCTACTTCTTTCAGAACCTGTAAAATAGAAAACACAAAAGAATTATTAGATATTGAATTCATGATTCATAGAACATAACTACAGAGACAATCCAATCAACAAACTACTTGCCTTAACCATGTTTTGATCTTTTCGAATATCGGTGTAGCATACATGTTGATTGCAATGTGGGCAGCGCCAAGATGGCTTTCTTGAATTTATCTTGACAAAGTTACTAAAATCAAAACACTAAAGCAAAAATAAATTCATGTCAATCAAATTACTAAAAAACAGAGAAAAGAGGAAATGTGAATTTTGATAGGCCAAATGATTAAAGTGGACAAAACTGCGATAGATTCATAAACAATTGTGTCTAAATTAAATCATAATTACAGAAAAATGATGAGCAACAAAGGAACATGTCAGCTTATTCCTTAAATTTAATTTAAGAATTCCATATACTGAATCACCAATCCAAATAACAAATTGAGCCCAAGTTATTACAATCAAGTTTACGTAAAGAGGATAATCAAACAACGAGAATGCTTTCTACTGCATTGGAGAACACAACAGAAAAAAAAATAAAATGTGATTTGACATGAATCCTGAATAAAGTAACTAAAAAGCTTTAAAATGTTTTAAATTATATATACAATTCAGTCCAAGCGTCAAAATTGAACATGTGATTTAGATATGAGCATCAACTGAGTTTAAATTCTTAAGTTGGATGGCTTTTTTTAATATAATGTTGGATATTTAATGATTGAGACACTTCAAATTGAAGTTTGAATTTTCTCACAGATTTAAGTCTCGAATACTGTATGATGGCCTGTCCTTTGATCTTTATTTAAACGAACTTAATCATGAAGATAAAGGTGTATTAGAGAATTGGTATTGGCACCCGGTGCCAACTTCCAAATTTTGGTCAAAAATTCAATGAAATGAAAATGACGAAGAAACATCTACCTTCTTCCTACATTTAGTAAGGTGTTATAATACGTGGGACTCACCTGAAGATGTTTGCAAGAATGCCCTTTGATGGGAGTTCTGATACGAGTACAGCTGTTTGAGATAAACAGCAGTCAATCAGGATGAGATTGGTTAACTTACCGACAGTTGGGGGTGAGTAGAAACATATCAAAACCAATTCAAATAAAGAATGGTGCCCTAACAAATTTATTTCAGATTTATCATCAAATAGTCAAAAATTGCTAACATAAATAATCAAATAAACAGTATAAACAAGAACAAACACAAAATTCTATATTCCTTTGAGGTTTTGATTTTAATAGGAAAGCTCTCACTAATAAAATAATCACTCCTTACTAAACCAATCAGCAGCCAAATAAACAGTATAACCAAGAACAAACACAAAATTCTATTTTCCTTTGAGGTTTTGATTTTAATAGGAAAGCTCTCACTAATAAAAGAATCACTCCTTACTAAACCAATCAGCCGCTGCTGCTTAATGTTTAATTTGGTGAAAAACCAAGATACGTAAGGATTCAGATGGCATCAATCACAATTCTGATAGCAGTATCATTCACTAACTCCACATGAAAAGTCAAATCAACACTAATCCATAGTATGAGCATGTATACAGTACGGAGTATGAAAGAAAACTGATCATACTGACAGAGGAAATACCAAAAAATAAATTGCATACCTTATAGGGCAGTTAAGCGATATACGTGATGGCCCCTCAATTATGTCAGAATCTAAAACACCCAATTAATAATTAGGCTATGGAGAGTGTAAAATCGTATAATTAGAACCAGGTTGAAATAATTTGATCAATGAAATAGAGCTACAGTCTCCTATTGTTCTGAACACATACCTGGATCTGGCTCAGTAACATCAGACTGAACATAATCTAACAGCAAAGGACTTTCAGATGATGGTGTCACACTCATAAAGGCAACAGCTATGATATAATGACCTTGAAAAGCTATAGTGTTAGATCAAATCACACAAAAAGTGAAATCTGCACAAAATGGAAGAACGTTTGCTCAAGCATACCTTTGAACTGGCCAACTGCTTGGAGAAGATTAGTTCCATATTTAAGCATAGAAGTCACATTAGTTGGCAACTGTGGTCCAGGGTCCTAAGGAAAATACATTTTGATACACATTATCAGAAGCCTTTTCACCAAAAATTCCTTACACGTCATCAATGTGAGAAAGTTTGCATTCAAGCAATACCATTAAGGCAGTAGTTCTTCTGTCCACTCCCTTTCCGTTGAACAGGAAGCTACAAAAATAAACTAACTGATAATCAGCTCAAACAGCTCTACAAGAAATAACAAAGCAAAACAGAAGCATACCTCACTTCTTGTGGATTTATAATACATGCAGATGTCTCAATGTTATCTGTCTGTGCTACAAATAACCGCTGCATGCAAAGAGACAAGTAACAGTTAGAGGGAGTACAAAATTTTAATATCAGGATCACACTACAAGCACATAAACTCAAAAAAAAAAAAAAAAAGGCAAATGCAAAGTTATATAGTGACTACCAAAATATTTCCTAGCACATAAACTAAAAAAAGGGCAAATGCAAAGTTCAATAGTGATTACCAAAATATTTACTCAGCTACTATTTGTAACAAATACAGCTTTGTGAAATTTCCCGAAGTCAGGACAGCATCAACAATGAGGAAAAATTTGAGATCAATTCAGCACTATAGTATTATCAATTCAGCACTATAGTATTACATTCTTGGATTCATGTCGGAAGGAACTACTGTTACTTTCCCAGAAGATACATTTGGTATACATCTCAACAAAAATGTGAAAGCACGAGGTTAATGACCCTACCTCTAAAGTCTAGCCCACAGACATCACTATTATTTCCAGTTTTCTGTAAAGATAAACATATCAAGTTTCAAAACAATACCAAGCACCACTCCATCCACTTCAAACCAAACCTTGCAAGGTTGCAGAACAATCAGTTCGAAAAGAGGAGTTCCCAACTGGAAACCCCCAACATTGAAAGATGCTAGTCTTCCCTAAACATCTCAAGTTCATGTCATGTGGGAAAATAGAGATAACCAAAAAATCTGTTCCTAGGCTTTGTACATTTTGTTTCCAATAAGTCCACAACCTTTAAATATTTTCATTCGAAGAAAAAACCTTTTTACTTAGATTCAGTCAAGCATATAGATAGAATGCTATTGCAAGTTACGTGTTTAAACAGTTCCATGGAAACTTAACATAGCAATGTCATGTGGAAGTGACATCCACCCTTTTTGTGGAATCTATATGCATGTGAATCCAAGCAATCATCACGTCAAATGCTAGCAAGAATGTAGAAAATTTTGTTTTCCACATCAATACACCTAGGTGAGCTTGTAACAGCCATTTGTTTGAGTACTAGATTGAACTTATATAAAAGGTTTCCACTGAGATGAAGCAACTAAAATGTTTTATAAAAAACGAATAATGGTTGAGGAATTAGCATTCCATTATCCAGATGAGTGTATTATGGTGACATATAATAACGATATAGCTACATTGAACAGCCTCCCCAGAGTAGGGAAAATAACGCAGAGAAAAAGTAGAAGAAATGAAGGAACTTATTGTCTGTCTTGCAAAAGCTACAAATGCTTTGCCATGCCTAATTTTCGTATCCTGTCAATATGGGCAATTGATTCAGTAGAAACTATCAAGTCTAGTTATTAAGATTATGGATTAAAGTACCAAAAAGAAATATAACTTACATGGAAGCCAGTTGCATGACTAGTCATATAAGCTTACAAAATAGTGTGAGTAGAAAACCACTAAATAATGTAGCAAGATTATAATATGGAACAAAATTTAATAAGCCATGCCAATTAAATATCAAAACAATGATACCAAAGATATTGCCTACTGACTGTTCAGGAATGTTTATAAAAATTAGATCCAGACAATGTACTAATAGTATGGAGCAGATTTTTAGATTTTTTTTTTTTTTACATATCCCATATGCTCCTACGCCTATAAAGCTTATTAGTTTACATATAGCAGCTATATGTATGTTTTGCAATTTAAAAGTGAGGCTACACAGATACTTACTATTTTCTCCTCGGGAGAATGTGCTACATCCTTTGAAATATGGAAATCCTTTATGTAGCCTTCATATCCAGGCTATAATAAAAATAATGAATCACAAGTCAGTGTATAATTAGGCAGGGCACGTAAAAAAGGGGAAAAAATTGAGAAGGTTTAAAAATAAAACAAAAAGAACCTCAGGTGAAATAAAGAGTCCTAGGCATTGGGATAGTATAATAAATAACTAATAAAATATTGTTACAAAACCAATTTAGCATAAGTATTCACCTTCACTTCAAGAAAAGCAAGTATATCGCCCATAGTCATGAAGGGGTAGAACCTACAGGGAGAGAGACAGAGATCAAGCACTATGTCAAAAAGTTAAATAAATAGCCATTGCACACATCTATAAGATACTACATCATAATCAATGAGAGGGCTGTATCAATGTTTTGAGACCTAGGAAAATTACCCTTTTACTTTCTAATCCTTTTCTTTGGTCACAATTGATTACTTTCAATCTTAGATCTAATGCACAAGTAAATAGCCATTGCACACATCTATAAGATACTACATCATAATCAATGAGAAGACTGTGTCAATGTTTTGAGACCTAGGACCATGTAGTTCTAACACATAAGCCATTCGTTAATATTGTGGAAATACTGACCAGTTGTATTCCTTTTTTTCTTATTCATCAGTACACAATTACATGTATATATAGAAATAGAGCTAGCTAATTTAGGAAACTAATATCTGTACATAATCTTCTAATATCTATACATAATCTCCTAAATTTGTACACAATATCAGATCTGAAACATGATATCTGATCTGATATTATTGACTTTTAGGAGTCAATAATATCTTAGGAAATATTCAGTCTGAATATTTCCCAACAAATATGACAGCAAATCAGGATCTAACCTTCCTTGACACTGAGCTACCTCAATTTTTGTTTCAGATTATGTACCCTTCTTTCAATGTAAGCTCTGACTAGTAATATTTTGAGGTTAGGCAGTATAGCATATTAGATAGGACTCTATACATGAACTTTGAGATTCTACAAGCTTCATAGCGTCTTTATTTAGGGATATCTCCTCCTAACTTATTATAAACTCTTCTTGATTTTTTGTAACACTTTAAGAGCATCGCTCTTGACTTCAATATCTCGTTCAAAATCTTTCTAAACTCTCTCTCTCTCTCTCTCTGTGTGTATATATATATATATATATATGTTTGCTTTCATTCATTTGAGAAGCAAATTGAGAGAAGAAAGAAGGTTCTTTCACAAAACAACAAGAAAACCAAGTTGAACACTAAGTTTCATTAAATGGATATTTAAAACCATGAACCTTTTATGCATTGTCTCTTTTCATGTGACTTATGATCATAACAATAAAATGATTATTTGAACTAAGGCTTTCAAATTTGATCTTACATCTTCTCTTATAAGTTCTGAAAAAGTCTCAAGAATACAAAAGAAAAGGAAATGGAGGTGAAACGAAAAACCAAGTGATTAAAGAAAATAGCATAGATGTCGAGCAAGGTGGCTGCCCTAATACACACAAGACCTACAACCAGCACACTTGAAGAGAAAATAAGATATGGAAGTGAGCATCTAGACATCTTAAAAGTAAATTTTAAGTAATAACAAACTTATCAAATCTTACAAACAGGAAATATACAATGACTAATACTGGTCTTTCCAAAAACATGGAAATTTCAAGCATGTTCACTCAAAATTACATGTTCACATATAAAATAAAAGAATGGATTACCTTGCCATAATAGTTGCAATGATTGAACTGTAATTGCTTGGCTCATTGTTAATACCTCCAAGACTGCAAAAGATGCCTCCTATCTAGGTTTTGCGGGTAGAGGAAAATTCAAAGCATTTAGCATTAACAATATCAACTAACTAGAAATTTACTTTCCATTAAACAACAAGCTGACCTCATTAGCAAGAGCACAAAGCTCTTGACTCTCTTTCTCTGAGAACCATCCTCTTGCACAAGCATTCTTCAATGTGATAAAAAGTCAGTATCAAGGAACAATACAGACATTACAGATACTCACACCTCCCAACATGATCAAATGCATATATGCTTCACATTACAAAGAAAATATCAAGCTATAGGAACCAATATTAATGATCCAAAACAAAAACAGAGCACAAGATAGCAAATAATTCAAAATATGATGGAAAACATCAGTACAAAGTTCTTCCAAAATTGACCATGCTTCAAATACCTTTACAGAAATCATCAGAACCATGATACCTGCTCCTAGGAACAGATTGTTTCTGTGCTTGCATACCTATTTAACAATGGAAAATGAGTCAAAGCATAAATTTTTCCCTCAGGAAATAACACAATTTTGATCCACTTAGTTGCAGAATCAATTATGTGATGCTACTTTTGTTAATCTTCCCTAGACAAGATATATTGTTATCACAAGAAAGTAGATAAAAATCACCATGATAATAATAATCCATGGCATTACTTAAATACTAAGGTCAAACAAAAACAACATCAGAAAAATCAATTGCACATGAATATATAAAAGCTAGCAAAACTCTCTGATATTGACAGATACCACAAAGCAAAAGATCGAAACAGGAGGAAAGTCCACAATTATTCAATGGTAATATATTGCTTTTAGTATTTTTACTGGAACATCAAGACATTTTATTCAGAGCAGTTAGGGATACTATTTGAACTAAATATTGCTTCTTTTATATCTCTGGCTTACGAGTACAGTAGCAATGCTTATATATGTCATTTTGATCTGTAAAATATTCTATAAAAGAAAAATGCAGCAATAAAACTCGTTATTAGCAATAGAATGGGGAAGTAAAGATGTTACCTCAGTCAACAATGAAGGCAAAGATTGCACATTGGGTGGGACATCATTATTGGCAACAGCATAGTCAATGCCTCTGATATCAGAACAAAAGTGATAATCACAAAATGCAACATTCATATGTCCAATTTATGCAGTGGGAACAAAATTATTTGCAAATTGCTCTCGTTTTTTGTTCATATCCACAAATGGAACTATCTCCAATTCTTTCTTCTTGTTGTTTTTTTTTATTTTGCGCTAGAACGTATGATATATATAGTAAACCTGGCGAGGGAGAGACAGAGACTGAAGAACTCTTGTGGATTTTTCTGTTGAAAAGTTTGCATGTGCGAGGACAATCGCTCCACAACCGCCGTCACTCTGAATGTGTTCACCACTGAACTCGACAACTGCTGTCCTTTCCCCACTGTTAGTCTTGCTGCCAACGCCGACGCCGTCGCCGCCTTGCCGCTCATCCTCTATCTCTCATTCGTAGCGCATCGGAGGTTGGCTTTGTTTGGCCCTTTGTATTTTCTAGCATGCCAAAAATTGTATTTTAAACCAAACGATCCTTTAAAAATTCTAAAATTAAAATTAAACTGTTTAAACTTTAAAATACATTTTTTTTCTAAGTGTTTTTAAAGAATCGTTTGGTTTTACATATGTTATGTTACATTTTTTAGCTTTTATTTTTACTTTTTTATTTCTATTTTAAAATAAAAATAAAATTTTATTTAATTATTAATATTAATGTAGTTATATTTCAATAATAGTTACATTTTAGATAAAATTTAAAGATGTAATTAAATAAATTTATTTAATCTCTCAGATAACATTTATTAAAAATTTATTAATAAAATAAATAATTTAAAATTTATTTATAAATTAATATTTATTTGAAATATATTTTAATTATTAAATTAAATTTTATTTGAATATTTATATATTTTAAATTTAATTATATATAATATAATTATAACTATTAAATTAAATTATTCATAATTTTATTGATAATTAGTTTAAATATATAATATAATGTTAAATTAAATTATTTATAAAATTTATTAATAATCAAATAATTAAATAATATATATTTAAATGATAGCAAATCAGATTATGAAAGAAACAAAAATAAGAAAAAATTATTTTGTATGGCTTTCATAATTTTTGAAAACTAAAAAATATAAACAAATTTTTTTTACTAAATTTATAAACCAAACTAAAAAATAAAAGTAAAAATAAAACAAATATTCGCTTACTGAATTAATAATATAATTTATTAGAAAACTTTAAAATTCATATCTGACATTAAATTAGACTTCAAATAGATAAGTATATTTTTATGTTTATTATATTTACTTTATTAGTTTATTTAATATCATATAGTTAAGAGTCGATGATTAAAAAGTTCAACTAGACTAGTTCAATTGTAAAAACTTTAAGTTGTTCGATTAGTTCAATTGTAAAAACTTTAAACTGTTCGATTTATTTTAATAAATTTTGTTATTAGAAATGGTTAATTTAATTAGTCAATTAAATTTTATAAATTAATATTTTTATAAATAAAAATTAAATTTTTATTTGATAGTTCCTTTTTTAATTAAATTTTAATTTTTTCAATAAATAAAGATAATATCTTTTAGTTTTATAATCTTAGATAAAAATTGTGTTAAATTAATGTCCCTTAACCAAGGTTTATAAATATCCTTAATTTATATTATGTTATGATAAAGTCTTCAGGGTTTTTTTTTTGACGAAATCTTTAGTGTTATCTAATTTGACTTTTTTATTGTAATTGCGTCTAATATAGAAATTTATCAAAATTTAATGAATAATAAGAAAATAAATCTATTCTTATATATATATCTCTTGACACAAAATTCCTAATAATAATAATTGCTTTTTTTTCAGTTATCAACCAAACACAAGAACACGAGATTGTCGAAGTGTAATCCAGTTCCCGCCATGGCGGCTCAGCTGGAGCAACACCAAGCGAGCTTAAACCCAAATACCTCTCTAGACCACGTCGACAAGGCTAAATCTCTCATATCTGCTCTCAATTTTGTGTCTCGTGACCTCCCTATACCTTCTGATCTCTTCCACACTGTCTCCTCCATCTATCTCGATGGCCATGACGCCGTTAGTAGTGGTCCATGTGGCCAGAATGCACTGGTGGGTGTGCTCGTGTTGCTCTTGGTTGCGAATTTTGTTGTTTTTAAAAGGTTGGGGTGGAATTGAATTGTTAATCTGGGTCCTTTTTTTTTTCCTTTTTCTTTTGTTCTTGCTTTTCGATTTTGTGGTTTAAAGGTGGTCTAACTTGTGAGTTGTTTTGCGACTTTTGGGGTTTAGTGGTCTAACTTGTGGTGTCCTAACGTATGTTCACTGTTGAGTCTTTTGTGAATCTTTTTGTTTTTGTCTTATTCATGGTGCGTATGCGATCTTGTGATTATAATGGGAACTATCATCTATCTTTCAACTTGCTTTTCTGATTGATTGTGTACGTACTGAGCAGGGTTCCTCAAGGTTATTTGTCTTTGAATTGGTTGCTTGTGTTCTGATACGTGATTTTATGCACTTCGTTTGGGTTTCCTTAACCTTTAGATGTATCCTGATTTCTCATTATGGGATTCTTATTATTTGGGGTTAATTGCTTATAAATGATATTGATATATCACTTGTACATGTTGATGTATAACCCACACATGAAGGCAAAATGTGGAATTTAGCACGCCTGTTTTCTACTCAATTTTGATGGTTGCCTCAGACATGGTGAATTTTGGGTGATTGTTTCTTAGTAGAGCTTTACTTGACGATGAGAAACTAGATATCAACTTGCATTAGGTCAATTGTACAATACTTCTTTATCGTGTGTGGAATGACTACAGGTGGGGGCTTTGGCTCGAGTTACAGCAGTATTTAGATGGTGATATTAAAATTTGTATTTTTGGCATAAATTTGTCATCTTCTGATAGACATTTTGAATTCATCAATGTGACAGGATAATCCTGGGATGTCTGTTAGTGGAGACCTAATGGCTGACTTTGAGAATGCACTGGCAAATCAAAGGACTAAGTGCGAGTCAGGTGCTTTATTGACAGAATTGAAGGAAAGTCGATATCAAAGTCATGTTCTTCATCGTTTAAAGGAACTTGAAGGTTGCACCCTTTCTAATGGAACTAGTGTTTTGTATGCTATATTGTTTGTCAATAAATAATTTATGAGGCATGTGCTAATTTACTTTATTTGCTAGCGACTCATTCATTTTCCATGGATTTGTGAGATTCTCAGATGATTTTGATGATAACAAATTGCTGCTATTATATGTGTGAAGAATGGACAATTGCAGTTGTTGCTGCCTGTTGATTGTTCTTTACACTTTTCTAAACTTCTAGGCAAAATATATCTTAACGTGGTTGTTATTTGTTTTAGAGCTGCCTTCAAAAGGGGGTGAGGACATGCAGACCAAGTGCTTACTTGAACTTTATGGACTTGAGGTAAACCTGCTGTGTTCAGTAGCAAAGTTTATATTAAGTGCGCGCGCTTGCTCACTTTTTTCTATTAGACCAAGTAATAGCAGCTTCCTGAATGAAAATTCAACAACATATGAGTGATCTATTGTGGAATGATATTCTAATAAATCTGTTGGATAGGTGATTGGTGAGGAACAGACAAGGAGTAGTTTCATCAACTATTAAACATGATTAACATTTAAGACAAAGTCTGCATTGTCCCACTACAACAAAGTTTGGAAATACCATCTTCAGTTTTGTTTAAAGTTCAGAAACCAAACTAATTTGTTTGACCTGTAGATCAGGATTTTCATTTTATATTTTATGGGATATGTTGTTACAGGAAACTGCTAATTGATTATTATGTGTGTTGTTTTTCTTCTTATGATGTTGTAATGTTTGTTTGTCTTTGATGACAAGGACACTTTTTCTGGCAGCTAACAGAGTTGCAAAGCAAAGTTCGTTCTGAAGTGAGTTCAGAGTACTGGATGCGCCACCTGTGTGCATCTCCTGACAACCAGTTGTTTGACTGGGGAATGATGCGATTACATCGTCCTCTATATGGAATTGTAGATGCTTTTGCCAGGGAACCTGATGATCAATTCAGGAAAAAAGGGAATTCGGAGGTCATTATTCATTCCTATATCTGTGCAATGATACAAATGTGGCTATCTACAATTCGACTATGATTCTTCAAATTATATTTCGCGAAATTATCTTTGAAGATTAACTTTCATATTTCAGAAGTTTTACATGGAGACAATTCTATTTTATATAGTGGCACAGATATAGGAACTTATTCTCTGTCGCTGATATGATAATAACATCATTAATGCAGAGGCTAGCAAGGCTAAAAGAGGAAGAAAGGAACCTTATAGAGACCAAAAAAAAGAGATTTTTTCAAGAAATTGGTTATGCAGTGCGAGACTTCCAATTACAAATTCAGGCTTCTCTAAAACGTCGAAAGCAAAGGAATGATTGGATTCAGGTATCTGTCTAATCTTGTCCTTTTCTATACATCATTTCTTACCTGCTTAAGAGTAATATTAGCAATAGTTCAAATGGAAAAGTGGACTTCGGAAATGCATTCATAATTTTGTGTTTATGGGTTGAAGGATAAACTCATAAACCATGGATAATTTTCAGAAATAAATTGGAAGAGTATATAATAGAAAGCGTGCCAGTGACGTAGCTACCTCTCAGCCATAGTAATTAGAAATGGAAAATTTGACATATAAGATAGCTTAGCTACCTTTGTTCAGTGTCGTTAACTGGAATTATGATATTGACACATGCATTTAATAGTTCTTTTATATGATTAAGATGCTCTTAGATAAACTTTTTAAGGGTTACCTTAACAGTCTCATGACCACACTTTCAATACAGAATGCTACAAGGAACCGACTAATGCTATACTTTTTGAGATTTATCTTCTCTAAGTTTAAAATATGAGATTTGTTCACTTTATATCTGACTTTATCTATTTCATCTACAGTAGTTGTGGCATATTGTAGTTGGACTATTCTGAAGACTGTATTTTGACAGGCATGGCATGGAAGACAAAGGCAGCGTATCAATCGAGCAGAGAAATTGAGGTTCCAGGCATTGAAGGCTGATGACCAAGAAGCTTATATGAGATTAGTGAAGGAGAGCAAGAATGAACGCCTTACAATGCTTCTTGAAGAAACAAATAAGCTTCTGGTCAATTTGGGAGCCAAAGTACAGAGTCAGAAAGGTGAAAAACATTCAGAAGGAATTGAACCCTTAGAAGACTTTGAATCTGAGTCACCAGAGGGTGATGATTCAAGGGATCAAAGCCCACAAGATACAACTCTTGAAGTAGATGCTGACATTGCTGGCCCTGATCCCGATGATGACAGTGATGATTTACTTAAAGGTCAACGACAATATAACTCAGCCATACATTCAATTGAGGAGAAGGTAGATTCCATCATTCTTTTTTTCAATCTATTTTCAATATTTATACATATTTGTTGAATAAACTATACAGGTTTATGTAGTCGACATTAACTGCATTGTTCAGAAACTGCTATCTTATTTTTTATTATTTCATGTTATAATTTACAAGGAGAAAGTGAGTAAAAGAGATGACTAAGAAAGGAGGATCTTATTATTAACTGTGTGCTGAAATCTATCCAAGGTACTTATAGGCAACAAATTCAGGAAGAAAGATAACAGAATCGGGCATCAGAAATAAGTTTAATTCCAAACTCAAACCAATTAAGTATACAATAAGTTTGACTAAAATGTAATTTTTTGGAGATCCCATAATTAAGTCACCCAATTTTCATCTCTTGCAGGGGTTTCATAAGTTATAATGTTTTCCTATCTTTTAGAAAACCCCAAATTGGAAAATAGATTAATCCTTCAGATGTGGATTCTTGAGGAACATATTAAATAGCCTAAAAGTTATTACTTGTGAAGTTAAACAGAAAATTCTTCCTGCAGTTTCAAGTGACTATTTTGAGTTTTCTCGGTGGTTATTCTCTCTCTTGTAAAATCATTGGTCTGAAGTGGTGATTGTCTTTTGTTGTTTTTTTCTTCTTGTCTATGATGAAAGTAGTGAAAAGGACCAACTCTAATCACCAGAAATATTATAAGTGTGTGGGTGTTAGTACAAAAATATAGGTAAGTACACATATTCTCAACATGATAAATTTAGTAATTGGACAACTTGATTTAATTTCTTTGTAATGCAGGTAACTGAACAACCGTCTATTCTTCAAGGTGGACAATTAAGACCATACCAGTTGGAAGGGCTTCAGTGGATGCTCTCATTGTTCAATAACAATCTAAATGGAATTTTGGCTGATGAAATGGGATTGGGGAAAACAATACAAACTATTTCATTGATTGCATACTTAAAGGAGAAAAAAGGTGTCTCAGGGCCGCACTTAATTGTCGCTCCAAAGGCTGTGTTGCCAAATTGGATCAATGAATTCTCAACATGGGTTCCTGAGGATGAGTGAGAAGAAAACTTCATAAATTACTTTTTTTCTTTTCCAGGGTGTGTTTGTAATTCATCTACTTATAGCCTTTTCCTTGACCTTGATCATGGACTTTCACTTTTGTGTAGGATTATGGCAATTCTTTATGATGGTCGACTAGATGACAGGAAAGCAATAAGGGAGCAGATATCAAAAGAAGGGAAATTTGATGTATTGATAACACACTACGATTTGATCATGAGAGATAAGGCATTTTTGAAGAAAATTCACTGGCATTACTTGATTGTTGATGAAGGGCATAGGCTAAAGAATCATGAAAGTGCTCTTGCACGGACTATCGACTCAGGGTAAGGTGTTGCATGTGATTCGACCCTGCCTTAACCCTTTTACTGCATCGGGGGAGAAATTCATGAGATTCTATCCATTTTAGGATTCTTATGCTGGTCTACACATTGTAACATAACACTTTTTACTTCTGGTATTGTAACTGTATTTGTTAAGCATATGAAGGGGTCTTTTTAAACCGAATTTCACTTGCATATGCAGATATAAGATTCAGCGTAGGCTTCTATTGACTGGAACTCCGATACAGAATAGCTTGCAGGAACTCTGGTCTCTACTTAATTTCCTCCTTCCCAATATATTTAATTCAGTTCAGAACTTTGAAGAGTGGTTTAATGCACCCTTTGCTGATCGTGGTGACGTTTCTCTCACTGAAGAAGAACAGTTGTTGGTTATCCGTCGTTTGCATCAAGTAGGTGTTTGTCCTTATTAAGTAATTATTAGTTTTCTTGCTCATTTTATCCTAACTCATACCCTTGATTACTAGGTTATACGACCTTTCATATTGAGGAGGAAAAAGGATGAGGTGGAGAAGTACCTTCCTGGAAAGTCTCAAGTCATATTGAAATGTGATATGTCGGCTTGGCAGAAAGTATATTATCAACAAGTCACTGAGATGGGCCAAGTTGGACTACATACTGGTATGTAGCGTCTGCTCCCATATATGCCACTCGAGTCCTATTGTGCATGAGTACCTATGTTAGCTTGTCTTAATTTTACTAGGTTATGTAGGCATTTCAGTGGGTCATTTTCGCTATTTATACCAAAAGTTGACTGTGCCTCTGCTGTTTAATTTTTCTGGAATGGTGATTATAAAATTAACGATAAGGACTGCTATTAGACAGCCTTAACATTTCTAACACGACTATATGCTACTTTCTCAGTGTATGAAAATAGGTGATGGCTGTCCGTATTAATAGCATGATTCATTTGTTTGGCCCTGCCATCTGACTTGGGTGCCGAGCTAATTTTAGGAGGCTCTTGTACTGATCATTCCCATAGTTCACTAAAAACAAGATAACTATTCTGCAGGGTCTGGAAAATCAAAAAGTCTCCAGAACTTGTCAATGCAGCTCAGAAAGTGCTGTAACCACCCATACCTTTTTGTTGGAGACTATAACATGTGGCAGAAAGACGAAATAATTAGAGCTTCTGGGAAGTTTGAATTACTTGATCGTTTACTCCCTAAACTCTGTGCAACTGGCCATAGAGTCCTGCTTTTCTCACAAATGACTCGTCTTATGGACATTCTCGAAATTTACTTGCAGCTTAACTATTATAAATATCTTAGGCTTGATGGTTCAACAAAAACGGAGGAAAGAGGAGCTTTGCTTAAAGCATTCAACGCTCCAGACTCCCCTTATTTCATGTTTCTCTTGAGCACTCGTGCTGGAGGCCTTGGTTTAAATTTACAATCAGCAGATACTGTCATAATTTTTGACAGTGATTGGAACCCTCAAATGGACCAACAAGCAGAGGATCGTGCACATCGTATTGGGCAAAAGAAGGAAGTCAGGGTTTTTGTATTGGTTAGTGTTGGATCAATTGAAGAAGTAATTTTGGAGCGTGCAAAACTGAAGATGGGCATTGATGCTAAGGTCATACAGGCTGGACTTTTTAATAATACGTCAACAGGTACTTGAACTCAAAAATTACTTATCCATCATACTGGCAAACAGTGAAGATATTTGTCCGATCGAAAAAAATAGTGTTTTTCTTTTATTTCCATTTTCTATTTATGATTTCTTCAAAGTTGGCATTATTTCTTCCTTTGCATTTTAATGGAATTGAGTTAGTGATTGATAAGTCATAAGGTTTTCTTGAACTGGCTGAGAGCAAGCCTTTCAGGACCAGATTTACATGCTGATTGAGTTGGCTGAATTTTCTGATGGCCTTTGGCACTGCTGTTAGAATCTTGTAGAGCTCTGTCAGAAAGAATATTCATCTCACCACTGTTTCTGTCATCCAGTGCTTGTTTATGGAATCATATAATGTCTTAAATTGTATTTTGATGATAACATTTCGTTTATTGCATGTTTTTGAATTATGCCTTGTACACTCCCTGCTAGACTTTTTTTTTTTTTGGTTTTTTATGGAAATTGAACACGGGCTTATGGTCACATTTACTTTCTTGTGCAGCTCAGGACAGAAGGGAGATGTTAGAGGAGATCATGCGAAAAGGAACAAGCTCCCTTGGGACAGATGTGCCAAGTGAGAGAGAGATCAACCGCCTTGCAGCCCGATCACGAGAAGAGTTTTGGATTTTTGAGGATATGGACAAGAAGAGAAGGAAAAAAGAGGACTATAGATCACGTCTAATGAAAGAGCATGAGGTACCTGAATGGGCTTACTCTACACCTGACAGTAAGGAAGAAAGGGCCAAAGGTTTTGACCCGAACCAGATTGGTGTTTTAGGGAAGCGAAGAAGAAACAAGGTAATCTATGCCGATACATTGAGTGATTCACAATGGATTAAGGCTGTAGAAAATGGTGTAGATGTAACAAGGATTTCAACTGAAGGAAAGATGCGGGAGTATCCTTCAACCCCGGGCACTGAACCGGTGAGTAATACCGATGGCATTCCTACAGCAAGCGACAGGACCAGTGAAGATACCTTTGGTTCAACCACAAAGAGACTAAAGTCTGACGGAGGAATTACTGAAAAACGTCAGCATCAGAGTGCTGAAATATTTGAACATCAAGACGCCAGAGTGAGTAGTTGGGGTGGACAAATGATATCTTGGACTACTCATAAACAGAAGAGATCTAGCTATGGCATGCCGAGTTCATCATCTGATTCTAGAGGACAAAATTCCAGTGGAAGAGGGAATGGTCGGGGTTGATATGAATGACCCCACTCAAGTGTAATACGCTAGTGATGGTATGGACCGTGGAACGGAAGTTGTATGAAATTGACTTATAATAGTTGCTGTTAAATTGTCTACAGGCCTAAGTGAGGCTTTGAGTTGTTGCTGTAAAATACCGATGTAAATAGTCACCCCTTGCCAGACATAACCTATTGTTATTGATTAACCAACAAATACTCTCTCCATTCTAAGCTTTTGCTGCAATGGGAAGGACTTAAACACTACATTTACATGTATCAAACTTCAGGTCATTTAAGAACCTGTAGTGGTGCTTAATTGTGAATAAAAATGAGTCCCCTTGGTAGATTGGAAAAGAACTTTTTAGGAGCTGATTAACAAATGAATGTTCAAATTAGATATTCAATAGCTGCCAGTCGATGAATAAATTAGGTTAAATAGTTAGTAGCAGAAAACCCTATATGAAAAATGTTGTACCTTCAACAAAATAATTTTTAATTATCAAAAACTTGTGAATCAAATATCAACCAAACCACAAAACAAAGTTTCACCAGCCCCTTATCTATTATTTTTAGGTATCCAAGAAACCAGGAAGGTGACGGATTTGTTATAATCGGATGGTACATAATATTTGATCAGAAGTTTTTTGCTCAAACCATCACAGTTACCAAGTTGCAAAGTTCAGATATCCAATGAGTGTTGTTGGAACCGTATCATCTCTGGATGTACCAACAACAGGAAATGATCATTTAGATGGAGAACAAGTCTGGAGATTATTCAGCAATCTAGTACAGAAATTAGGACCGCATCATCCATCTGAAGGCTACAAATGATAGTAAAAGAAAATAGGTAAGTTTCTATTTAACTAACCCAGTGACAAGACATAAATTCTTCCTAGATTACAATCATGGCTCACAGCCACTGCTCTGGTCGTACAAGCTAAGCCAAACAGAACAGAATCCAAAATGCTGTGGATACTCTCCTACATTGAATCTCTTTCAAGGGGTAATCTGCAAAAGTGTACTAAAGCAAAAGAAACCTCTATTCCTTGTCAACTTCAAGATTCTCAAGTTTTGATTCCAATTCATTGTCATTATCTTCACCTTCCCCAGACTCTTCATCATCAACCCCTCCTTCAGGATCATTCTCATCTAAGGGCCCAAGCATGCTAGGGAATTTCTTGAAGATTTCCTGCACCTCATCAATGCCCTCATCAGAGATATAATTCCCATTAATGTTCAGCAGTTCAAACACAGGCTTTTGGACCACAACCTTTGCCAGGGAGCGAGCCCCAACCCGTCCTAAAGAATTGGTGTTCATATCAACCTCCTTCAACTCAATATGACCTTCTTCCAAAGCCTTACTAATTTGAATAGCCCCTTCATCCTTCAGTTCATTTTCTCCCAAATTCAACTTGATTAGATGCTGCTTTGTTGCAATACAAGCAGCTAAACTGGGAGCAGCTTCAGCTGTTATGTCATTTCCAGCCATATCCAAGACTTCAAGTGATGGGGCTGATTCTTTGAGAGAATTGACTATAGCACGAGCACCATCATCCTCCAAATTCAGATAGCTCAAATAAACCTCTGTCAGACCTGCATAATTAGGCAGCGCTTTACTCAGAGCAACTCCAGCTTCTACACCAAACAAGTTATCTCGGATGTCAAGCTTCTTCAAATGGGTACAAGTTTCGAGTGCTTCTGATAAGGCAATCCCTCCTTCTGAGCCAACCCTGGTTGAGGAGCATTGGAAATCTTCCAGTAAGGGTGAGCGCCTCAGTACCTCAGAGATTGCAAGTCCTCCTTTGTCTCCTGTCATGTTATTGTGAAATTTGAGAACTTTAAGGTTCTCTGTGGAGGGAATCAATTCACAAACTGCTTCTGCAGCTTCCTCTGAAATACCATCATTCATCAGATACAGCTCCTCCAAGCAATTCTGTGATTTAAGAAGTGCCTGAAAGGCCCTAACACCTTTTTCGCCCAAGGCATTGTTGGATAAGTTCAAGGACTTCAGTACACAACCCTCCAGAGCAGTAGAGAATATAGTCATAACTTCAAGAGCTTCTTCCTCTGGTCTTCCAGCAATAAAATCTGATAAGTCAACTTCCACCAACTGATTCTTTATGGAAGCCAAAATGGGCTCAGCAACATGGGCTGCTTCCAGACCAAAGCTCCTATTGCTAAAGCAGATTTTAGTGTAAGAATTCCCTGTCTCCTTCAAAGGCTTCAATATATCTTCGGCCTCCTCGGCATCAATAAAGGATCGAGGACCTTTAGATATGTCAAAAACAGTATTTTGGTGTACAATACCAGTTTGGGATGAGACAGCTTGTTTTTCTTCCATTTTTGAAGGACCTTTCTTAAGAACTTCCAGAATAAGCTTGCTGCATTCCTTTGCATAAAGCTGTACTGCAGAACCTCCATCACCATCTGGCTCCTTCTCATAATGCTGGCTTGCAGCAGAAAAAGCAACATCTTCTATTCTTTTTGCATTTTCTTCAGCCTCCTCTTTGCTAAGACTGCCATATTTCTGGGTGAAAATGGACTTAGTAGTTAAATTGTCAGTAATGCGTGTGACAAGCATTTGCCTAGTGTTTTCACTTGGGGGCCAGAGTTTAATTGAAAAAGGACGGCGTTCTGGCTTCACTGTTGTGGAATCCATTGGGAAAGCAAAAAGATAGTAGCAGCTGCAAAGATATAACTTTACTTCTCAGACTTAACATCAAGAAGCAACCAGATGGTTAAACTGCACAAAAATCTTGAAAACAAGAAAGCAAAGAAGCCAAAGGAAAATTGCATCACGACCCAATCCATATAGTTATCAAGATTAAGTAGCACAAAAAAAACAATCCATCTAGTTAGAACAGAAAGGAACGGGATTTCAGTAACAGTTCAATTAATGCAACTAAAAAGACTTAAAATCCACAAAATCTATGTGGTCCTAGCGACGCCTAAATCCAAAGAACAAATCTTTTTCAAGTAATCTTTAATATTACATCTTCCCAACAACTAAACAAGATGCGAGACCCGTACAATCCCCAATCCCTTTAACAGAAGAAATCTTGAACCCTAAAACCAACTTTATTTAACAATCTTAATAAATACAAAACTATCAACGTGCATTTCCTTCACTTCCGTTTTACATATATATAGTAATCCCCAAAAGGAAAGTCAAGTACTGGGGGTGAGGAAATTGATGTAAAAGGTAACATTGAAAACGTGGAAGAACAAACAAGTAATCAAGAAACCAAGAAACACACGAACAGATATATAGATACGATCTAAGTTCACAGCAACAAGTAGAAGACATCAAAATTATACATATAAATGCACATTAAAATTTAAATAAAAAAAGGGAACTAGAAAGATTGAGTAAAAGGGCACAGATCTAAAGAGAAAGGAAAGATAGAGTACCTTTGTTGTTTTCTTCACCACTACCTAAGTGGGTCTGACAGTGAGCGCTAAGAGTTGAAGTGTAAGCGAAGAGGCGAAAGTGAGAGGAAATGATTTGAATATATAGACAAGTGGATTTGGTGGGTTTTATAAAATTTTAAATTTTATAAATCTATTTTTAGTATACCGAAATTGGAGGAGTTATGTCATTTTCGGATAGGAAAAGAAAAGAGAAATTAATTTTTTAATTAATGCGTTTACCAATTTTAACTGATTAATTATAGATAATTCATCTCTAGACTTGGACCGGATCGTTTGCTGGGCTTCACTGATTTGGGCTGTTGGATTCTTTCAACTGTCGTAAATTTTTTTTGAAGTTCAGAACTTTTTAATAATATTTTAAAAATTTTAATTGGTATCAAGTCGTTATAAAATTAATTAAAATTTTAATAAGTTTTAAGAATTTAAAATAAAATTGAAAAAATTATTTTTAATTAAAAATTTAATTAAAAAATTATTAAATAAAATTAATCAGTCTATTCGATTAATAAACTGATCAATTTTTAACAATAAGAATTATTAAAATAAATTAAACCTAAAATTTAAAAATTTATTGAGAATTTAATTGGTTCAAAATTTTTATGATTAAATCGTTCGAATCAGTTCAATTTTTCAATCATACCTTTTTAATGTTTGTGTGGTGGCTTACCTTGATTTAGAAAATGCTTTTGTCTCTTTTAATTTGATTATGGATTACTTTCTTAGTTGTTACACACAATCAATCCTGAAGAATTCAAGGCACAAATGACTCTTTGTGATCAAATAAGTTCTTAATGTTACGAATATCATATCGGATTTCATATCAGATTGGATTTTAGTACGGTACTGTACCAATACTGGTTAATACCGTATACTGTTTGTATTAATTTTTAAATTTATAAAATTTTCTTAATATTATAAATAGTTCATTATTATATTGTACAATTATACTGTATATTTTTAACTTTATCTCCAAAAATTATAATAATATTAATCACATTTTTTATTTAATTTATAAAATTAATTTAATAATTATTAATAAATATAATTAAATTTCAAATATATAAATTTCAAATAAATTTTGATTTAATAATTAAAAATATATATAATAAACATTAGTTTATAAATAATAATTATTAAATTCTTTATTTTTAAAAATAAAATATTTTTATTAATACTTTATTAATAAATATTAAAATAAATATTTTTAAGTCTTATTTAATTTATAATTATTATTAATAATAAAAATTTTATTTTTATTTTAAAAATTCACAATAATTATAAAAGTTGAAATAAATAAAATAACTAATTAAAAAAATTTGAAAAAAAGAGGCGGGAAGAGAGGTGAGAGGAAGAGAGAGTTTAAAAATTTTGCAAAAAAACCTTTTTATTTTTTAAAATTTTCCGTACCGGTCAATATTTGACTTGTATTTTAAATATAGAGTATCAGCCGATATTTAAATTCGGTATAATCGACCATCCATTTTGCACCGATTTTAGTCCGATACGGTACGTACCGACCGATACAAAACGGTATCCTAAACCTTGCTTGGATTTTTCAAAAAATGTGATTAAAAGAATAAAGATAACAAAAAGATCAGTAATTTTTATAAATTTTAATTTTGATCAATAAAATTTAAGAATGCATTTGAATATAATAAATCTGAATCTAAACTATCCTAAAATTCAAAAATTATATAACCTAGAACAAACTAAAATCTCCCCCACACTTAAACACAACATTGTCCTCAATGTTAAGTTATTATATATTCAAATGCATTCTTAAATTTTATTGATCAAAATTAAAAATAATAATTTAATTTGCCAATTTGGTTTCAAGAAAGGCAGGATCATGAAATGCTGTAACTATATGGTTACGTTTTTCTTTTTTAACAATTGGAATGATCATTGTATCTTCCAGCAACTAGTCCATTGTATCTTCTCATTGTACAATTTTTCCAGCAACTAGTCCATTGTATCTTCTCATTGTACAATTTGTTGAAGAAGAGGCCTTTCGATATCAGAACTCAGTATCAAGAATCAAGAATGAAATCACATCTACAAGAACCCCAATTGCAATTGATTTTATAACACTACAAAAGGGAGGTGACACGGTGATATAATTTAGCTGCTGCACTTTAAGATAACAGAGCTCGAGCATCATCTATCCATCCGCGACAAGATGGATGCTCATGGAACACACTAGACAAGGTAACGAAACTGGTGATCTAAACCCATGCTTTAAGAGATCAACCTAATGATCAAATCAAATCAATAGAGTCTTCTTCTGCATGTGTTGATGGAACTTAAAAAGACTCTACAACAAGCATCTCTACAATATGCTAGAGCACAAGCAGGCCTTTTTCACCTTAATTTTCTAACTTCTATAGCTAACATATGAGATTATTGAAATGAATACCATCCATATGAATAATATAAGTTCCTCCTCTCCAATGGAGGCTAAACTATTTCTACTTCTAAACACATCAACAACAACTGCCATTAAATTAAACCAAGTCTAATTAAAACAGTACCATGATCATTTCTAATTATAATGTAATAGCAAAACCTGAAGTCCGTAACAAAATATTCAAGGAATTGCAATTTAGAATTGAGCCGAAAAAAGGAAAGCAAGGCTTAACGGTAAGATTTCTGAAACCTAGCCCTAGCGCCACGACCACCAAACTTCTTGGGCTCGCACCTTCGAGGATCAGCCACAAGCAACGTCCTATCATACCTCACAAGTATGTCCTTTATCTCCTTCTTGCTCTGCTCGTCAACATACTTCTGGTAAAA
This sequence comes from Erythroxylum orinocense, assembly GCA_025531955.1. Lineage (NCBI taxonomy): Eukaryota > Viridiplantae > Streptophyta > Magnoliopsida > Malpighiales > Erythroxylaceae > Erythroxylum > Erythroxylum orinocense. The sequence goes on along the minus strand of JANZLX010000213.1, from coordinate 45,643,499 downwards.
CGCTACCAGAGCCTTCGCTATGCTCTGCCTGATCGCGTATATCTGCGACGTGTGCCCTCCGCCTTTAACCCGAATCCTCATGTCCACTCCGCTGAATCTGTGTCGTCCCAGCAGGAGAATCGGCTCGTAGGCCTTGAACCGCAGGATCTCCGGCTCCACCAGTTCGATTGGGCACCCATTGATCTTGATCAACCCACGCCCTCGCTTGCAGTATGTCACCGCCACCGCCGTCTTCTTGCGCCCGAAGCACTGCACTGATTCCACCGCCGTTGCCATGCTTTTGCTTGATTGCTTGCAGTAACTGCAGACGAGAAGTGAAGAGAATCCTTTATAAGGGAGATTAGGGTTTGGTTTATGGAAGAGTTTTCAGTTTGGGCTTAGTTTTATGCAATTTTTGAACCAATGAAACCTAAAAATGGGTCTATTCCTTTGTAAGATTTTCACATATAAAACAATTTGATCCGGCCCAACTCAGCATTGAATACGAAATTTAACCAAAATTGAATAATTTATAATAAAAAAATTGGACTATTGAAGTCATTGGACGAATTAACCAAAGATAAACAATTTCATTAACCAAAAATACTACTCCCTCCGGTTCATAATAAGTGTCGTTTTAGAATAATGCACATTTATTAAGAAAGTTAATGAAATATCCGATATACCCTTATTAATTACATGTTAAAGTGCCTTGAAAATATGATATGTGTAATCTATGTAATTAAGATGTGAGAAAAATTAAAGGGTAATTTTGAAAGTAAAATTATAAATATGCATAAAAAGTCACAAACGACACTTATTTTGAATAATTAAAATCCCTCTAAAACGACATTTATTATGAATCGAAGGAAGTATATAATTATAAAAGACAAGAAAATGAATAGTGTTATAGAAACTAATAATTTTATAAAAACAACTTGTACATAAACATGACATAATATTTAATCGATTATCATTAGTAAATTTGTTAATTAGGATGAATGGAATCTATAGAGTGAAAGAGTATTAATTTGGGTTAAATTGTTCAGAATAATATTAATATTAAGTTTATTACTTCTAAATTTGATCTCTAAAATTCAAATAGAATTAAAAGCTATGACATGATATTAGTTGATTAAATAAAAGACATATCAGAGTAATATCACACCAGAAAAGACGAGATTTACCGTCTAAATCAAATCTAAAATTAGTGAATAAATTTTATTTTAATTAAAATTGCATCTGAAACTCCCACTCCTGCCCTATAGGGCCCAATGCTTCCTTTTGGGGAAAGATTGTTATCACATTTGGGGCCTTCTATAGTTTCATCTGATGATAAGAAAATCACTAAAATTAGCAGGTCAGATCAAAATTGGCTACGGTCGAGTATGGAAGAGTTTAAAATTTTTGTTCGAAAATCATGGCACAGCCCAAAATTTTCCTCTAGTAAACTGGCAGACAGGTAAAGATCTGCGTGAGACTTTAGCACTTAAATTTTTTCAGATAAGTGTAAAGTAAGAATCAGGCAAGAATATTATTATCGCTCATTAAGAGATGCATTACTTACTAAATGCCAATTCGCTCTAAGTCACAACAAATGGATCACAGTGAGGGTCATGTTAACATTCCCAAAACACGGAGCTAAGGTCAAAACTTAAAAGTGACTACGTGCAATACAACTCTACATCAGGAATGGTCATGAACCATAATATAAATCGATCAATCATAACCTTCAAGCAGAAAAACAGTGCAGATTTACCACCTTCTTCTGTACAGCGTATCTAGTTAGATATATCAATCATGAATCAACTATCAGCCATCTACAGCCGCAAGTTATGTGTGTTAGGTTTGACAAGTGCCTTGGTAAAGTAACTGCGAATCTCGGGTATAACACGCTGCATTAAATGGGAGTGCCTGCAAATTTCAACATTCAACATTAGATCTCTATGGTCAATGAAAAATTAAGAGGTTGCCTCTTATCAGCAAGATAATCCCATTCAAAGGAATAAGATGTTTGAAACTCTAATAAAACAGGCCAGATAGCTTGATTCTACCTAGGAAGTAAATACCAGTTATCAAAAGCAACAACTACTTAATATCACCAATTAATTTGTTCAACTGTCGGATAAGCATTGGTAAAAAATGGAAGCAACTTAATACAATTAGTAAAAATTAGTTTTTGGTTCAATATGAATATGGAAAATTAGAACAAGGAGTAGAGACAATACCCAGGCCTGCCACTCAATTTATCAAACTGCTCCAGGATAAACAAAATGCACGTGTGTCTCAAAGAAATTGCATGAAAAGCTTCCGAAAGCTCATACATACTTGCAACATTTTCCAATGATATATCCTAAAAAGAGGAAAGATAAAAAAGAAATGTTAAAAGGGATAGTGAGTGAGAACAGCTGTTGCAAGTATACTCTTTTACAGCTTTGAAGCAGAATAAACATATAAAGAATAGATTTATAGCTCACCTGTGCAATGGTGTACTCGCAGAGACGCTTAAGTCCCTCCAAGAGATACTGATCAGCAGCCCTTAAGAGATCTTGTGCAATATCTAACGTAACATCAACTGATCCAGTATATATAAATCTGTCAAAGACAAAATCATTAGAGGATTTATTTCCGCTCGAACTTCATCACAAACATGAAAACTCATCAAACCTCATCATTAACTCAAAAACCTCCCATCGAATGTTTGGGATTTCAATATCTCTTGCATCTTTCTCCTGCGTCGCAGGCAAGAAAATATTAGTTTAGATGAGGAAACCAACTCTTTGTTGTTATAAGTTACAACATACTAGTCAAGAAATGGATAAATTTGAATTGAAACTACGTATTTATCAGTTTAAAGTCGATCATCCGCTGAAATTTTCCAGTTTACTCAAGAAATGCAATGCTCAGAGCAACCACAGTTCACCCTTCCCGAGCCCTGGGATTGTATGCATACTTACCCGATATCCACCATCAAACATTGCACGAAAGGCATCTGATGAAGCAAGCAGGCAAATCCTATGGGCATAAAACCGCCTACCTGCAAATTATGGCATGCAGCTGTCATGAGAGTTCAACCTACAAATGAAACCAATATTTCTTGTAACTCAATATAATATAAAAGTTAAGCTTTCGACACAAGTACTACAATTGAAGTATATAACTTTTTAGTTACAACCTTCAACTAGAAAGGTAACGTCTGACAGTGTAGCACTGTTTACATACTGCTCCCCTAAATATACCTGCAATTAAACTTGTCTGTCATTACAGAAATTCTCAAAAATATCCATAACGAATAAAAGTAGCAGTAGAAAATGCATTATTCAAGAAAATGTGAATATAACCAACATTAATCATTCCCTAAAAACAAAACTGAGAAGAAGCACCTGAATTTGATATCAAATTTAACTTATTATACACAAAAAAGAATTGGGAGTAATCGCTTATTGCAAGAATGGATCCTGGTTAAGCTAGCCAGCCATAATTTTAATGCATGCAAGAAAACAAAAAAGAAAGGTCTAATCATGAACTTCTGTGAAATATTTTAGATCACATACTATTATCTGCACTCTGCAGTAATAGAAAAATGAAGTTAGCACATTTCCAGCAAGAAAATTCATAAACAACGTGTTCAACTCCCAAGAAAGGTATAAGCTTAAAAAATAAAAAATCAAACACATGCAACCAACCACAGCACTTTTCACAATATGATACATTGTCCATAAAGTGCATACAAACAGAAATATAAATATCTTAGTTCTACAGGTAGCTATTGTTAATATAGACAGAGAGATAAGAGAAATACAGCCTAAGCTAATCATGTGCTTGGCCTTTGTACACATAATAATAGGGTTATTGGGGTTACAAGCTTATACCTACAAGAACATCCCAAAATTCATAACAACTATAATAAAAGAATGTAAACAGTAAGAAAGTAATAGAAATTAGCAAGTGTCAATTGCCATCATTCCAACACTTCCCTTACTCAGAAGTCAACCGTCAGCATTTGCCAGATTTCTGAGTTAGAAAAAGCTTCATAAAAGCCCAGAAACAATGATTCACAGTAAGAACTAAGTTTAGGTCTTACAAACCTATCATCAACTATTATAACCAACGGATAAAAGAGAGAACTTTTATGGCATCTATTGTTTTTCGGTTTCATCATAATGACTCTTATTCCAAAAGAATTCCAAATCAAACAATTGGTTCATATAATGACAAACAGCCAAGACAAAATAAAACTTATGTTCAATGAAACCTCACCTGTGGCGTTGGAGAAGGAGGGGCTGCATCAACGGGAGAAAGAGTCATCGATTTATTAGCCAACTTATAGAGAGCCACAGCTCCATCAAGTTGTTGTTTTGGGCTTGTAGAACCAAGAAGGCCAACGAGTAACTCCAGTCCTACATTAAAAAATTAATCAGCATATATAACACTGAGCACCTCAAGTAAGTAGAAGTTAGAACTAGCTGACAAAAAATTTCATTTTCACTTCTTTTCCATTTTAGTCAATAAGACTGCTTAGACTAAATACCGTTGTTATCAATGAATATTGTAGCCTGATCATCAGGAGCACAAAGGTGTGCCAGTGCCAAAGCAACACGTCGTGGAACACCCTTTTCTGGTAGACGCATCAGGTATAACAAATGGTTTAAAACCTACACAAGAAAGTTACTTGATTAAACTTTGACAGCTAAATGTGGTCGAAAATAGTCAATAGAAGAATTATAATAATAAGGTAGTTTTAAAAGGGTGGATAAACAGAGAAAATTAGACAAAAACTAACCCGTCCATGAATCTTCTCCTCTAATCTTTTCAAAGTCTTCGCCACACAATCTTTTGTTGCCTACAAGCATGATCATATATAATAAACCTTCATATTGGTTTGGATGAAACAGCAATGCACTGGTAACTTTCTCCCAGTGATAGATGTTATACAAAAAATTACACACTTATCAGTAATAAATAAGCATTACAGCAAAAAGAAAAACTTGTAATAAACATACTTGAACAATAAATTCTCCATCCTGCAGTTTCTGGACACCTCCCACCCTAATAAAATCAGACACATTGTCCTATTGAATAAAGAACAAACACAATAAGACTTATGAAATAGAGAAGAATTTGAGTTTAAAATGTTCTAGAATTGATTCATAACTCTACAAGAGTTCAAAAAGTGCAGGACACACCTCATTGTCTGCAAGGCCATATAGAGCAAATGCAGCATTATGTTGAAGAGATCCATTTTTTGAATCTAGAAGCTTTAGTAATGGCAATAAACCACCATTGTGAGCTATTCCAGCTTGGTTGTGTGGATCCTGGTATAGAATATGTTCAAGTTAAAAGAATGCTCCATCAGAATTATGCAGATTTGTAAAATAGAGCAAATATTCGATCACATTCTTGAAAAATGGTCTCAGTTTCAGAACTTGCCTAGACCATCATACACATTATCCTCGCAGTCAAGGGATTAAAACAAAAGAAATGAAACTTTAGACCAGTTAACTGAGTAATTAAGAAACTTGAAGACCATTGGACCGACAGGCTAAGTAAAGTTACAATTATTTCTACCATACTGTTCTAAATTGCGAACATGCAGAGCCAAATAACAAGTTCATTTGTGGAAAGAGCAAAAAAATGATTGATAGCAAGATTGTAAAGCCAACTTCATGCGATCTTCCAACTTAAGATTCATAATAAAAGAAAAGGAGATATAGGTAGCAACCTGTGCCAACCTCCCCAATGCAAAAGCTGACATTTCCCTGAGTTGTACATCAGAAGACTGAAGCATGTCAATTAAAGGTCGTACAGCACCCCTTTGTACAATATGAACCTACCAAAAAGTTACATACTCAGTTTAAAACTTTATTCCAAAGCCAATTTACCTCAAAATGTCCATATGAAAACATCTGTGCTCCTTTTATGTATTTAGATTGATTTTATTTCTGTATTTAACATCAGTAAGGTAACACTAGCGTCCAAGAAATAAGGTAAAAAAGGGATATAGGACATTAATAGGCCAAAATTCTAGTAAACCTTGCAATCTGAATCAGTTGCAGCAAATTGTCCAAGTAATAAAGCGGCTTCCCTCTGGCTTTCTGAGCAGCAGGAGCTGTTGCCAAATGAACTTTGAAGTCAAGAGTAGATCTTATACTGCTAAACTAAGTGAAGGCTGATCAAATTAAGCACATTAACAGACCTAAGTAAGCCAATGACCGGTTGCAAAGCCCCTGCAGAAAGAACTTCTTTCTTTATGTTTGGAGAAGAATGCACCAGATTTCCTATCACACCAACCTTACATCCAGACAAATCATATCATGCACTTAAACTCATGCCATGTTGAAAAAAGTGAAACTTTAACTGAGTTCAAATTCCCAAAGCTGATGAAAAATGGCAGTTTAAACATTTCCTACCGCTTCATAGTGTATTCCAGCATCCTCAGATCGTAGCATTAAAATGAGCGTAGGAAGGGCATCACATTCAACAATCTGCAAAGCAAAAGACGATCCTATCATTTACTTGTGCAAACAAACAACAAAAGATACTGCTTAAGAAATATCCACCACCTGATTCTTATTTTCATCATTCTTAAAAGCTAAGGTTCGCAATGCCCCCGCAGCTGCTCGTTGCACTTTGGTATCACTGAATTCAAGCAACTCAACCAAAGGCGGTATTCCACCCTCCTTCCTGCCAGTGTGGACAACATAAACAACTAGAATGCTGTAGGAATCAATTTAACATCTAGATCAAACCACCACCATAACCAACAAACCTAACACGAGTCTTAATGCTACTGTTTTCATGAGCAAGATTGGTGATAGCATCGGCTGCCCTTCTAATTACACTATTCACAGCTCGAGAACTAGAACCATCTTTATGCCTCTTCAACAGGTTCACAAGATGTGTCAATGCCCCAGTATCGACTATGAGTTGTTGATGCTCCGGCTATTAATAAAAATATATGGAAACAGAAATAAGTGATGAGATGGATAAATAAAGCAAGGAAAGGGTCAACTATCACACAGGTTGCTTACAGCCAATAATTTCAGTTCCATACATCCTTAAATCAATTTAGAGAAACTCAATCACCAAAGAACCACCAAACATGCATCAATAAGTACAGTTACAAACAAAAATGAAGTACAAAGATCAACCCAAAGAATGCAATGACAGTAGAACTAAAATGTTGGAACAACTGATAACTCACCTAATTTTGCACGAATGTAATACATAAACTAACAAAACTCGCTTAATATATACAGGTTCCTTCTAATACACATCATAAAAGAAAAAGGTTTGCGAAATTCCTCCCACTAATTAGTGAAATTTTCTCACAACCAACTAGGAACAAAAAGAGGAAATAGAACTGAAATTCGAAACCTCATAACTAAGAAATGCTAGCTTCAACAAGCACTCGGATTGCGTGAGAACAAATAGAGAGATAAAGATAAAAAATCATAGCTAAAGAACCTTCACAGCAAGTAATCCCAGAGCAAAAGCACTCCCCTTCTCCACCTCGTGCTCGAACGGCTTCTGACTACGATCAACTTCGCTCGACAACGGCGGCGATTGGAGATGCTTCACCAAAGCCGGTACTGCTCCTCCTTCAACAATAACATTCACTACTTCCTCTGTAATCATCAACTACAAACCGCTCAATTCACACATAACACTACCAAAGCACACTTGCAAAGAGAGAGAGAGAGAGAAATCTCAATTAAAAACTCAGAGACAAAATAAAGAGGAGATAGTTAACCGTTTTTGGCAAGCTCGGCGAGTACGTGAGTGGCACGTTTAGCGGCGGCCCGATCTACTTCTAGCCAGGAGAAAGTGGAGTTAAGTATATGAACCTGTGCACAGACTTCGCATAACAGAGCTTGGCGAGCATCGGCGAAAGGGACCGCCGGCGAGATCTCCCGCTTCTCGCCGTCGAATTCCTCCTCCAGTTTTCGCTTTTGCCCCTTCCTCTCAGGTGGTAACTGATCCTTGTGCCTCTGTTGCTCCATCAACACACAAGTCGGAGAAGGAGAGACGGGAAAGAAGAGCGACAGCGAGGCTTAATTAGCAAAATCATCAAAGCCTGCGGCCTCGAGGGCTTACGAGACCGGGATCCGAGGGTATTTTTGTCATTTTGTTCATTTTTATCATTTTGAAATGTGATTTTTAATATGTAAAGCCAAAAGGTGATTCAAAATAAAACAATTAAAATTTTTAAGGTTGGTACGATTTGTGACGTAAATGGTCCACTTTGTCTTTGTATATATCTTTTTACCATAAAAGGTATGCATTTTAGATAATGTATTTAAACAATCATTATATTTATTTAAAATTATTAATTAAAGAAAGCATACATAATCCTAAATCCTTAACTTAAATGAATAATGAATTGTTTGAAATGCATAATTATTATTATGTAATCATAATTTATTTAAGGATAAACGACCTAAATCTTTTAAAATTTTAAAAAATTCATTAATTTTTACATTTTTAAAAAAAATAATTTTTAGTTTTTCATAAAAATAATAAAAAATACACGATACTAACATTGCACTTATACTAATCAAATGTTATTTATACAACAATTAATCATAACTTTTAAATACGAACTGAACTAATTAAATACGACTCAAACTAATAATTTATTATAATTATCCTAAATTATTAATTTAAGTTAAGTTTAATTATTCTTGTTATTTTTAGGAGCTAAGTTAAGTTACCTATTTTATTGATAAAACTAAAATTTAAGAGATTTTTTCAAAACATGGATGATATATATGGTCATTAAGTTAAATAAATTTAATTTGATTTGATTTATAAACAATAAGTCAAGCTTGAGTTGATTAAGTTTCAAATTAAATCCAAAATTGGTACCAACCTAAGCTCAACATAAAAGGTTCAAGATTTCTCTTCCAAAATGACCGAGTTTTCGATTTTATCTTCCAAAACAACTTAAATGCTTAATTAGTTGGTACGAGAAGAAATAAATAAGTAGGGATTGAAAAAAAATGGTTGGTAATATATTATAATTGAATAAATAGTATTTTTATATTCCCTTTCAAACAATACTTTATACCCTCCAATGTAATGAGAAATATAAGTCATATCTCTTTTTATTACAATTTTTATTAACATTCTCTCTAGTGAACCAAGTATACCTCCAATTTAGTCTTTAAAATTAAGAAATTTTATTATTTTAAATAATAAAATTATAATAATGTTGGTTTAAAACAACTAGGGGTAAGCATTATTCGGACCGGCCCGATTACCCAGCTCGGTTTAAATTAATTCGGGTAATAAAATGATAAAATATGGGTAAATCGGGTCGGACTGGGTATTATCCGAATTGTTTTCGGTTTAGGACGGTAATTCCGAAAAAAATTCAGGTTACTTGAATTAGGTTTAAAAGAATTATGAAAATACATTTCGTTATTTTTCTTGTAGAATTAACAGATTAATTATGCTAGTT
>JANZLX010000213.1:45620703-45633957 GCA_025531955.1 Erythroxylum orinocense | reverse complement strand
TTTCTTGTAGAATTAACAGATTAATTATGCTAGTTAATTGAAATATTTAGTTATATTATTAGTGAATTCAACTATTTGTTTTGTTTTATATCTCTCAAATGAAATATAAGAATGTAATTCAAGTATTTAGTTATTTTGTGCAATTTTTGAAAGAAAACCAAACAAAATTTTGAGTAACCCAAAATTACCCGAATTACCCGATCGGGCCGAGTAAGTTCAAGTAATGAAATTTTAGGTTCGAACCGAGTAAGATGAAATTTTTTTTGAGTAATTTAGGCTTTATCCGAACAGTAAAAATTTGACCTGATTAGTCCGAATGCTCACCCTTAAAAACAACCCGTACAAGTTTAGATTGTGCTTGTAGTCGGTTAATAATAATAATAATAATAAGCATATTGGGGTCCGTTATAATTTAGGTTTAATTCAAAAATTTGAACTTTAACATGTTTGAAATTTAATAATATTTTAAATTAAGTATAATTCTTAATGAATCAAAGTACAACATTAATAACTCGAGTGAATAAGGTTCTTCGCTTTAAGACAATCGAAAAAAAACATCAATTATATAAAATTGTTTACTTTTATAACTTGAATTTGTAACTTTTTTTTATCACAAATAACTAACGTTTAAAAGAGATCAAAAGCTCGCCCTAACCTTACAAATCAAAGGGTCATCCTTAAATACACTTTGCACATTCTGAAAACAGTGATAGCGACTAGATTTACGCGATTGTTAAAAAGAAGAAAAAGAAATGTCACGTATCAATCAAAGAACCAACCGAGACATTAACTCCAGCACATGATAACAACTTCAAGTTGGAGGGGATTTGGTGCGGAGATCCTCCAGTCCAGTGTCGTTATGTGTACGATTCATTATCTCTATATCCATTCCTTTGATTGGATATGGTATATTACTATCCCAATGCAATGAGTGGTTAGATGGTGAAGGCTAAGGGAGCCTCTCAGTGATGGGTCAATTTAAGAGTAGGAAACTGGGGGCCACGTTTTAATGTTGTCGTGGTTCTGGGCCCAATTTTGCTATCACCAGTGTTGACCGGGCCCCATTGGTTCTATTTTGAAATGCCGTAGAACTAACATTCTAAATCAGATAAAAATTTTAATATAAATAATTAATAATAAATAATAAATCGTAATGATCATAATAAATCAAAATTTTGTAATTGTTTCGTGAGAAAGTGTGAAAATTTGTATTTAAAATCTGAAATAAGTGAAATTTTTAATAAATATTGACATCACTTAGCTTATTATTAATAAATGAAAATAAAAATAATCTTTAATTTTATTTAATAAAAATTCATCAAATTATTTTTATTATCATAGTTAATAATAAAGTAAGTTGAAAAAATAGTTAATCTCATATTTGTTGGCAAATACAGTATTGCACTTTTCGCCTTTATACATATTTTCAACTATATATAATTGAAGCTAAATTTATAGAGAAAATCTGCTTAAATATGGTATGTTCCTAAGTTGATTAAGATATTATGTTTTTATCATCCAAACTCGACTTTGGAACTAATTTGGGTTTTTTAGTGAGTAGTACAAACCTTATTACATATTTAGAATCATACATAAAAGTATTACAAGTGAAGGTAACGTGGAATATCTAATTTCAGTTCTATCTCTGATTTTGATTTCATTTTCGAGCTCCAAACGATTATGAATCTCTCGTGATCTTTATGGAAAGTGTATCCCGACACGAGGTTTAGATCTTTTTACATTTTTTTCAATACGTAAGTTCTTTTAACGAGTCAGAGAGTCCTTATGTTTACGATTGATATGAGCAACTGCATGAGACCTTAACCTTTATATATATCTTCCGTATCGGGCTTCCCCATCATAAGGGCGATATGGATTTGGTCCACACTTATTGAGATCCTTTTTTACCCAAAATTTGACTCATTAATTTAGATCATTTATTGAGTCATTTTATTATCTTTATCTGGATCAAATTACGTAACTTAACCGATAATTTATTAAAAATAAAAAATGTAATTAATCGTTACCCAATTTTATGGAAAAAGACAAAATTATCCAACATTTGTAACTATAAATTTTCTATATTTAAAGTAAAAAAATTATTAAATTTATTATCACACTTTAATTAGTATATATTTCAAAATAAAGTTAAGATAGAGATTTCTATTCTCCTTTTTTCTAACGATTTGAGAGAATTATTGTATAAATTACAATTATAACAATTGGAAAGAGACTTGTTTTAGCAAGAATTACTTTTTTTCTTATTTATATCTAATGAATTTGAGTAAAATGATGCTTACCTCAAATTTTATCTCAGACTTTTACTCAGTCAATTGAGTAAAGAGAAAGCAAGCTAAAATTATCAATCAATTCATATATAAGCTCAATCTATTTTTGTTATAAGCTCAATCAATTCAGGTCTGACCGAGTCAAGTAATTATGCTGAACTCAATTATCATCTCTAATAAAATTCATATATAATCTAATAAATTTCAACCACCTCGACTGTCGGTGTAAATGTTTTATTTTAGATTTATTGGTTTAGAAGTTATAAATGCATTTTTTAACTTTATATTTATTATATTTTATTTAATTTTCTCATTATCAAAATTGATGTTTTTTATTATTTAAAATTTTAAAGATTCTTTTTTTGATATTTAACTATGCATGAAAAACAAAAAATTAAGATGATAATAATTTTAAGCATCCATTTACTTTATTAATTATAACTCACAACTTCCTTTCAACATTCAATGTTTTAAGTATTCATTTAATTTTATTAAGAATAAGCCCATTTCTCCGATTTCCAAAGCTCTTTGTTTTAGGGTCAAGACTCAAGACACAAAGCAAGCAAGCATTGAATTGATCACGCAAAGTTATGCAACCTTAGTCTTTCAAGACTTGGAAAAGATAACTAAGTTGGAGAAGAAGTCAAAATGTTTGGCGGTGGTGGTGGGACACTTTTTTTTTAATATAAACTTTTTTTATTTATTAAATTAAGTGTCAATCTATTACCATTTTAATAATATAATTAACAAAGATTAATATTTAATTTTTAAATATTAGACTTTGGGCTATGCTTAATTAGGTGATTATTAATGGAATAAAACATCATTTCATTGTTGGAGAAGATGGTTTATAATATGATAAACTATAATATATTTAAAGGAGAGAGTTTTACATTACATCATATTTTATCATAAATAGTAAAAATGAGTTACATCCGATATAAAGTTTTAGAATATAATGTAAAATGGTAAATAACATTTCACTACATTATATTATGATCCTTTCTATCTCTCTTAAATAATAATTTTCTAATATTACATCATTTTATTCTATTTCATTCCATTAAAGACCTTTCATCAATTTAAAAATAGTAAGTATAAGCTTGATTGGATGTAAAGTTTTTTATAGAATATAATGATTTATAATGAAGTGGAATGTAAGTAAATGTCATATTAAAAAAATTGTCTTTACTACTTAAGATGGAATAAAATGTAATATAAAACCATGTGTTTTTATCTTATTCTATTATAAAACTTAAACAATTTTTATTTCAAATTTTATGCTTTCCTAAAATACGTAGCTATAGTCAGCTGATTCTTCTTTTCATGGGAACTGAATTTAATTTCATCATCAACTTTTTGAAGGGCATAAACTACACTTGACAAATATTCTGCTGACCTTTTAAAAGTATTTAATATTGTTGATTGACTAATAAAGAGATTAAACTTTTTTTGAATCTATTGTTGCAAATCTTTTTGATTTAAAAAGAAATGTTGATTTTTGTACTCATATAGTGTTTTTCTCATCTCATCAGTTAGCGTAGACCTTTTTATACCTTTTAAATGAGTAGTCATGGGAGAGAATATATAATATATGAATTTGTATACTTTGGTATATGAAGTTAAAGTACATGTATCTATTTATAAACTCTATATAGTACTGTGTACTTGAAACAATTCACAACACTTCATATTCTAATGTACATATATGCACTCTATTTTGAATCACTCTAACCTACGATTAATAAACTTATTTTTGACAAGATTAATAAACTTAGATACAATGCACCATCATTAATTAATTGTTTATTTATTTTCTTTTCTTAGTTACGAAAAAAATTAATTGTTTAATTTGACAAATATAATGTACAAAATAAAAATTATTCTATAAATTAATAAAATATTTATTTATTAATAAGTTAATAACTTTGTATAAGATAATAATTTTTAGCTTCTAAAAAAATTTATTTATAGAGATCTTACCGTAGAAAAGAAGAGATTGATCCACTTCTAGAACACATAGCCTATACGACAAAACGGATTAAAACGCGATAACAATAAGTTGGTACTAAACAACCAACCAACCAACTACAGACAGTCAGACACACACAAGTTGACCCTCCACTACTCTACAATAACCTGTATAATTATTATTAACAATAAATTAATAAAATACAATTTTAAAATATAATCAGTCATAAAATAAAATTCATGTATAATAAAATTTAAAACTATTTTATTAAGCTTAAAAATTAATTAATTTATAAAAATAGAATAAATTATCAATAAATTAGAAGATCTTTACTAAAATAAGTTATTAAAATAAAATAAATTAAAAGGTTAATTAATTTAAAAATTTCCCAATTAAATTAATAGAAATTCAGTTTTATAATCTAAAAATAATTATAATTATACTGCAGTAAAAAGAAAAGTGAATATAAATAAATTAATCAATTCCCCCTCAAATTTTTTTTTAAATTAATTAATTAATTAAATTTGGCCTGGACATGCCCTTCCCGCGTCACGTTACTGCTAAATTCCTTCCCTCTCGTCTAACTCCTTCTTCTATTCCTTTCTTGTATTCGTAGACTCTTTCAACTGCCTTAACAATATCATACCATCACCCCATCACCTACTCCATAACCACCACCACCACCACCACCGCATACACAACTCAAACACCTAACAACACACAAACAACCTCAACGCTTTTCTCTTCTCTTCTACTAGTATTGCTACTACATGCCAATACCTCCTCCTCCTCCTCCTCCTCCTTCTCGACTATGTCCTCTCTGCTCCTGTTGTTCATTTCCTTCTCTTCTATCCTCTTCATTTCTCTCTGTCAGCCTCTCCCTCCACCTCCTAGAGGTTGTTTCATCGTTCTGCTTTAAGGCTTCTATAACTTCTCTCTCTGTTTATCTTTTTTCTTCTTCTTAATTTTTATAATCTTTTGATCCTTTTTAATTTCAGGTACTCTGATCGATTGCGGCGCTATCGGCGCATATACAATTGACGGCCGCCAATGGGTCCCAGACGATGGATTAGTCTCCGTCGGGACTTCCAAGGCAGTGGCGATGCCCGTCCTCGTCCCCACCCTCGCCACAGTTCGCTCGTTCCCTCTCCGTAGCAATTTACGCAGGAAATTTTGCTACACGGTTCCCGTTTTCCGCGGGGCCAAGTACATGCTCCGGACTACGTACTTCTACGGCGGGGTCAACGGCGAGGACACTCCGCCTGTGTTTGATCAGATTGTGGACGGGACTGTTTGGAGCGTGGTCAATACGACGGAGGATTTCTTGAACGGGATGTCTTCGTATTACGAAGGGGTTTTCTTGGCTCAGGGAAGGACCATGAGTTTGTGTATAGCCGCAAATTCGTATACCGAATCAGACCCTTTTATTTCGGCTATCGAGTTCGTGATTTTGGGCGATTCGCTTTATAATTCTACCGATTTTACGCGGTTTGGACTTCATTTAATTGCAAGACACAGTTTTGGATACAGCGGACCTATCATTAGGTGAGTTTTTAATGTGGAATCTGCGTAGACGTTGTTTACTTGAGATGAGGATTGGATTTATACCATAAGAGTTGGAGAAAAGAAATGATATTTTGGTCATTACCCTTTTGTAGATGACACTCTGTCTGTGTAGTTGTTTTGTTAAACTACTTCTGATTGGAGTGAGTGTTTTGGTTTTGATCAGATACCCTGATGATCAATTTGATCGGTTTTGGGAGCCATTAGGAGGAATTGACCCGACCAAATCAAGCAACAAAAATGTATCTGTTTCTGGCATTTGGAATCATCCTCCCTCGAAGATATTTGAAACAGAGTTATCAACCGATCACTTAGGTGCTATGGAGTTGAGTTGGCCTCCATCACCTCTTCCCAAGTCAAATTACTACATTGCTCTATACTTCGCCGAGAATCGTGATTCAGTCCAACCTGGCTCGCGGGTGATTAATGTTAGCGTCAATGATGTGACATACTACAAAAATTTGAGTGTTTCACCTGTTGGTTCTGCGGTGTTTGCATCTCAGTGGCCCCTTGATGGTCTTACAACTTTGACTTTGACTCCTGATGATGGTTCAAGTGTTGGTCCATTGATTAATGGCGGAGAGGTTTTTGATGTGCTGGTGCTTGGCGGAAGAACTCTTACAAGAGATGGTAACATATGTAGAACTGTTATCTAATGCCGCTTTCTTTCTTTCTTTTTTCTTTTCCCTGTTTGCTCATGTTTCTGAAATGTTTCCATTCTTCTATGATTATCCTGCAGTCATTAGTACAACAGTAATGAGCCAAGTTGAACATAGATGATTAAATGGATGTGAATTGTTGTTGGAGTTGCAAACCAATATTTTCTTTTTGAATCCACCATCATTACATGTGTTGTATTTCATATTCTGTGTCGCTGCAGACACAACCATGAATTCCAGTAGTAGTAGCCCTTCTCGTTTTATCTGTTAATCATATGAGTGGTGTCTAAACTTGATAACGCTTCAAGATACTAGTAGTTGTTTTCACTTCGTCTCGTCTAACAAATCATGAGAAAATACTGTATGCTTTTGTTCTTCTTTAATCTGTGATTCAAAATGGCACTAAATTGGAGCCAAGTTCATTTCCCCCCTTATTTGGTGCAGTAATAGCTTTGCAAAAATTGAAAACAAGTTTTAATAACCCTCCACTTGACTGGAATGGTGATCCCTGCATGCCCCGCCAGTATTCGTGGACTGGAGTTACATGCTCTGAAGGCTCTCGGATTCGTGTTGTTACTCTGTGAGTTGGCACGTTACTTGTGTAAAATAATTGTTTTGGCTGCTTGACAGAGAATTGATTTTCCCTTTCCATATTGCTTGTAGGAATCTGACAAATATGGGCCTTTCTGGATCCATATCACCTAGTATTGCCAGATTAACTGCATTGACTGACATGTAAGTCATCAACTATTTCAAAGCTCATGGAATGTGAGAACAAACTGTAAAATTGATGGTCCATTGTTTTTAACAGATGGCTTGGAAATAACAACCTGTCGGGATCTATACCTGATCTTAGTTCATCAAAGATGCTGAAGACATTGTAAGATTTTCTTGTTCTTTCTGTCTCTGATTATTTGTTCTTTCAAATGCTTTCTTGATTGCCAACGAAAAGTTGGTGTCGACAGCATGAATTCATAGGTGATAGGTCTTCCCACCTAAACTTGTGATAAATCCTGCACATAGTGACCATGCATCTTAGATATAATTCAGGTGTTTGATTACACACTGTATGCTGATGTGCTCTATATGGCATTCAATTTTTAGAAAATAAGGGATGATCATTCGAATGCTGCTTATTCCAATTTTATTTAGTTTTATCATTTGATCCAACTTTTCATTAGGCATTTGGAAGATAATCAACTAACTGGAGTTATCCCTTCGTCACTTGGAAATATTAAGGGAATGCGCGAACTGTAAGTCCTATTCATCCATGCTCCTCTTCCTGCTCTTAATCATTCTGTCATTGCTCTCATAGCCATAACAACTAATTGCAATATCATTTTGTTTTGGCTTTTTTTTTTAAAGCTTGTAACTGTTCAGCTAAATTTATGAACTCTATGGGATATAATATCCCAATGAGATAAGCGTGCTAGATAAATTTAATTTTTTTTATTTAATCTATCAGAAATAGCCTCTCTATTAGTTAGAGATAAGACTGCCTATTTTTAGATTTTTTCAGGCCCCACATCTTAGTGAGATTTCTATTAAAATATTGTAGTTGTTGTTGTTGTTATTGCTTCTATGAAGCAAAAATCTCTAACTGCAGAAGCTAAAGTGTTGTTAACCGGGAAACCAAAAATTTATTGTACATTTTTTAGTATTAGCCGGTTCAAAAGAAGATAATAGGTTAACTTTCTGGAAGACTAACAGGAAACGGTTCATATTTAATCCTAAAATCTACCCTTTGAGTTAACTTCTTGCCATGGAATTTTATGACATGCAGTCCATTGACTCTGTCAGAAAAATGACGTCCAAATAAAAAAAAAACATTCCTTATTTTACAAATTTATTCTGTTACCGAATCATCCACATAGCTTGTTACATTAGGGAATCAATGTGAAGTAGGATCTGGAATGCAGAAAGGTACCAACCTTCAGCTGCTTTTATCCATGTGAGAAAGACAAGTTGATCAATGACATTTTCAGAAATGAATTAATATGAAACTTATGATTAACATCGTCTAGTTTCCAAGTTAACCAGCTCGGTACTTTCATGGCTGGACCCATGCCATTGAAATATCTCACATGGCTTCTTGCTTTACAAGGGGGGATGGGTATGCTAGAAGTTATTGTCCTTCCAATTGCTTAAGGCTCAGCAAGTACTATCTGTGTTTTCTCGGTGTGAATTGGGCAGAAACTATACTTCATCAATCTTATGTATTTGACAGATTAGCTTAATTTAGTTTGGATAATGACATCGAATTTTGCTTAGCAATTTTTAGCTATACCATTGTTTTAGTTTATATAGTCAACCACTCAAGTCTGCAGATTGATGGGAAAGTCAAAGAGCGACATTATATCATCTATGAGAATTGATTTGGAAATTAGTATCTCCGCCTGAAACTTGTGTTTGATCAATTATCTGATTGACCTGCCAATTTCTTTTGATGTTCAGATTCTTACAGAACAATAATTTGACTGGTCAAGTTCCAGCAACTCTCAATGGAAAACCTGGCTTGGACCTTAGGTAAGCTCAATACCAATACCTTGTTCCGCACATTCTGTGATTTGGTGCCTACTAATGTAAAACTTGTATTGAAAACTTAATCTGATTCTTAAATTCTACTGATTAGGACTTCTGGGAATAGATTCTTAACATCGTCACATTCTTAAAGAAATGAAGTCTATGTCAAGGCTGCTCGACCCGTTAAACCACGATTCGATTATTACTCTTATGTGCATATCATTTATTGAAGCTACAATAGCGTTTGGTTCTGGAAATTTTTGCTAATAGTTCTGCTGTTGCCTTCTGACCTTTTCTAATACAATCCAATTCAAGCGCCTGAGTTCAAGTTTGGGCACCAAAAACTCTATACTGCAGATGATTGTCTATAATCTCATTCGTTTTGACACAACACAACTGTATCATGCTTTCCTTTATACCTGTAAAACTTCTGTCTATATTTGAGAATATACTTTATTGTATCATTTTGTGAGTATTGTGTAATATCTTTGAAATGTGCATTTCCAATTTCCAATTTCCAATTTCCAATCTTTTTACAAAATGCCAAAAGATTCCTGACCTTAGCTCTGTACTTCGAAAGCAACAAAAAAGGACTGGCTTTTTCAGCTTTTTTTTTTCTTTTTTATCAGCGGTCTTAAAGAATGTGAAAAAGAGTTGTACACTTGTTTGATTTTTAACGGATATCATTAGAAGTACGGGACAGTATTCTCATCATCTAACATAACTTGCATTCATGATCTTTACAAATGGGTCCTCCTGATTCTCAGTACCTGAAACCTGCATATGGCTGGGCCCCCTCTCACTTGCAGGTTTCTTGTCCGTTGAATCACTGAGCGTACTTAATGACGCAAAGAGGGTAGAGGACAATATTTTATGTCAACCTAGAATTTTAATCTTTTGAAATTTATTATTATTTTTAATTTTGAGAAGAATACCTGTGACAAGATCATTATATCTAAATCAATTAAGTAGTATTAATTAACTCTGATTCAAATGAAAAAATTAGAGATAATTATAAAAATTTTATAATTACTCGTCAATATGCTTTGTGGTATCTGCTATGGCAACCGACTGTAATCTAAGCACATATAAGTAAAATATGGAAGATTGAAGTTTAGAAGGAAATGAAAGGACTCATATCAAGAACATGTTGAACAATCCCTCTACAGATTCAGCAAACTTTAACGAGCTACCACCACCATTTTCACCTTTCTAATCTTCCTTTCTTTAACGGGAACAATGGTCGCAATGCACTGCTCTTCACTTGAGTACAAATGGGCACATTTATCATTGGCCTTATCCTAACAATGGCTGATCTCGTTCTCTCCAGCCCTTTCTTTACCCTCTTCACATGTTTCTCACTATTGATCCCTGAACTTCCTTTTCCTTCTGTTGTCACAATGTCTGCAAGTGAGCTAGAAGACGAGGACGTTGAGGAAGAAGAAGAGGATGGTGACAGAGAAGAAGCTCTTTGCTTCTTTAACCTAAGCAATTCTTTCCATAAAACAGTGCACGTTGGTGGTCTCGGAGATTGTTCATCGTCGACCAACCAACTTACTCTCGTCTCTTCCTTGTTCACTTCTGCTAAACCCTCTTCTTCTCGTCCCTTACTCTGTTTAGTTTTAAGGCTTATTCTACTGAGTTTCTCTGAGTACTCCATTTGCCAAAAAGGCAGCAACTTCCCTTCAAAGAAAAGCTCGTCAGCTGTCAACATGTTGTGGTTACTCATGTTGCTTGAAAGGAACTCAAATTCTGGGTTTCTTGCCTTGTCTCGTTCCATATTTTCCTCATCCTTCTCCGCTTGTGGGTTTGGAGTACTGGAAATGAAGTTATCATCAAGAAACTCAGAAGAGAAAGAGATTCTGGGACTGGATGGTTGATCAACTGATCTAGAGGTTGCTTGGACAGTGTTTAGTGCTGACACCATATTCGTGCAATAGTCTGCTCGAGATCGACGAGGGATTAAGGAAGGTGATATGGAAGTGTTGGGAACTTGTGATTTATAAAGTGAAGTAGTTGTAGCTTTGTTGTGTAATGATTAAAGTTTATAGCTTTCTTTTCATGTATTGAAAAGAAAGTGGTCTTGTAAGCTAGAAACTAATAAGCTAAGTAGGTGTTTTAGAATGTGAGGACAGCACATGAACACCTTTGGGAGCTAAAGACAAAAGCCATTTTAATTGCTATGATTATGCCTGCACTTTTGAACAAGCAAGATCTTTGAGACTTAAATGTTGCTTTAAGATCAAGCTTTAATGGCTACAAAAGGTGGGAGAGGAGATAAATCAAGGTTATCATTTGGGTTAGTGGAGATTAACCATACACCACAGCAAATGCTTTTTCTCTGGATTGAATCTATTTGCATTTGCATGAAGATGGAAAGTGGGCTAAGCATGTGATGACATGAGTGTAAAATTTGTAGCCATGTGAGAGCTAAATCAAAGATACCTATGAGATGGGTTGTTAGAAGTGAAACACTCTTTAGGGTTTTACAAGCTCCATTTAATTTATCCCCTACTTAAATAATTTGCTTAAAATTAGTAAATTGTAAATTAATAAATTTACGATATGAAGCTAAAAATTATATTTTAAAAGGTTTTTAAAATTGCCCATAGATTAGCTCGTACTTCGCTTTCCTTTTCGGATTTTATGTTTACGGTTTCTCCTCCTTTTTGTATTGCGGACTCTTTTTGATTTATTATTAGTGTTGGTTGCCTCTAAAAAAAAAAGGTTTTTAAAATTTTCCTTTGTATATAACTTAAACCCTAACATTTAAAAACGTTATGTTCAATGGTAAAGTTACCTTTTGTAGATGAAAAAATAAAGTGTTATGTTATTATTAATGCGATACTTTTATATTTTTAACAAGTAAATAATTAATACTTTTTATTATTTTTAATGAATAATACATAATTTAATTTTTGAAATATGTTGGTTGGTCTACATGGTATAATATGACCTACATATGACATTGAAATCTACTGAAAAAATTATAAAAAATAAAAATATATAACATTAACGGTCATATCATGATACTTAACTTACGAAATTTAATTCTCATTTCCGCTAAGAATTTATTTTAAACGTTTAGTGAATGTTTTAAAGCATTAAGATTTAAATAGTATTTTGATATAAAAAATAAATTTAAAATACATTTTTTGCCTATTTTTAAAATATGGAAATGGGTTTTTCCATCCATGTGAAGTTTTCTAAATGGAAAGCATCAACTTCCAAATCTTACTTAAGATTTGGAAAAGTCTGATTAAGTGCAGACAGGTAATAAACATAGGATTAATGTTTTAAAGCCATTTAGGGTATATTGTCACATGCTTTGTTGCTTTAACTATTCACAATCACATTATTTCAGGCATTCTGTGGCCCTCTTTGTTCCATTATTGAGGGAGACAATAGTGTTGAAAGCTTTGAACAGAATGAATAACTACTAAAACCAAACATGTGATACAAACAAAAGAATCCACTTCACCCATCCATATGTTTCCCATATAGTTCCTCCCTCCTTGTTGCTTGTGAAATTACATGTCTAAGTGTTGGTTGGACCAATTACATCAATCTTAGGAAAACAATTTATTCATTATTAAAAAAATATTTATTATTTTAAATTCAATATTTTGTTTAGGATAATCTCTTACTATATTTATCGAATTATTTTAATTGTAATTATTAAAATTTAGTGGGTTGGCATAAGTGGTGCATACCTTCATCGCTTAACTAAGAGGTTCCGGGTTTGATCCCTGTCCTTAGAAATGCAGCAAACTCCTGAGTCAACTATGGCCTCCATTTGAGATGTCTCACACAACGAAGGGAAATTAGTCACTGGCTTCGGCCCAGTGGTCACCTCTTGGGAGACTAAAAAAAAAAGAGTTAATGATATAATAATTTAGGTTGACAAAGTGATAAAAACTTATTAAAATGATTTTAAAGATTATATTTGATAATTTAAACCAATAAAATTATTTTATAACAAGTGAAAACATTTTTAAAAAGTTTAAAGATGTAATTTATACCTTATTATTTCACAAAAAGTCTAAACAAGTCTACCATTATCTTTGATACCACTTTGTACTATAATGTTACTAAAATAACACTCATTGTAATTTAATATTACTAATTAGAGTTTATTTAAACATTTTATAAAATGTTACAATCAAAATTAGATTTTTAGTAAGTGTTTAAAGAAATTGTTTGTATAATCACTTAATTTATGATTTATATACTAAAATTTGCTAAAAAA
>JANZLX010000213.1:45577860-45600438 GCA_025531955.1 Erythroxylum orinocense | reverse complement strand
ATAAATTTAAATAGAATTAATTTTTTAAGTTTTATTTAATTTATAATTATAATTATTAATACAAATATTTATTATTATTTTATAAGCAAAAATTAAAAATTCAAAATAATTATAAAAGTTGAATAAATAAAATGACTGATTAAAAAAAGGGGGAAGGAGAAATAAGAGGGAGGGAGAGAAATACTAAATTTTATTGAAAAATTTGTAAAAAAGTCTCCCTATTTTTAAAACTTTCGTTATCGGTCGATATTTGACCGATATTTTGAATACCGTCAGGTACCGACCTGTACTATCTGAAACGGGCCGGTATCGACTGATATTTAAACCCGGTACGATCCACCTTTTATTTTGTACTAATTTTGATCCGTTACGATACGTACCGATATTCATAATACTGTTTTGAACTATTCTTATTGTTCTCCTGTTAGTCGGATTTTGAATATTTTTGCTCAGAAGTTTTAATTGATAATCTTTAGGTTCATATTTTTTCTTATTTAATGATTTCAATTTTTATGCGGTTTGTAGGGATATAATTGAAAATACAAGTCAAAATTAATTTACATTTTATGAAATACTGTTGCATACCAAACACTATAATAAGAATCCACCTAATTTTCCTATTAGAATTTTTATAAGTATCCAAACATGTGAATATCTTTATTTTTCATTAATTTATTTTTTGAAGAATCATATTCCAAATTTACTTTACTTTCCTACCAATCAAATAGAACCTTATGGTCTTCCTCGCAAGGAAATATATTCAATAGTTTAGGGGTGGTAATACCCAACCTCACTATTAGTGTAAAACTATGAGGTAAGGTTTGATTTCAACATGAAATCTAATCGAATTTAATACTCCTATAATCTTGCTACAAATTCGAATATGATTAAATATGATCGAGTTTAGATTAAATTTAATTAAATATTTTTAAGTTTTACAAAATTAAAATAATATTATTTTCATTAAATTATTTAAATTTAAATTAAATCAATATGATAATTTGCATTTTAGTTTTATTTAAAAACAAAAATAAAAATTTGGGCAAGCCTTGTCATCCCAACTAATCATTCATCGCTCATGAGTCATGCCTATGAT
The DNA here is from genome assembly GCA_025531955.1 of Erythroxylum orinocense. NCBI lineage: Eukaryota > Viridiplantae > Streptophyta > Magnoliopsida > Malpighiales > Erythroxylaceae > Erythroxylum > Erythroxylum orinocense. Next base: position 45,599,342 of record JANZLX010000213.1, on the reverse strand, counting down.
CGGGTCAACGATATTTAAGATTCGGTCAAATTTATTGGCATTTAATGCAACTTTTAACATAAGCAAGTCTTATCACCAATCAGAGAATCATCGTTTTCTTACTCTTAATGCACATGGGCCCAGTTCAAATGCACAATTTTATTTCTTCTCTTCCGCTTCCATTGCATCATTTTCTCGAGAAAGTTAAATCAGAAGTAAGAACTACAGGAAAAGAAAAATAAACGGAAAACCCAATGTCTACAGTTAAAACCACTTTCGTCTCAAACTAGGTAGAAACAGAACAAGAACTTGAAAACATAGGCAGTCCCACAAGTTCTTCGGATTCTACTGCCTTAAAAGGATTTGCATTTTCCCGTATATAATCGATAGATGTTCATTCAGCTTTTAGGACTCTTCACGATCTCCAATGTCGCTATATAATTACATAATTTTAGTTTCCTTGGCTTTCAGAAAAAAAAGGAAAATTTTCAGATTTCATTACTTGCCAAGGTCTTGTTTTGAATCATTGAGTTCTTGCAATGAGCAATTGCACCCTGAATAGCGCTCTGCAACTCCTCCAGTGACGATGCGTCTCCGTAATAATATCCGCCGCCATTAACCCTACTTGTGGTTCCTGAACCCATTACCGAAAGCACGCCGGAGTGGCTTGGCGATGACCGCATCGATGATGGACAGCTCGAGACACAGCTTCTCCTTTTTGGATACCTTAGATTTCCCGAGAAAGAGTGAGAGATCGATGCAAATCGTCCATTGTTTACTTTTCTTGAGATGTTCTTGCTACGACCGTCCACGTCCTTCGTAGATCTCTCTGGTTTTATTGAGAAAGATGAACAACCTCTTGATGGCGTTGAGATTGCTTGTACGACTCCCATCTTCTGTGGCTGTTGTTTCTGTGATAGTTTCTCGTACAATGGCTTCACTTTCTTCAGATACTTCCTTATAACCTCTTTCGCAGTGGAGCTCATTCTCTTGACCGGAGAATTACCTGACACGTTCTCGTTTCCCTGATTCTTACTCGTCTCTTTCTTGAACACAGAGGAGAATCTGGATAAGGAAAAGTACTTGCTGCTCTTCTTGATCTGGGAACTGATGTGAAGATGGGTTTGACTGTGAGTGTTGTAGTTACTGAGCCGCTTGAACTCATCGTCTTCAGCGACAGAGCTTGGTCTCGACGAATCACACTGACGGAGCAGAACAAGATCACTAGTAAACGACGAGGACGATTCAGTGCTTCCGGTGGAGTCACGAGAGGCTGTGGTGGTGGTGTCAGAGGAGGAGGAAATGCTTGAAGAAGCTAAGGTTAAGGTACGTACCATGGAGATACGAGATGAGAGATGGAGAGGCAAGAGCTGGCCTTTGTAGAAAAGGTCGTCAGCTGGGCAAAGATTAATGGAGGATTTGCGAGGAGAGAGTGACATTGTGAACTCGAAATCAGAGGAAGAGGAAGAGGAAGAGAAAGAGTGAGATGGTGATGATGGTAGAGTTTGTGAAGTTCTCATGTATTTCTCTCTTCTCTTCCCCATCTTAGCACCAACACCGATCGGTTCACAGAGAAGGAAAAGTTGGTATGTCAACGGTTCTAAGGACGAGTAGATTGAAGTGTACCGAGAATGTGAAGTGCTTGTGTTGTGGTCCGTCGAGGGACTTTACATATTTACATGTGTAAAATTGGTGAGGTGGGGTCACATAGGGACTTGGCTACGTCTCTTTCTATCCGTCGTTCGCTCTTCCTATTCGCGAACATAAATGTTGTGATTGCATGCAAAATATGGCATCACGTGCCTTTGGCGTGAAAGGTGGGGTTAGATCATGGGTTGCAATTTAGAATGGTGTTTTTTTTTTCCTAGTCAGTCGAATAGGTGTTTCGAAAACAATTAGTTGACTGTTGGTATGTTTGAATGTGGGTGGAGGAATGAAAGGGAATGGAATAGAATGACTCAAATGACTCAGGCTATTATTTGAGAGTCTATTTTAAAACAGAGTGGAATGACAATTAATGGCTTTGAAAACCATCTTTTGCCATCCAAAATCAAATATTTTGTGACCCCCCAAATTGGAGGGTCAGGAATAGAATGGCATGGCTTGCCTTCCAACTCCTAATTTAATGACAAAAATACCCTAAAAAAATTAATGAAATTATAACCCCAACCCAGTAAATACCTATGCGGCTACATGTTACTACGTCCATTGTGTTTCTCCTTTAACTGGCTTCTTCTATTGATGAACGTTTTTCTCCATAATTGTTAGCGTCATCTATCTTCGTTTCATCATGTAAGCATCGACTATTCTTTTGTGTTCATTTTCTTGGCACTTTTTGTATGTGAAGAAATCAGAAATTTTTATTGATGCTGGTATCGTCTTCTTTGTTCATGGATGGACGTGCGCTTATTATGTGTTCTGTGTTTGGGAAGTTTTGTAAATCGAAGGATGTGTGTTTTATCCTATGTTATGTGTTTGGACATCCTACAATTTGAAATGCTTTGGGGTTACTAAAATAGTTTCATGGCAATTATGCATATTTTATTACAAGGGTATTTTGGAAAAAAAAAAAATACAAGTCATTTCATTCCATTCATTTTTAGTATAACTTCCAAACAATAGTTAAAGGAGTCTCTCTCTTATTTTATTTAAACTTCCAAATAATGGAGTGGTCCATTTTATTCCATTTCATTTCACTCCATTTCATTCGTTCCATTAATTGCCATTCCATTTCATTTCATCCTAAACTCCCAAACATACCCTTTTAAGCGTTACTTCCGAAACATGGTTAAGTGTTGTTACATGGTACGGACATGGGAGTTGCAAGTTACAACAAGGTACTATATATTTATAATAGCCTAGCACGAGAAAAGAGCCGGAGTAAGTAGTGTGCAAAATTTAAAATAAGGCATGACAACAGCTTAAGGCCTGATGAGAAACTTGCCTGCTCCGAAGCAATTGAGTTTGAGTTCAAGTCCAACTAGTTAATTCAAGTCTTTGATTGACTCGGGCTCAAATTGGATGGACCTTAGACTGGGCCAAACCTAGGCTTCACCCAACTAAACTAAACCCGATTCATCTCCCGTACGTAACTTGTCCAAAACGCGTACGAAGTACGGACAACCCAATTATATCTGATGAACAAAATTACGAAAGTGAAAAAAAAAGGAAAAGTAAAAACCTAACTGATTATATCGAGGTAGAGTCAAACACTACCAGTTATCTTCGACGAAGCCCACATGTATCCTCTTCGTCTGCTTCTTTGTTCCTTTCTTTCTTTTGTTTGTTGTTCAGTTTGACCTCCGCTTTACGCTTTCTCTTTCTTTCATAATCTCATTCACAAGAAACCTGTAAAATTCAAAACCAAACTTATCAGATATTACCACAAATTTCTCCTCTCTTCTCTCCACAATCTCCTTCACGGAGGTTCAGATCTATTTCTCCGGTAATCTCCTTTCCTTTGGGCGTCTTCTTTATTATTTCTTTTTTGAATTTTGTTTCTAAACTAATGTGTTGAGTGTTTTAAATTTGCATGTTTAGTCAAAATTTCTATTTTTTTTTGTGATCTTTTATGTAATCGATAATAGGTATTTGTCTCGTTTTTGGATAATTGTGTGCGTTGCTTTTGTATGTATGTCTAAAGAGCATGCGTGATCTGAGTCTGAGTTAGTTTTCTGGATTTTTTGAGCAAGATTACGTCAAAGTTGAAGATCAATTGAGCTGATTTGCAAGCCTATTGGTTTTTACTTTTGATGAATTGGTTAATTACGAAGAAGAAAGGCTTTGGCTTTATATGGATTTTCGAGCCAACGCTTTGAATAATTTTTGGTTTTGATTTTAATCCCTCTTGCTGGGCTTTGAAGCCTTAATGACTTGGGTGATCTCAGAGTTGAGAGCATAGTTTTGCTTAGAATCGTAAAATTTGAACAAAGATGGGTTTTATTTCCATCACTCACACGAATTTTGGACCCTGAACTATATATTATATTAAATAGTTTTTTTGCTTTGTGGTTAGAGCTGGTATATGCCTGGTTAGTTTTATCAAATCCACGATTAATGTCTTGTTTACCTTAAGGCAGAAAGTATGTTCAATATGAGCTGGAAGACATGTCTATATCTGCTGTCCAGCTTTTTATTTTCAACTTCTTTGTGTTGATTCATTTTTGATCTAATTTTCTTGACGCTGCTTTGTTGGATAGTGATTTGCCAGAAAAAATGTCGTTTCCACGGAATTATTACGTCCAAGGTGGCAATTTTCAGGATGATTGTTCGTCCTCTCTCAACAGAAATAGCTTTAACAACAGGAACAGGAACATGAACATGAATCTGAATCTGAATAGGAATTACAGCTACAATCATGACTGGAATCATACTAATGCTCATGAATTCTCGAGGAGGTCTAGGGACCACAATAACATTGATGCCAGTTATTTTAACCATCCAAATGGTGCACCCTCTTTGAAGAGAAGAAAATTTAGTTCTGGTGCTTGGGAAGACAGTGTGAGACACTATGTGCAGCCCAATTCGTATCAAGATACTGCTCTAACAAGCTGCAGTAATTTAGCCCCTCCTATGAGATCTAATCCCAAGGCCTCTACATCTAGCATTCATAAACGTGATCGTTCAAAATTGGAAGATGATGAACCTGAATTTTTTTCAAGGGATGAAATTGAGAGATACTCACCGTCTAGAAAAGATGGAATCGATGCTCTACGTGAAGCACATCTGCGGTACTCATACTGTGCATTCATTCAGCATCTGGGAATGCGGCTAGACTTGTAAGTGTTCCCCCTGATTGTTTTTGTAAATCCTAGTCATCTACTCTGATCTTCATCTCCCTCCTGTGAAGATATTTTTACTGAGTCCAATTTTTGTTTTGATTATATTCAGGCCTCAAACCACCATTGGAACTGCAATGGTTTTGTGCCACAGGTTTTTTGTTCGCCGATCACATGCTAATCATGACAGATTTGTAAGTTTTATATTCTTATGATGAAGTAGTTGTTGTGTTGCTTATAAGCTTTTGGTGGGATGCTCGATGTTGATGAAGTGCTGGGTCTCTTTACAGAAATATTCCTGTATGTGGATAATTTATCTTTTTCTTTTGCTGTTAGAATAACTATAATCTGTCTGGAAGAAGATTAGTTCTTAACTTTATTTTACCCTTTGCCTATGAGATGGATGAAATTCTGTAAAAATCTGGTAACACCTGATATTTGTCTTTTCATTTTCTTTTTCCTTTTTTGAAACTGAATGGCCCTTTGACAGACTATCTTACCCTTGATGATTACGTTTCAATCATTTTGCTTTAGTTTTTTATCTTGAGGGTCCTATGTGTAGTGGCCTTATTTATTCTTTGATTGTTTGTTGTTGCTTTTTTTTAGTTTTGAAATGGTCAGTCATTTCCATTCTATTAATGTATTTAGCCATATTCCTTTGAAGCAATTCTCAATTTCAGTTGTTTAACTGTTTCTTGCTTATGCTTGTGTTTTTTGTTAGTAACTATGTTTTCTACGGCCCAAGTAGTTCATGTTGCGGACCTAATTTACACATTCCGTCTCACAATTATTATTTGATGATAAACATTCTGTTCTCTCTTGCAGTTAATTGCCACTGCTGCTCTATTTCTTGCTGCGAAGTCTGAGGAGACACCACGCCCTTTAAACAATGTGTTGAAAGCTTCTTGTGAAATTTTCCATAAGCAGGATATTGCTTTCTTGACATACCTGCTCCCTTTTGTGAGTGTCACGTAGATTGACTTCTTTTACTATCTTATTCATAACAAAAGACAAAAATCAGAAGAAAAGTCGTATTGCTTTTGTTTGCTTTCCCTGATTGGCAGATAGGAATAAAAGAGGAAAAAGGAAATAATAATTTGTCAAATCACACGGTTTGAACCCCATTTTTCTGGATATTGTACATCTTTGCTGCCTAATTTTTGTTTTGAAATGGATTTTTACATTATGAGGTACTTTAAGTGTTGAACTTGAATCTTTTGATGCCTTGAACTAAACATCAGTGTGTACTTCTACTGACCAAAATTTTCTTAGAATTATGAGCAATCTTGAGTTTCTCCCTTGTTGACATGAAATGGTTTCTTTTAAACAGGATTGGCTTGAAAAGTATCGGGAGCGGGTCACTGATGCTGAGCATTTGATATTGACTACTCTAAATTTTGAACTCAATGTGCAGCATCCATATGCTTCTCTTACTTCGGTCCTTAATAAATTAGGACTTTCACAAAGTCTTTTGGTGAATCTGGCATTAAACCTGGTCAGTGAAGGGTAAGTATGTAACTGTTAACTTTTTCTCGTTGGATTTTACTACACTGTTACTCAGATAAACATTTAGTCTGTGGCTCGTTGGATGGATTTTTATATCCTGTTCTTTCTTTCGAGGAGAAATTCGGTTTATACTTTTATGCTGTGAGCTTGTCGATGTGTAGTCTCTGCAATTAGTTGAGGTAGAGACAAGACATGGTACTTTTAGGACTCGGAATTTCAGATAAGTTGGTCTGTCCCTGTCTGTAAATTTTGTGCTGTTAAGCTTTCAAGTCTCAAACTATTAGAAAAGAGGTCCTAGGTCGGCAAATGGAGGATCGAAGTTGGATCTGATCTTTAAACTGTTGGTTCAAAACTTTGTGCCACAAATTAGTCTCAGTATTTTCTTCTTTCGAGCAGCTACTCTGCATGGTTATTCTGGCTTGGAATATTGATTCTTTTGGCGTGGAATATAATTGCAGGGTCTATTACAAGATTAGCGTGCTGGCCTGTATGATAACTTATCTGGCGGATGTGATATGGTGTGCATGGAAAGTTTTTTTAACCTCTGAAGTTGAACTGCCGATATGTTATGCATCACATAACTATGATTGTACCCATCAACATGGTTATTTGCTATAAAGAATAGTCTCACTACCTCCAGGATCATTTCTGAATCTAACATTTCCCCCACATTGTTTCGATCTTGGATGAGTCATTCACATTGTTTCACAAACTCAGATGTTTGTGATTCCTGGCTGCCTGTCTGGTTGCTGTTCGTTCACACCCATTTGGCAGAATCCTACCTACTTGGGAAAAGTTCAAATGCCTTATAGGAGCATTCTAACTCGGAGGATAACCATTTTCTTGCAAAGAATCAGCATGGCAGTGCTATATAATTTTCTTATAGAGTGATCCTTTGAACTTGTTTTTACATGGGCTTTACGTACATACTGTTTTATCAAAAACAATTTTGGCCAACCTAGCTTTTCACTTAATCTGTTTCTTTTCAAAATTTATTTCCTAAAGCCCTTTCCTTAAATGATGGCTTCTGTTTCTATATCACTTATCTTACCGTTTTTAAAAGGACTTTGGGGCATTGGGCATTTTAAAGCTAAATCATAATAATTAATAGGAGCATCTGGATGTTTGCTGGCTCCGTGCTGTTGTGTATTTTACTAACTTTTTTTGTATTGCCAGGAGAAAGTAATTTGTACTTAATAGATGTTAAAATTTGGCCAGTTTTTCAGTACACATTGCTATAGTAAAAAATCACAAAACATCTGTGGATTGCAAATCCTAGTCCAATTTTTCTTGACGACTAACTACTACTACTGCTGAACTACTACCACTATTCTTAATATTATAGGTCTACTACTAGTACTACTACTATAACTCATAATGATAGTATTTTCTACATATTCTGTTGAATATTGTTTTAACTAATTCGCCTGCTGTTACTGGCATTTGAAAGTACAGCTGGGCTTGCTTTATTTATAAGCTTACTTAACCTTTATCTTATTAAGTGAGCAGTGAAAATGCACACAACTATAAATTATTTTATAAGTCCTGGAATTTTTGTAATATGTACTGTCCACACTTTTCCTTGTCATTACCTGGTTTTTGTGAAGCACGGTGCCTATTTCATCCTTTCCCTGCTTCCTAGATTTTCAAGCTGTAGTTTGATTCCCTCATTTTAAGAAAAGGAAATGCAAGTAGCATTCTTAAACCTGGCTGAGTATTTAGTTGTCTTGTAACTGGAATGTCTGTTTTACCCAAGGGTTTGTTGCCCTGCCATGTCAATCTGTATTTGGCTAGGGCTTACTTAACACCATCTTGTTATTAGTCTATATCGGTTGTTTAAAGGATGATGCTGAGCTAATTGGGAGTTAAACAAAAGACAAGTTTGGTTTTCTATTTTACTTTCTTTTTGGAATGAAGAGAGGGAGAGAAAAGAGTCGTGTGTTCTATGACAGTTAAGTGCATTCTTGGGCAAAACTCAAAGATATCTTCTTTGTTTTTATTTGTTTCTTTCTATATGGGGTGGAAGAACGCTGTGAGGGTGTGAAGGCTTGGTGATGACATCCTTATCATAAATAAATGCCTTTTTATTACCTACCTTAATTTGTATCAGTTAATGTCTTATATTATTCCAGTTGTTTTACTCATAATTGTGGCTTTAGTTCCATGTTCCATCAAAAAGGTTTGCCAAAAGATGCAGATGCATGTAAGATATGCTTTGATTTCCTTTTGCTTATAAATGCTTAATATTTCTGCTTGTACACACTAAAAGATTTGGATTGGCAGTATTCTGTATAAGGGGATGTAATGCCTTCTAAGCATTAATGCATGTGTTTTCACAAGCTTCTTCAGATCAAGTTGTTGAGCGGAGAATGCAGATAGTTGCTTTTAGAAGTTCTATTCACCCCAATGTACATCTAGTTTCTGTTTGTCTCTCGTTGAGTTTTGTGAATTTAGAGTCTCTGCAGCAGAATTGGCCTTGCAAGTTGATGTATTGTTAGATGAGTGTAACATAAATGGTATATTTTGCTACTGTATCAACAATCCTGCCGAGATTCTTGCAAAATTTTCTTCCTGGATTGCTGCTGTTTGGTTGGTAAGAGAAAATGACTTGCTTTTCTTGTCTTTGGCTATTTAATGTCTTGTTTTATGTTTTCATCTCATTTACTGTTGTCGCCGATGATGTTTCTATCGATGTGCCCAATCTTGCTAAGTTGCACAAAGGTTACCCATTTGTATAGTGTTTGCTGCACTCTGGTTGGTTGCTGTTTTTTCATATCTACCTTGTACTGAAATGGCCACGTAGATATGCCTTTTAAATTTGTTTTTCAATCTTCTTTTGCAGACTTCGCAGCTCACTTTGGCTTCAGTTTAAACCCCATCATATTGCGGCTGGTGCTGCTTACCTTGCTGCGAAGTTCCTAAATTTGGACCTTGCATCTTACCAGAATCTTTGGCAAGAATTTCAGGCAACGCCAATTATTCTTCAAGGTATCTTTTTCTAACTACTATCTAATTTTACATTATGATACCATTTTCATAATCTATACAGCTGATAGTAAGAACACGAAGGTGCTGCGTGGTGGTTGATTTATTTGATTATTTCGTGCAAGTTAAAAGTTAAGACCAAATTGATTCTTTTTTGAAACCAATGCTACTATTTCTAAAGCTTTCAGTATTAACCGGACTGATGGGACAGAGAAATTAGTGGGTAACAGCTGAAGATTAAGTGAAAGTTTTGTGGATTAAAAAAAGAGGGATACTATCTAGCTGTTGAAATCTGATATAGTTGACCCATGTGTTTCCATATATGCGCACTATTTAGCTTTATGATTTGTGGGGAACTATTCTGTTGATTCAATGACTTATTCATGGTTTTGTGATGCAGATGTAGCACAGCAGTTGATGGAGCTCTTCCTGTAAGATAACACAATTAGCATTAGTAGTTTCAGGCTTGATCATACGATTTAGTGTATGCACAACTGAAAGTGTGTTTATCAAAGGATAACAGAGTAACGTGACATTGCCATGCAAGATAGGTGGAAAGACCAGATATATTTGCATCAAATTGGGTGTAAAATTATAGGTAAATGGGTTTTTATCTCGACTTGAATATACCTTTGTGGAATGTCAACCAAAAAGATTCGACAAAGTTTCCCGAAATGTCCAGCTCTTCTTTCTTGTTACCCTTACAAGATTTATAGCTTTTCTGATTGATATGTAGTGGGTGGGACGAAAATTGCCATCACGTAAGGTGTGGTGGCACCCACAACTCTGACAAGGTATGAACAAAAGTCAGAGTTCAAACCGGGTCAGCCTGATTTGAAGTCAATAATTGAACTCCTCCTGACTCGAGTTAATAAACTGAACCCCATTTGGGTCGGGGCTTATTTTAAGTTTCAAAAAGTTTAACTTCAACGGTAACAACCTTTTTCCTAGGTGTAAGTAGTAAGAGCAAGGCTGTATTGAACCTTTTTTAGCTTTAAGGCATGACCGTGTCTAACATTTCCATCTGCAATCTGCATCATCAACATTTTTTGTTGTAGCGTCTGGGTATGAACTGATTTGTCTGCAAAATGCTCTTGCCACTGCCTTTAATGTGCACTGAAAGTGAAGTTTTTTTTCTTTTTTGGAAGCCAAGGGGAAAATGAAAATTATAAATAAGAGGTCATTGATTTATATTGATTTGTGTAAATGAATTTTAAAGGGAAATTGGTTGGTTCCTATGCAATCATTTATATACTATACTAGTCACACATTTGTAGATTGTGTAAGTGAGTTGTTGTTTTTGTGTTTTTGTTCTAATATATAATTATCGTTTATTATAATTTTTAAATATAAAGTTAAGGAGGTCTATACAAGTTTCTTCTCATTAATTTTAGGCATTAAAAATTTGTAACCCTAAAGGAAATCATCATTTAAAACATAAAATTTAATGAACCTTGGACGATGAAAACTAATAAATTCTAAATGAATAATTGATAAATTCATAAGTTACTTCACTTAACTAAAGCCTCTTACTGGGTGGTTGAATTAATAGAATGAAAGGGTATAGAGTTAAAAGGTCTTGTGTTTGATTATCTTTACTTACGCTCTCTTGATCGAATTTGTTATACAGGGATTGGTAGTGTGGAATACCTGATTGATGTGATTTGCAGGTTATTGTGTTAATCTAAAAATTTATTCAGTGTGTATTTAAAGGTAACAGCTGCGAGTTCTTTTGTTAAAAAAAAACTTAATGACTAAAATTTAATTACTACTTATTGCATTAGTTAAATAATAACAAGAAAATATATTATTAAAAATATATTGAGATAAAAAATTCAAGCTCAAAGTAGTAACTCACAATTTATTTAATTATAATAATTATGACTGGATTTGGAGATGAAGCGGAAAAAGCTGAATTTAGCTTTATATATGTCGAATTAAGGTGGTATGGTTGTCATATATGCTTGGATTAAGCAATATGGAAGAATTAAAGTTTAAAAAATTTAATCAGTTGTAAAATTTATTAGAGATTAAATAAAATATAAAAATTTGAAATATATTTAAAGAAAATTATCGAGATTACTAAATAAAAATTAATAGGTTCATTTTAACTTATATAACTAATTAATTTATAAAAACTGACTGATTAGTTAATAAATTGATCAATTTTTAATAATAAAAATTATTAAACTAAACCAAACTAAAAAGTTAAAATTGAGCTTAAAAAATTGACCGTTAATTGAGTGCAAAATGACAGATATAAAACTGGTCCGATATTTTGGCTATTCACTTTACATTCTCTAATTATTAAATTATTTAAAATTTTAATTATTAGTATCTGACCTTATCTTGAAAGAAAGGGTTTCAGATAAGTTTACCAAACCTTATCACGTCATACGTAAGTAGCTATTTACGTTCGGCAAAATATATTAATAAAACTAATTTTTATTTTTTAAGCTTATATCACAATGAAGTAAATTTTCTTAATGTTATAATGTTAATAAAAGTATAAAAAATAATAAAAATATTTGATGTTATAATATTAATAGAGGATGATTGTTTCTATTTCCGTGTGTCATTTTGTACGTAAGACTATTCGTCCATTCATTAAAACAAAATTAAGTGAGAATCTCACTAAAATGCAGGATATAAGAAGTTACAATAGAGGCAGAGGGTGGCTATTTCTATTTTTGTTTGTCATCCTGTGTCCGAGACAATCCATCCATCCATTCATTTATGAAAATGGATAGTCTCAAACACAGAATAACACACGGAAACAGGAACAGAGGAATTGATCTCTTCTAAGAGTACCTTATAGAAACGTTGTTTTCGATAGCCTCACATGTAATGCAATGATTATCATATACTATCATGTAAATTAAATTTGAATATTGACTATAATCTTAATATCTTAAAGTTGTTTTTAATGGATAGATGGATGGTCTCGGGCATAGGGTGACATACGGAAATAAAAACAAAGGAATTGATCTTTTTCAAGAATATCTTATAAAAAGACTGTTTTCGATAGACTCACATGTAATACAATGATTATCATATACAATCTTATAAATTAAATTTGAATATCGAATATAATCTTAATATCTTAAAGTTGTTTTTATTACTAATAAGTAAATGGTTAATTTTTATTTATTTAATACAACCAAATTATATATTGTTTCACATCATAAAACTTAATAAGAATTAATTTTTTAGTGTTTACAATAAATTAACATTTTTATATTTATGATTAAAATTTTTATTTTGAAATATAATTTAACCTTTCTAATAATATAAACTTTAAGAAGATCACTACATTTTTAATCTATAAGTGACTTTTATAAAATTTTTATGATGTTACGGTACCATAAAAACAGAAGCTTTAGTAAGTTAGCGATTAGCATTTAGGAGAAAGATCAAGTTTTTATGCTTGTTTTGTTATTTCTAATAGTTACCATTCAAGGTTTGTGCTTTTCGTCGTCTTTATTTGCATTGCGATTTTTTTTGTGTGCTGATTTTGTGGTTTTTTATATACCCCTGGAAGGAAGATAGTCGGTGGATGTTCATGTTATGTGGGCATGAAGTGATAGCCTTTGCTTTGGTGGTGTTCAGGAGTTTGGTAAGTTTTCTGTACTACTGATGCTGGCTTTACGCTATCTGCCGTAGTTTGAAAATGGTTTGATGTGTTTTCTTAGAGAAAAAAGCATTGCGTTTCATTTTTATGGACGTTTAGTTGTCTGTTTTCACAAGATGGGGTTACGTAAAAGCAAGAAAAAGGAAAGCAATTATGAATGGTGCATTGTTGGATGATGTAACTTCTCCTCCTCATCTCTGGTCCTATGCACAGTGAAAGTTTTCAAAACTAAGGAATGGAAAGGACTTTTATCTTGATAGGAACTTGCTTTGGTCATGTTAGGTGTATTCCTTTCTTTTTGATCTCTTTTTCTGTTTACGAAGAACGGGGAAAGGGACGAGATGCATTGCTTTATTATCATTCCATGATGTGCAGAACCAGAAACAGTGAGGAATCGGATAGCTTTAAGAGACAAAGCTAATTTGTAAAGACTATTGTTCATTTGGGAACTCCAAATTCTTGGGAGATTATTTTAAAGCTAGAACGTAATACTGCTTTGTTACAAAGTATCCAAAAATTGCTGTGCAAAACGAACTGGAACTTCGAATTGTTTCATTTTTGATTTGTTCAAACAAAAGCATGATCATAAGGTGTTGTGACAAAGCCCACTTTCGCCTTATGTCACGAAAGCTTTCCAGGGCAACACGATAAAGTGATAATTGCAGGCAAGACCATTCACAGTTTCATCATGCTCATACATGGAAATGAAATCACCATTAATATATTACGCCAAAAGAAAGGATTTCCATGCGTATCTCCTGCCAAAAACGTGTGATTTTTTAGGCCTGATAAGACTGATACATATTATCTCAAGGATATATTCTATATATTATCTCAAGGACAAATTCTATCTTTTGGATATCTAGGGGTATGCTGGCATCTGCTTCCACAGAATCCTGTTGCTACTTGCTCCTTGGAAACTCACAGAGAAGGCATATTGCTCCAGAGTTACTGCATCACTGCCCCACAGAAGTGACCAACTAAGATTTCGGGATGGAATCAAGTGGTGCAGCTCAGGCTCAACGTCGCATTGAAGCCATTAAGGGTCACTTCATTACTGCCAGCAGTTCTTCATCTATCCTTTGTGGCAATCCCACTGCCGGCGAGTTTGTCTCTGGTGGTCCCCTCCATACTTCTGATATATACCCTTCTTATTGTTGCATCTAGAAAATGGCTAGTCTTAGCTAAGAATATATATTTTTTCTCGATTAAAAACAAATAGATTAAATAAGTTCGGTGTTTTTTTAATCTAGAATTCTGCTCTACTGCCCCTTTTCCTCTCTACCTCTCTTTCTTTTGATTGGAATCTCCATCGACGCCTAGAGGTACTTGAGAAAACATCAGGATTTTGTGGATTACAATATAGTAAGGTTCCATTGAAAGATGATACTGAACATGAAACATTTTTCTGGAAAGAAGGCAAGAGAAATCCTGATATCAAGGGAAAAATACGTTGATTGAGAAGATTATGTTGGAAATGTAACGTTCCCTTTTTTTAGTTGGTGTCTTGAAACAATTAGTTGTTATGGAGTGCGTGTGAGTACTTTGTTTCAAAATTCATAAATTACAAGAAGTAAGACAATCGTAAGTTCTATACTTAGGCGCTCAGAACAGGCCTCATTAATTGCATGCTTGCTTTGGGTCATACTTTATTTAGATAGTTAGTCCTGACTTGCATCCCCTGCAGAGCAGGGATATAGCGTTGTGCTTCCAGAGAAATTGGCGACAGGAAAATGGAATGTATATAGGTAGGCATTTGCCCATATTGTTGACCTTTCAATGTATTGCTCTTACACCTTTGTTAAATTTGATCTGCTGTTCTTAAAATAATTGGTTCCTTTTTCTGTTCGTTGAAGGTCTACTCGTTCTCCTTTGAAGCTAGTGAGTAGAATTCTGGATCACCCTGAGATTGGTACATTGCACGATATGTTTGTGTAAGAAATGAACAACGCTGCTTATTTTATTTAGTCTCCTGAAGTTCTGCTCCAACTATCTCTGCCATATGTATATCATTTAGTGCTCTTTTCAAACTTTAGAAGCTGAACATAACTATGATTACAGGCGTTCAGTTGATACTTTCCGAGACTACAAATATTTGGGCACCCGAACTCAAGATGATGGAACTATTGGAGAGTAAGTTCCCTTTAAGCTAAGTGAATCTCTGAATACGTTATTGGGGGTTGAATTATCAGCATACAAGCATGAATCACAGTTACCAGTGGATAACTTATGGAGAAGCAGGAAATGCACGGATAGCAATTGGTTCTGGCCTCAGGTCTTATGGAATAACGAAGGTGAGTTAGGTGAAGGATACTATATACTCAAATGTTAACTTCATTTAAACTTGTTAGTGTTGTTTCAGTCTGTTTCTCCATAACATCTGTTTTTGATTGTCTTGTTTATTACAGGGAGCTTGTGTTGGTTTATATTTTGTCAACAGACCAGAGTGGGTCATCGTTGATCACGCTTGCTCTGCATACTCTTACATATCAGTTCCCCTATATGACACCCTTGGTTTGTAAACAATCAACAAGACATCTGTTAGAATCCCTGCCTTCGTTATATCTCAAAATCTGTTACTATTTTCTCTGCAGGTCCATATACGGTGAAATACATTGTAAATCATGCTGAAATTCAGGCTATATTTTGTGTGCCACAAACTTTGAATTTAGTGAGTTGAAATTGTTATACTTCTCATTCAGCCTGTCGGGTAAAGATTTATCAACTATTTCTGAATGTTATCCCTAAGTTACTGATAGATTGTATCATTTCTTACTTGTAGTTTCTAATTTACTGGCTGAGAAAACTGTTAACAGATAAAGAATTTAGATAATGTGGTGACTACACATGTTCGAGATTTATAAGTTTGAAAGTCTTGGTTCACACAATAGGCTCCCTACATAATGAGTTTGGATGTTTGTTCCTAAAGTGATATTTCCACTTTATTTTTTCTTTATGAGGTTTCAGACATGAAAGCCTACGAGGCTAATGTCTGATTCAATTCAAAAATTATAACTAGGATATAAAATTCTTTATGCATTCCCTTTTTTATTTTATGCAGTATGCTGCACCTTTCATGTTTAGTTTAGACAAAAAGATCAACCTTTCAAGTGTTTCTGACATGAACTATTCTTCCAGTTCATCCTTTTATATTCTGAATTTGTTTCAAAATCACTAACTACTATTCTTCCAGTTCATCCTTTTATATTCTGAATTTCTTTTAAAATCATTAACTGTTTCATATTGGCATTTGCAGTTGCTGATTATTTTGTCTAAAATTGCATCTGTGCGCCTTACTGTGGTATGAAACCCACATAATCTAATATTGAATGACGCCAAACTGGTTTGATTGTTACTCCCAGGGAGATCAAACCAAAAATGAAACATACTATTTGGTCATATATATCTTAATTTGCTAACCATATTAATTAGGTTGTTGGAGGGATGGACAATCAATTGGTGTCTCATCCTTCATCAACTGGAGTTCAGATTACCACATATTCAAAATTACAGTCAGGTAATAGCTGCTATGATTTGGTCACATTGCTCTCAGCAATTTGTAAACTCGTGTTACTGTAGTTAGATTTGTCATTGGAAATTGACAATGTCATGTAACTTTAATCCTGTAGTGTGAACAGACATTGTAGCTATCTTGTCATTTTCTCCAATTTTTTTCCACTTTTTAGAAAATTTGGGGTATTTCTTTGGAGCCAACAGTTTAAGATTTATAGAATAAATTCCACAAAAATTTGGTCTTCCAAGAGGGAAGAAAGAAATATTCAATTATACACATTTTTTTTAAATGCACAATCGAAAGAATATTTGGCGTTTGAAAAAATAGGTGAAAATTTTTACGTCAAATCACCAGTTTTCTTTTTCCAAAGTGAGTCAAAATTGTAATTGCTTCAATGACCATTCATAATTTTATATAGTTAAATACTTAAAAGAATGAAGAGTTTTCTCCCTATGATGAAGATGATGAATCACTTTCTACAAATGAAGAAATCAATGAAAATAAAGATGTTGAAAAAATCATTTAGACAAGTCACAAAATAACGAGATAAATGATGCAATGAAACATATTGCAAATCTTCTTGTATTACAATAAAATGCATAATTTATTATGTATTTAACTATTTACTCAACTTGAATATTTATTTTGAGATTATAATATTATTTAGCTTTTTTATATGTTTTAATATTTATTTTTCATATTAGCTTTATTTCTTACAAAAAATGAGACATCTTTTTAAATAATTTTCTACAAGATGGTTATATAAAATTTTCTACAAGATGGTTATCAAATGTAAACAAAATATAATGTGCTTTGCATATTGTTTAATATACTTTAAATATTATTTGTATGCATAAATAATTTTTATTACAAAATAAAATATAGTTAAAATTAATAAAAATGCTTTTTATTTTTATGTTGCCAAATAGTCTACTGTATAAAACTCTTTCAAAAAAACTGTTTTTTTTAATTGACAGCCAAATAGTCAACTGATTTTTTAAAAATGCTCTTCTTAGAAAAGCTCTACTGATATAAACTCTACTGACAAAAGCTCTACTTATATAAGCTCATCCAAACAGGCACTAACGAACGTTCACAATAGTAGTTGTACCAAATGTTATGAATACCATACTAGTATCGATACTGGATTTGGTTTTGGTACGATACTATACCGGTACTAATTAATATCAAGTATTATTTTAAGTAATTTTTTTAAATTTATAAAATATTCCTTCAAATTTTTTAAAATTGCAAAATAATATTTCAATATATTATACTATATAATTTGTAATTTTATATTAATTCTGTCTTCAAAAATTATAATAATAGACATTTAAAATAACAACAATTTGTTTATTTTTATTAACATTATTTTTCACATGTTTCATATATAAATAATAATTATAATTAATTTTTTAAAAATTTATTTAATCATTATACAAATATACAATTACGAGCCTTATGCCATTTACATGTCTATGAATCCGATAGTGTCGTTCCCATGTCCAAGTGCTTCGGAGGTTAGCATTCCTTTTATTTTTTTCAGATTTCAGATTTCAGCAAACAATTGATGCCTCTAATGCTGGTAAATTCAATGATACTTTGAATAGTATGCTGACTCACAGGTGTTCACACTAGCAGTTAAACCATACCAGATTTGATTCTGGTACGATACTGTACCGATATCGACTAATAATAATTATCGTTTCGAGTAATTCTTTAAATTTATAAAATAGTTCTTGAATTTTTTTTAAATTGGAAATTAATGTTTCAATATAGTGTACTGTATAATTTATAATTTTACATCAATTTTGTCTCCAAAAAATATAATAATGGAAATTTAAAATAATAATAATTTATTTCTTTTTATTGGCATTATTTTTCACATATAAATAATAATCATAATTAATTTTTTAAAAGTTATTTAATCATCGTGCAAATATAAAATTAAGAACAAAACAAAGTATTTTAAATATTACAATTTTATTATATAATAAATAATAATTACATCAAATAAAAAGAATGATAAATATTCGTGACTCTCTACCAATTACAATTTACAACAAGAGCTCGTGTCGACAAACTAGAAGCGAAAACTAAAATAAAAATATTTACAATTATATTGCATATATATAATGTAACATATATATCAAATATTAGGAAAATTAAAAGAAGAGAAGAAACAATAATTTGAAACTTCATTAAATCAAATACCTGCTTAAATTTTATTAACCCCAATTTTTATTTGGTGCAAAATCTTTATCATTGAAAAGAGCTTCATCATCACCATCATTTAAATTCATTGCATCAAATGACGTGTCAATATTTTTTCATCCAAGATTATCTTCTAAGTCACTCTCATTTATCAAATTCGGCTCCTTAGAAACTCAATTCACTAAAAGATCGATATTATTAATACAAATTTGATCTATAGAATAGTTGCCTGTTTGACCCGGAATTCGTTTGGCCGATCGAGGGTATCTGTATCGTTCTGGAGTTTGTGGGGTGGGTTTCCCATGCTAGGGCGATGGAACAGTGTGTGTTTCCGGCCCAGGGCATTCCGGTGGGCACTGCTGTGGGGTGGTCTAAACCTCCAACTGGTTGGGTCAAGGTAACTTCTGATGGCGCTGTGTGGCGTGGATCCGGTCCGATGTCCATTGGCGGCTTGATTAGAGATTGTCCGGGAACTTGGTGTGGGGGTTTTCAACAGAGACTTGACAGGGGCTCGCCTTTAGCGGCTGAGCTTTGGAGCGTTCTTTCGGGTCTTTCGCTTGCTTGGGACAAGGGTTATTGACAAGTGATCGTCGAAGTTGACTCTCTCGAAGTCATCAATATCCTCTCAGACTCACATTTTGTATTGACCGAGTTTCCTTTTTTGGTGATAGGTATCCACGAGCTCTTGCATCGGGATTGGGAGGTTCAGATTCAGCATATCTCCCGGGAAGGGAACCAGTGTGCCGACGGCCTCGCTCATCTTGCTAGAGTGTCGAGACCGGGACTACATATTCTTCAAGAGCCTCTGTTTGGGATTCAGGAGCTTCTTCGCTGTGATGCGATAGGCGCAGTGTACCCTAGGGCGTTGTTTTAAGCTTTTTAGCTTTCCTTGTTAAAAAAAATTGATCTACAGAGCTACTTGTTATATTAAGAGTCCTAGTAAACAATAAAATTAAATTATTAAAAAATTATATCTAACATAATAATAATAATAACATACCTTAGACTAAGTCATTCAATCTTTTGTGTTCTAATTTATTCCTTTTCCTAGAATTGATGAATTCAAATGTGCTCTAATTATTTACACATTTTGTTGTACTTACACATTGACTTAAAATTTGAATTGCAAACTTTTATAATATTGGAACACCAGTTTCAAATTGGCTCCACCAAGCAACTGTAAAACAACAAAAGTAGCTTATAAACAAAGTAAAGTGATTATTAATTTTCAACAAGCAAAAAAAAAGTGAAAAAAATATATACTTGAATTTAGTTTGTCTATTTGGCGAATAGCAATTGACATTCTAAAATCACCAAAAGCATCCTTATAAATTTCTATTTTTGAGCTTATGAGATCCTGCATTATCTTATGGGCATCAATAATAATATTCTCCCCATAGCTTTAGTTTTCTTTGTAAAACTTAATCTAAAATAAACTAGTGATTAAAAAATGCCCTACCTGCAAATAACAGATAGTAAAACTGTCTCTCTCATTTCTTATTAATAATTGCAAGACAACATGTGTATAAAGAAAACTTATTTTTCAATTAGCCTTAATTGCTTCTTTTGCCCTCCTAATGACATCATAAAAAACTCATTGTTACCCTCCTATTACTATTAATCAGAAAAAGTACCCTCACCAAAGGCTCATCTTCATGTATAATTCTAGAAACCTCAAATTCACATTAGATCTAGTATGTTGAGATGCAAAGTACTTATCATTGGTAAACAGTTGTCTCAACTCTTTTTTCATCATAATAAAACACACAAGTGATAACAAAATTGTTACAAATCTTATGATAGGAGGACGACACAAATTTCTACCATTAGTAAAATATTTTCTCATTAAATTCAAGATTCATGCATGATTGTAGATGAACTTAGTTACTTTTTTTTGCTTTCTACATGGTCTCATCAATAATAGGAAAATACCTAACATCCCATATATTTTCCAATATCAAGTTAGTGCAATGTGCAGAATAAGGAGTCTAATAAAAAGAATTATGCTTGCTTTACAACCTTCTTTCAGTCACTTTATAAGTAGAATTATTGTCATTAATAAACTGAACAATATTTTTTGACTCAAATTTATTCACAACTTCATCAAATATTTCAAATAGAGTATCAACATTCATAGTTAGGCCAAGTGTATCAATAGACTTCAAAAGTATTGTGCATTTTGCAGAATAAACAGAAAATTTAATAATTGACTCATGTCTTCTATTTATCTAACCATCACACATGATTGAATACCCAAAAGTAGTCAAGTTCATTCTTCTTTCATCCAATTAACTTTTAATTTCATAAACAGAGCTACTCAGAAGTTTACTATTGTAGACATCAATTAAAGTAGCTTCATATCCTAGACTATAAAAGGTAATAACATCTACCATAGGTTGATAATAATAAGATTGGAAAGCATTGAATGTTATACTTAAATCATACTACCATATAGTCATTGTCATATCCATATTATGAGTCGCTTTTGTAGATTGCAAGACACTATGGATTGAAGGCTTAGCTCCAGCAATTGTTTGTGGTTCGAAAAAATTAGACACAGGTCTTCTTCTTTTCCTAATATAGATGCAACATTATCTTCTTGTTGAGTAAGAATACTGTCACCTTCAACATTCCCGCTATCATCCTGAACACCAATAAATGAACTTCCACCGCTAATTTCATAATTCAATCTTTACCTTCTATCTTTCTCATGCTGACACTCTGCAAACAAAGTATTCATTTGCCATTTCATATCATGATTCGCATCTTTTAGAAACTCCACATCATCCTTGACCCTAGTTAAATGCTTCTTTAATCTGATAATTACTCCTTATTTCAAATGTTTGTTACAAAATAAACAAATGATATAATTTTT
>JANZLX010000213.1:45552404-45568661 GCA_025531955.1 Erythroxylum orinocense | reverse complement strand
ATGCAAATAATTTATTTCAAAATTAATCTAAATTACTTAACTTATACCCCCGCCAATGATTTCACTTTTTACACACAAAATTTTATTTAATACATATAACTATTATTTCTTATAATCAAAAATAACAAGTTACATCATTATTTCTCATTAGTTTATGTATGTTTCTATTAATTATGTGTATCATATAAAAGTGAGCATATTGTTCGGTTGTGAACATAAAATTACATATTTAAGTCATAAAAATAATTTTTTTTATAAAAACACATATTTAATTCATGAAAATAGTCTTTTTGTAAGAATACAAAAGAAATGTTAGGTACATCACGATCTTTTCTAGATTTTTTTTTAGTGAAAAGGAAAAGACAAAGGAGGACTAATGCCTCAGAAAAGTAATAAAGAGAACACCATTTTGCAGAAACTAACGAAGTCCTAGCATTGGGCTATCTCACACCTGCCAACGCTGCGACGAAGAAGATCCATATTTTGCTAAGACATAAGTACACTGATTTCCTTCCCTGATGGTGTGACAAATCGAACAAGCCCAATCTCTATTCATCATGTGCTTGATATCCTCAATAATAGCTAAATAAAGGTGTGAGTGAGAATACGAGACAGCAACTAGATGAATAGTTTCGAGAGAGCCTGACTCTATAATAACTCGCCAATAACCATGAGCCCATGCTAAAGAAAAGCCTTGAAAAATAGCTTGGAGCTCAGCTAGCAAATTTGTGGCAATACCAATAAAACCCAGGAAACCAACGATCCAACGACCAGTCTCACCTGTACCTATAATCCTGTGTGAACATTATTCTAGACGATCCCATCCACACAAATATGTAGGATCCAGAAAAATGTGTAGATAGGATCTGGAATGAAATTAACACAAAATTATAGGTATAGAGGATCTTGTCCTCGCAAAAGGGAGCCTTTTGCTTAGAATAAGTTGAATTTTTTTTATAATATAAAAGTCTAATGTCTTTAGTTATACCTAAAAATTATTATCCATATCCCAACTATCATTTTTATTCAAATTTATTATCATCCAAAAAAAGACCATTAATCTTTTACTATTTACAATATTATATACGTACGGTCCAATAAACTTGTTGTTCTACATTATGTATAATTTATAGCATTTGTCTTGTAGATTGGTGAGAGTGGACTAGTGGAGGCTTCCTCGATTCTCCACTTCTCGTGGCTCTAATTTAATTAAATTGTAAACAAACTTAGTTTAATTAATACCCTCTAAACATTTATTTAAGCCAACTAAGCTGAAGTTGAAAGATAGTTGTCGAAGTTGGACACGTGTCCCCTTTGCAACAAACCTTATTTGACCATGAGCAATCATAACCTGCGCTCGCCTCTATGTTGCGTGCATCGCTAGCTGTTTTGTTTTGTTTAAGACTTCGACTTTATGCGGTAATCGCTACGCAAATAACCGAGCGTGCAAAGTTCCGGTTTGCAGCTTCGGTGCAGGAGATATAAAAAAGAAATTGACTGACTCGAGAGGAAGGAGGCGTAGAGAAATTTGTCTGATCGGTTGCTATCCTTTCGATTCTCGAATGCTTGTCCGGCATTAAATTCTCTTCCAATTCGCGATTTCTTCGCTGATTGGGTTTTGGGTTTAGAGTTTAGATTACAAGTGGGGAGGGAGGATCGATCGATAATGTTTTCGAATCATATACAAAATGGAATCGAGACGGCGAAGTTGGTGTGGTCTCGGATTCCGAATTCGGAGGACAGCGAGCTTGACGGAGTTGGGCTCTTGAGCACAAGTAACGGCAACGCCGTTGATAGCCTTGATTATGAAGTAATAGAGAATCATGCCTACCGGGAAGAGCAGGTTTTTATTTTTCTTTTTCGAGTTTTAGTACGTTTTGTATTTTTGACTCGTAAATCGAAGTTGTTTAGTGGTTTTTCGGGTGATCCATAGGCGCAAAGAGGGAAGCTATATGTTGGATATTACGTCGCAGTTAAATGGTTCTTTGCTTTGCTTATTGGGATTGGTAAGCTTTTAAAAGCCAATTATGTTATGTTTATTGCCATTAATGAAGGGTTTTTAGCTTTTAATTGTTAGGTCTAAAGATTGAATCTTTTTTTTTTTGAAGGGTTTAAATTTTGTTTTTTGATTGTTTCTCAGGTACTGGGTTAGCTGCAGTTTTAATTAATCTGTCCGTGGAGAACTTTGCCGGCTGGAAGTTTGAGCTGACGTTCAAAATTATACAGAAGTCATATTTTGCAGGATTTATATTATACGTACTCATTAACTTGGTTTTAGTCTTTTCATCTGTATATATCATCACGCAATTTGCCCCTGCAGCAGCAGGATCTGGCATTCCTGAAATTAAAGGTTACTTAAACGGTAAGCTGGGTGTATGTGAAATGGTTTTTGTTTGGTTGGTGGGCTGTTTTGTGCCGGTCAAATTTAACCTAATTATGACTGATACGTGCAGGAGTTGACATTCATGGTATTCTACTTTTTAGAACCTTAATTGGAAAGGTATTGTTGGCACCTTGTGCTTTAAGACTTTAATTTGTTGGGATTTCTCCATGCATTCTTTTCTGAACGTGTAGCTTATATTTAATTTCACAGATACTTGGAAGCATTGGTTCTGTGGGAGGTGGTCTAGCATTAGGCAAAGAAGGTCCTCTAGTTCATACCGGTGCTTGTATTGCTTCCCTTCTTGGACAAGTAAGAGCTCATTATGTGGATTTCCGTGTTATTTAATATAAGATTTGAACATTCAGAATCTTTTTAGTGTTTGACTCAACAATTAGCTTTTATTTTACTGCAGGGTGGCTCTACAAAATACCATCTAAATTCCAGGTGGCCTCAGTTATTTAAAAGTGATCGAGATCGACGTGATCTTGTGAGCAGTCCATGCCTTATGAATTACGTATACTTAAATATGGTTTCCGTCAGGATCTCATATATATTTTAGTTGCCCATTACTTCACTTTTGCTGAGTAGTATAGGCTCAGGAAGATAAATTGATCTGCTTACTATGTCTATCTAGGAAGCTGCAACTAAATAATTATATGACCTCAATGAAAGTGATATTAGGTGGCTACATATTTTGCTTTTTATGTTTTATACGTTGAGACAAGTATTTTTCATGGTATCTTAAGCACCTGCAAAATCAAGTGTGAATGCATCTCTGGTCATGGCTGGGTTTGGATTGCAGGTGGTTATGGGGAAATTTAATATCTTGCTCCCTGTTCTGGCTATTTAAATAAGTATTAGAAGCAACTCATATTACTGCTTGAGTGCTGGTGTAACTGCTGAGTTTTTGGTGTGTTCGGGAATGCATGATAACTTTAATACCATATTTATATCTACTGAATCTTTTATTGAGACAGTCTATGATGATCTTTCAGATTCTTTAGCAATACATATTTCTTGAATAATTTGCCTTTGCTTGATGTTTGAGAAAGGTGACCTGCGGCTGTGCAGCTGGAGTGGCTGCTGCTTTTAGAGCTCCGGTTGGTGGCGTATTGTTCGCATTGGAAGAGGTTACATCTTGGTAAGAAAGTTTTTGTAAGATCATTTGGTTAACTACCTTGACTTGAGAGTTAAGCGAAAAAGATACCTTTCATTAATTTACTGAGTGGTGTTGTTATTATCTTGTATGGTATGAGGTGCAACAACTGCAAGGAAAACTTTTCTTGAAATGCGTTTTCATCTATATATAAAAGTAGCACAATCATTGTATGAATTTGCATTTTTGGATTCTTGAAATGTTTGGATTATTGCTTGTCAAACTTTTCTGTTCTGTATTGTTCAAGGTGGAGGAGTCAGCTTATGTGGCGAGTCTTTTTCACCTCTGCAATAGTTGCTGTTGTGGTGCGAACTGCAATGGGATGGTGTAAGAGTGGGAGTTGCGGTCATTTTGGCTCTGGTGGTTTCATAATATGGGACATATCAGGGTTAATATCTCATCTTCAATATTATTATATTAGCTTATAGCCTGTATTGTTGTGAATATTGCATACTTATTTATAGAATTTTTTATGGACAGTGCTCAAGAAGACTACTCTTTTAGGGAGCTACTTCCCATGGCTGTTATAGGAGTTATCGGTGGTCTATTGGGTAGTTAACTTATGCCTTGTGTTTAAACTTGCCTCTGTATGCGTGGAACTCTTTTGTTCATTTAATTCCTTTTCTTTCTCTTGATTTTGCAGGTGCCTTGTTTAACCAGCTCACACTTTATATAACTTATTGGCGTCGGAATTATTTACACAAAAAAGGGAATCGGGTGAAGGTGAAACATCAAAAAATTCTCATTTATTGACGAGTTTCTTGTATTTTCAAGTTTCTTCTTGCATTCTGTCCTTTTATCTCTTGTTTAGTATTGCCTTCTCTTTCTACCCTCAACTGGAGAAATGATTGTCCTGCAGATTATTGAAGCATGCCTCATCTCTGTAATAACGTCACTTATATCTTTTGGGTTGCCACTACTAAGAACATGCAGTCAATGCCCTGAAGCAGATCCAAATGCTGGTATTGAATGCCCACGACCTCCGGGAATGTATGGAAATTATGTAAATGTAAGCTTTTCATTGCAAAACTGTTTCTACCTATTAATATACCTCAGACATTTTCTTTCTGTGGGAATTTCTGTTTTCTTTTGTAACATCCATATTTCATTTGTAAATTTTGTAGTTCAATTGTTTTTGGCCTGTACTCATGACTCTTAAAGAAATTATAATTTTGACTTTGAACCCAAATTTGGTCACTAATCTTAATTTTGAGAAAATTAACTAATTTGTTATATCTTTATGATGTTTATGCCTTATTCTCTATTATTTTTGTTCACAATGTTACTGTCTTTATTTTTTGAACAAACGTCCATTATGACTTTCTTAACTTTCTCGTGAGATGCTGCCATAATGCTGTATTTCAGTGTGGTAGGTGTTGGTATGGATAGATAGGATGTTTACTGGGAATATTGATGTTTGCTTTCTCAAATTCTAACCTAGCTTGTCATATGCAGTTTTATTGTGGAAAGGACAAGGAGTATAATGATCTTGCGACAATTTTCTTTAACACTCAGGTTTATTTAGAACCCCAAAAGCATGTACTCTTTGTTCACTTTCTAGTCTTTGATGATTCCTTAACGTTTCTATGGTTTACTCTTTTTTTTTTTCCTTTCAATTTTGTGTTCCAGGATGATGCCATAAGGAATCTTTTTAGTGCAAAGACCATTCACGAGTACAGTGCCCAAAGTCTATTAACATTTCTGGTAGTGTACCCATTTCCTAGTTATAGAAAAATATGGATTTCTTTTATATTTACATTCATGCTTATCCCATTAAAATGACTTTTTCCCTGAAACCTTTCTTTGTTAACCTTTTTATAAATTTTGCAGGTTATGTTTTATGCGTTGGCAGTGATCACATTTGGTACTGCTGTTCCTGCTGGCCAGTTCGTTCCTGGGATAATGATAGGGTCCACATATGGGCGCCTTGTTGGCATGTTTGTTGTCAATTTCTACTCAAAGCTCAATATTGAGGAGGGAACGTGGGTATCTTGCTCTAATAATTTTGAATGTTTTACCCCGTGAGATTTATTTCACCAGTTTTAGATCTTTAGGACTAGATTAATGTATACCATAAAATCCTTCCTGTTCATTGTGACTACCTCCTATGATCCAGAAGTGGTTTTCCCCAGTTCAGAAATTCTATTTTATCTAAAGGGGTTGTGACTATTTTTGAAAGTTTTGATGAGGCATTATTGTGTTAGATATAGCTTCCATAGTGATGGTGTATTGTCATCCAAGTACCAACTTCATTGGTCTGGAATTTCATACTCATGCGTGGCCATGAAATATTGCAACTGAATGACATCATTTTGAGTTTTGACTGTGATATTTGTATTCAATTAATGTTAGGGTTCTCAAATGTTAAAATGAAGTACTGCCCATGATGTGAAAATGCCACCAATGATGCCTTGTGGAAACATCTTTTGTCCTGTTTATCAAACTTACATCTGTTGTCCTGTTTATCAAACTTACTTTCCATGTTTTGCTTGCTTAATATCTTACTTTCCATGTGTTGGATGCTTTATTCTCGTTCCTTAAGTGTTCTGCTTTTGGTGAAATTTTAGATATGCTTTGTTGGGAGCGGCTTCGTTTCTTGGCGGTTCAATGAGGATGACAGTATCTTTATGCGTTATTATGGTTGAGATCACAAACAACTTGAAACTTTTACCTCTAATCATGCTTGTGCTTCTTATATCAAAGGTATACTTTGAATTACTTTCTTAGCTTTTATTTTTGTTGATGATTGCTTGTGAAATTACTGAAGTTGTTTTGTGATGACAGGCTGTTGGTGATGCCTTTAATGAAGGGCTTTACGAAGAACAGGCACGATTGAGAGGCATTCCGTTGCTAGAATCTAGACCTAAGTACCAGATGAGAAAAATGACAGCTAAGGAATCATGTGGAAATCAAAAGGTAACTTCTATATGCATGTTTTAAGTTCTGGCTACAATTACTGTTGCTTTCCATTTAGCTTTGTAATCTCTAATCAACCCTCATGCATTGCTTGCATTTGAATATTATGTGGTGGGAACACTTGAATTTTGTTGATGTCTGCTTCATGCTTAAATCCTTCTAAAAATTCTTGTTCTTGACCAATATGGATTTATGTCGAGGTTTTAAGTCCTGGCTTGTGGTTCCAAGTTACCGGAGGTAAATCATTGCACTTTGTCGTT
The DNA here is from genome assembly GCA_025531955.1 of Erythroxylum orinocense. Lineage (NCBI taxonomy): Eukaryota > Viridiplantae > Streptophyta > Magnoliopsida > Malpighiales > Erythroxylaceae > Erythroxylum > Erythroxylum orinocense. The sequence continues at coordinate 45,561,946 of JANZLX010000213.1, read as the reverse complement.
AGGTTTATGAGATATTCTTCTGCAATAGAAATTAAATGTTGACCTGAAATTCTCTGAGTGTGGCTTCGGAATTTTGGAGCTGTGGGGATGTTCTTGGTAGTATATTGTGATGGCAATTGATAAACTGCTTCCTACATATGTCCATATGCAAAGGCTGTCCTTGGTGGCCAGTTGTTGGTGCTGTAGCAAAAAAGAACATGTATAATTTCTTGATATATTATAAGAAAAGGAGCATAACAGAATATTACCAATTTTGAGTGTTTGTTATGAGGAAGAATTATGCAATCAACCATAATCTATTTCATTTTGAAACATACCAATTTTAAGTTTTGTGCAACTCCTTTACATGGGAGGTAGTTATGTAGGCTTCAGCTGAGGTGAGTGGGGAATTTTTTTAAAAGGGGTCAATTGGAGAATTGCAAATGTCTTTGTATTTTCAATCTCATTTTGAGTCCTGAATCCGTGTGCAACCATTTATGTTTCTAGTTTATGCCTTTGTCTCTCTCCTATGTTGCAATCTTCAACATATATATCATGTTGGCGTTTCTACTTTGAAGGTTGTTTCATTTCCTCGTGTTGCTAAGGTAGCGGATGTGGTCTCAATTTTGCGGAGCAACGAGCACAATGGTTTTCCCGTATGAGAAGCACCCTCCTTTCTTCTATTTTTTCTTATTTTGGTACTTACGGATCTGATTTAAAGTTTTCCCTGTTTAGGTGATTGATCACTCAAGAAATGGAGAAACAATTGTAATGGGACTTGTTCTTCGCAGGTATTCCATATTCATTTGAACATCTGGAAATTTGTTGAAGCAAAGCATCTTTTTGATGGGCCAAATTAATTTTGTTGTTTGCTTTTCATTACAGTCATTTACTGGTACTTCTTCAGTCCAAGGTTGATTTTCAGCATAGCCCTATTCCAAATGATCCAAGAGGTGGATCAGCACCAATCAGGTAATTAGAAAATTTTCAAAATAATTTCAAGTTATATATATTTTTTGAAAAATAATTTCAATTTATTGTTGTATTAACTTGTACTTTAAAATGGTGCGTTTCAATGACTCCAGGCACAACTTCAGTGAATTTGTGAAACCTGTTTCCACTAAAGGAATTTCCATAAAAGATATTCATCTAAGTTCAGATGACCTGGAAATGTACATAGATCTTGCTCCATTTTTGAACCCATCTCCATATGTTGTCCCTGAAGATATGTCTTTAACAAAGGTTGATGATTCCGCCTCTCTTTTATTTCATAAAGTGGTTTGTGCATTTCCTTTGTAATGAAATCTGTATGTTTGCATATTTATATAGGTATATAATTTGTTCCGGCAACTAGGATTGAGGCATCTATTTGTTGTCCCTCGCCCTTCTCGTGTGATCGGTTTGATTACTAGAAAGGATTTACTGATTGAGGTACAACATTTCTAATTTTTCTGTTGACACTCACCTGGGTTGCAACATGTAATGACTGAATGGATTTCTTGTGTGGTAGGAAAATGAGGACTCTGCCAATGTGGAGCTCCAATCAACTAGTGTAAGGTCTCTATGCTGCTTTCTTCATGATCTTTTTGTGAATATGATACATGCATATCAAAGAAGTTAGTGAACAAGATTCTTTAGTGAACAAGACGCAATGATTGTAATGATGATTAGCTTCTTGAAAATTATCAAGCTTTATCGATTTTGAGAAATGAAATAAAGGAAAAAAAAAAAGAGCCTGCTTTTGATATTATTTTATCTTACATGTCTGAAGCTTGTTAAACAATTAATCCTTGTGGTTTGTTCGTGATGGTCATCACTGGACTAAATGGTGCTAACTAGATACATGTTACTGTAGAATGCTTAACATGGTTCGTTGCTGATATGTCCTGATCCTGACTTTGGATGTTTGTGTGCAGACCTCGTGGGCAGATTAACAGAATGTTTATTGGGAACACAGATGCTGATCGCCCACTTCTCAATGGTCTTCTCGCCTAAGATCAATCGAACACCTGGTTGAAATGTGCCCAACTTCCACTCCAGATCACGGTTACAACTGTTATGATGATAATCCTTGCTTGAAGACCAATGAATTCCATTTTTCTTCCATCTATTCTTTTCCCCCAACATCAAAGTTGAATTCTTTAGCTTTGTAGGGTTCAACACCATTCATTGTTTGGCCCTGGGGGTCCTTAGCCGCACCAATCTAGAACTTTTATGAGATATGTCCAAATGTAAAGGAAATATAGATCATCTGCAGTTTCATGTCTTTGATATATTTAGAAGGAAGAATAGCATAGCCAGATTGGTTTAAATTTGGCATTTTATTCTGAGTTTTTAGCAGACAGCCGTACTTGTATCATCAAGAACTGAAAACTGATGAATGATTAATATGTGATCATTGTACAGAGATTTTTGAGTAGCTAAGTCAAAATTTTCTCCTGATTGGTGAAGGAATCTTTGCAATACATGCTCTGTTACTAAAGTCAGATTTCTCTCCTGATTGGTCGTCAATGATGAATTGGAAACAAGATACTTTTCTGGGTGATCATAGCTCCTGATGTTCTAAGCATTGGAAAAACACGTACTGCTTCACTATCCTCTAATTTGGATACTTTGGATGATTTGATGAAGAGCCAAGGGACCAACAACTCTGGAGCACTTTAATTCAAGCTGTCAAGTTTGCAAATAATTTGGATTATAAAGAATGGAAGTTAAAGGTCAAAAGTACCACTTCAGTTATCGTAGCATCTTCATTTTCTTTTCGACTTTAATCTTTGACAATAAGAAGCTAAGGTGGACTTTTAGCATCAATTCCAAAAGTAGGTTAAGCATCTAACGATGCTCTGGTCAGGAAAATGTCTAACTCGTCGAAGCAAATTGAAGAATCAATGAAATTCAAATGTTTCTCACACTCCAAATAAGAAAAAATAAATTTTGTATTGATTTTTTTAAAATTCAATAAACTCTCCAAAATTAATTTGTTAGCTTATTGTCTAGAAAAAGAAAAGAATACACACAAAAAGCATCTTATTAGCTAACTAAATCTAGCCATGACTCCTAGATTTATGATGATTATTTAAAGAAATTTTCATCTTATAAATATTTATTTAATTAACTGATATATAAGATAAAATCTATGAGATAGATGTATGTTAAACATAAAATTATAAAAATATCATAACTATGATATTTATGTACTAATTTTAAATTATTTTTAGTCGTTGCCCTATAAGACTGATGTTAATAAAGCAAAAATACTAGCTTAAGTTATGTTTATTCTTTATGATGGAAGTAATTGGTCTCCAACTAAAGTATAGAAATATTTAAACAAACGTATGAGTGATTGTTAGATTTACAATTGTATAAATAATTTTTTTAACTTAAGATTTCTAAATGATCTCATATAAGGATCACTATATTTTAATACTACTTATGATATATTTTATTCTAGAGTTACTCAATTAGCAATTGTTGGATATTGCATGAACAATATAAAAAATATTTAGACTGATTAATATAAAATTCATCATCTTAAAATTATTAGAGAGAATATTTCGTTGTACTTAATTAATATTGATTCGAAAAATTTTTAGTTAATATGAAATGACACTTTAAATTTTTTATATATTATCAATATATTCAATTATTAATAATAGATAATTAATATGATACTCTATGTCTAGTTGAAATATTATGTAATAAAATGATCGAATTATACAAAAAATCATAAAATGAAAAAGTTTATCAAAATCACTTTAACATTCGTAATATTTGAATGGTCATGATGCGTTGCTAAACATTAATCTTGATCTATATATTTACATTATTTAATAGAGAATTAAATATAAATTAAATGCGTTTAATTTATCCAAACTTAAATATGATTAAGGTCATAATTTATATTCATCGTCAATATATTTATGTACTTAATGGAATAAAGAAAGGTTGACTAAAGAAAAAGTAATTTAATTAAATTAAACTTGATTATAAATTTGAGAAATTTTATGATCAAATAAAAGATTTTTTATAAATAAGGACAAATAGTTAATATTAGATCTTATTTGAACCTAATTGGTATTTAACAAAAATTAATTACAATTATAATTATAATTAAATTTAAATTTTAATTAAAATTATATTTCAAGTAAATTATCAAAAAAATTAAATCATATTATAAATAGGAATATACTCTAAAGGAGTTAACACTTCTTACTTATACCTATCTATATTATTAGTAGAGTTATTTCAATCAGTTCATGTAGATAATATTAGAGATTGATTTTTAAGCTGGACACATGCATAGAATTATATTGATTATGATGAACTAATTTCAAAAACAATTTAAGAGAAGTTATAAGAAAAGAGATCAAAATACGCAATAAAGTACAATTACATTTATGTTTTATTGTAGTTATGTTATAAAATTTAAAGTAATATTAATTTTTGAAAAATCAAATAAAAATATTTCATGTTTTTCGTTTTATGTAAATTAGTTTATTCTTCACGAAAAAAATCATTTATTTGAATGAATCCAAATTTAAAATTTAAATATAGAAAAAAGACATCATTATTTGATATTAAAAATGATTGCTTTAATTTTAATTAGTTTAAATTAAGTTTAATAATTTCAAATTAAATTTAAAGAATTATTTGAGTTTAATACCGTATAAAAAATTAAATTAAAATAATAATTAATTTTTTTTACAGTATTTTCTTTAAAATGTATATATAGAAAAGGAATTAAGTTGTTTAGGTGTCTCAATATACTAAAAAGTAGATATTATTTCATGTGCATAAACATTATAGTAACATACATATATCTAATTATTAGCTTGTGTTCCACTTTCTTCTTCCCATTGAAATGGCTTACCAGGTCATCCTAATAATAATATCATGTGATCGATGAGATCACAAATGCTATAATTATCTTCTTTCTACTCCAACTGATACTCCGGTCATGTCACTCTCATCGGGACCTTGTCCTGAAAACGATAGTCAGCCAAGTGATGGTATTTTAGCTAATAGAATGAGATTGTTTGAACACATGAGACCGTAAACTCTGCGTAAACCATGACCATCTGAGCCAGATGCCTACTATTTTTGTCACTCTCCTTTCTGCACGATACACGTACCCTTCCATGCTTATTCAACCACACGATCACGAATACAACGCCCTTCTCTCCTCCCAGCGGCTTGATTATATAAAATGACTTCTGCAAACGCTAGTGAATGTCGCCTTCTGGGAGTAACTGCTTTTTTTAATCTTTTTTTTTATTTGAAATTTTCATTCTTCAAGAGGACCAACAATGCCTGCTGTAGTAGTTTCTGGCGGCGGTGCGACGCCGGAGTTTGAAGGCAGGATCACACCCACTGTCCTGCTATGTGTAGTTATCGCTGCTTGTGGTGGATTAATGTTCGGCTACGACATTGGAGTTTCAGGTTCGGTACAGTTTAAGATTTCTGTTTTTTTTTAAATGTAAACTACGGGTGCTTGCTGGATAAAACTCTTGTTTTGTTCGTATGTCGAACCACTACTCAGGAGGTGTTACTGCAATGGATGATTTCCTGAAAAAGTTCTTCCACACCGTGTATGAAAGGAAGCAACATGCTCATGAGAACAATTACTGCAAGTACGACAATCAACTTCTTCAATTGTTCACGTCTTCACTCTACATCGCAGCTCTTATAGCCAGCTTCTTCGCATCCTCTTCGTGCTCAAAACTTGGCCGGAAGCCCACCATGCAAATTGCTTCAGTATTTTTTATACTGGGTGTTGTTTTAAGTGCCGGTGGAGTTAACATCGGAATGGTCATCATTGGCAGAGTCCTCCTTGGTTGTGGAGTTGGATTTGCCAATCAAGTAAGAGTTTTTCTTTTTATTTTTGTGTAATCACGCAAAAATTTTCCACAGTTAAAAATGGTTTTCTTCCTTTTAACTGTTTTGCAGGCGGTGCCTTTGTTTCTATCAGAACTAGCTCCTTCAAAGCTTCGTGGAGCTCTGAACATTTCCTTCCAACTCTTTGTAACAATAGGAATATTGATAGCTAACGTGATCAACTACTTTACGGGCAAAGTTCATCCCCATGGGTTCAGAATTTCACTTGGTCTTGCCGGTGTACCAGCCCTGATGCTGGGTTTAGGTTCGCTACTCATTTATGAGACCCCAACAAGCCTTGTGGAGCGCAATAAACTAGAAGAAGGAAGAGCAGTACTGAAGAAGATTAGGGGTGTGGATAATGTAGATTCAGAGTTTGAATCAATAGTAGATGCTTGTGAGGCGGCAAAGCGTTTTACTCAACCTTATCGTAGGTTGATGGAGAGGGAAAGCAGACCACCACTAGTGATAGGAATCTTATTACAACTTTTCCAACAATTCACAGGAATCAATGCCATTATGTTCTATGCACCTGTTTTGTTCCAGACAGTTGGGTTTGGAAACGACGCCTCGTTGCTTTCATCTGTCGTAACTGGCCTAGTCAATGTCCTATGCACCATAGTCTCGGTGGTTGTCGTTGACAGGGCTGGTCGGAAGGTGCTGTTACTTGAAGCATGTGTCCAGATGTTTATAACTCAGGTTTGAAAACATGCTAACCCGATTATATATGAGTTTCATGGTTCTTTTATACGAAGTAATCAACATATCCTACTGTGTGCAGTTCATCATCGGAGTTCTTCTAGTGAAAGATCTGAAACCCACAGGTAGTTTACCAGGTGGAGAAGCAATAGTGATCGTGGTGATGGTATGTCTATTTGTTGCAAGCTTTGCATGGTCATGGGGTCCTCTGGGATGGTTAATTCCAAGTGAGACTTTCCCTCTTGAGACAAGAACTGCTGGTTTCGCTTTTGCTGTGTGTTCCAACATGTTCTTCACCTTCGTAATTGCACAAGCTTTCTTGTCAATGATGTGCCACATGAGGGCTGGGATCTTCTTCTTCTTCGCCGCATGGATTGTGATAATGGGATTGTTTGCTCTCTTCCTGATCCCCGAGACTAAAGGAGTCCCGGTGGATGCCATGGTCGAGAGAGTATGGAAACAACACTGGTTCTGGAAGAGATACTTCAGCGACGAGAGGGGAAAGCCATGACCATGATCTTTTCTTCTTGTTATCTCTTTTCAGATTTGTTTTTTCAAGAAAGAATAAGCAGTTGATCCATTTTTCCTAATTTATTTGTACTAGAATTGATCCAATTGTCTGATCACCAGCTTGATTTCAGACAATATTTGTTGATCATCTGTTGGTAGTGCGTGATCTAGTAGTAGGGATCCAAATTTTTCTGTTTCTGTTTTCAGTTAATTCAAGGCAAGAATTCAGTTTTGATCATCTCACAAGCGAGTTTACTTGTTTTGAATAAGGAATTGTTGATTACATGGTACGTACTTTAGGAGAAGTAGGCTTTATTTAAATAAATTATTAAATGATTTGATCATTTTTAGTACCAACTCTTAAATTTTCATATTTATTTTTACTTATTTTTTATTTTCATTTATAATATATCTCATCTTTTTCTTAAAAAGTTTAATTATGCAATATTATTAAAAAAACTAATTTTGATATTTAAATTTTAATTTAAACATCATGTGATACTTTAATTATCAATATTTCTAAGTAAATATTAAACTTAAAAATAATCAATTATAACTTAAATGAAACACTAATATGAATTTGTAAAACTTCCATTCATAAATAATAGATTGACCATACGTATTATTAACTATAACGATAAAATAATAACATTATCATATCTGAATGATTTATGCGGCAAATAGGTTACAGACCTTCGAAGATATATCGTCTGGAGTTCTCCCACATGCAGTGCAAGCATGTTCGCACCATCTGGTGCACATCGCAGGCTCCTTTTGCTTATTTTACATTCTTTTGTTCTAACTAATCTTGTTCTTTTCCTGTGTAAAAGCCTTTAGGGTTAGAATCTAACGAGATTTAGAAATTTTCAATGAATAATCTCTTGATATTGGCTCTGTCTGTAATGTAACTCACCTCTTTTTTTGTCTTTGTTTTTTTTGGTTAAAGGGACTGCAACAAAGACAATTATAAAAGATGTCTCGGGATCAACGTCGCAGACAGATCTTCTAGAAGGATAAGGTAGCAACTTATAGGTGTAGTAGATAAATAATGAACGTTAATATCAAAATACGCTGCATAAGCCACGAGTCAATCGGTACATCTGTTGTCCTCTCGATAAATATGTCGATGAGTAACAGTCCAATTGCGAGCAAACATAATCCAAAAACAAGACTAACACTCATTCGGTTTCTCTACTTTCTGGGTTATTTAGATGCAAAACTCAATACTCAATAATAAGCATACAATTATTTCAGGTTGAGTTTTTGAGATTTCTAATTTTCTAATTTTTTGGGTTCAAAACTTAGCGAAATTTTCAGAAGAAATTCTAAATTTAAGAATTTAAGGTGTAAGAGTGACAAAGAAGCTTTCTCCAAAATTCAAACAACATCGTTTTAATTTCATTATAAAATAACGTCATTTTATTAATCAGACAACCTCATCTTAATAATATTTACGTGTCTGATTAGTAAGAGTCCATTAACACATGATAGTATCATGTTAGCATAGATAATAGTGAAGCTAACATTAGACTAGAATTTAAACAAATTAAAATTTTGTATATTTTATTCTTACATTTTAAAATTCATATTATAATTACAAAATTGACAAAAATTGAGTGTTTTTAAGCAATTAACTATAATATAAAAAATATGAGGACTAATTTGGTATGTCACGAGATACACAGAGCAATAATAAATACAGGAGAAACAAAAAAATATAGCATAGAATTAATCAATAATTAAAAAATTCATTCGATTTGGTCGAACAACTGTAAAAGTCTTGAACTACCTAATTTTTCTGTTTAATTTTTAACTTTTCAGTTCAATTTATTTTAATAACTTTTGTTGTTAAAAATCTCTTAATCTATTAATTAATCGATCAATTTTTGTAAATTAATAAGATCTTATAAATAAATTAATTTTTATTTAAACTTTAAATTTTTTATAAATCTCTTTTAATTATATTTTAAATTATTTAATTTTATTTAATCTTTGAATTTTTTAAATCTTAAACTTCTTTTTTTAAATTTAATTATAATTTAATAAGAAATAAGAGAACGTCCTATTTCAATATTACAAAATCTCATAAGAGGAGTAGAGATTACATAATGTCGGAGAAAAATACAGAAACTTTAACTTTTAGGAAAACAAAACAATCTTAAACCATCCATCCTATCCATCTTCATCCAAACCATATAAAACTAGAGGAAGTCATAACTGCAGGTCTCTAAACATCACCGACTCACCGTTGTGAAGATTGAACTTACACTCCTACACAATGCTTTACGCCTTCTTGTTTTCACTCATATACTTTAAACTGAAGCACAAGTAATTGTTGATATGTGTTGTTTAATGCAGCCAGCTATGCTAAAGATTGTGGAGGAAATAACAAGTTCAATGAATGTGAAGAGGAAGAGTAAAATGAAGAGCAAAATTTCAGCAATGAAGAGGAAGCTAGAGATGATGGTTTTGAGAGCAAT
>JANZLX010000213.1:45512945-45526219 GCA_025531955.1 Erythroxylum orinocense | reverse complement strand
AGATTGATTAAATAATATTTTTCAAGTCACAATGGTCCAAGAGAGCCTGTCGTGTGCCACTATCCCGAGTAGGTTCATCCTTCTCCTCCCAGTAGAAAAATAACAATCATAGCTTGAGATAGCTCAAAACAATCCAAGTTCCAATGTAGTCCTCAAAGTTTAATTAATAAAAATTAAATATAATCAATAAATCCAAATTTACGAGTTAATTATAAGTTATTGACACGAATTATCCGAAATTAAATGAGATAAAGAGTTAAAAATTTCTAGGGCTCTATTTTACAAAACTAGATTTTCTCTCCAGTTTTACTTTATCTTATTATGTTTTATAAAATTTTAGTCATTTATTTTACAGGCTTCACATGGGTCTTATGCGAGACCTACATAAATAAACAACTGAGATTTATTGAACATAATAAGATACCATAATATTAAACAGAAAATCTGATCTCCCATTTTACAAGATGGAGATTTGTTAATGTTACAAGTTATGTTTCACTCATGTTCATGAGGTCCTTTATTTTAATTTCTTTGTTTTTTTTAAATGTGAGTAATGTAAGCCTTACTATGACGAAAACGTATTGTAACCCTAATGTCTTGTTTAGCATCGCAGTGGTCGCTTACTGGGCATTATATATAAACTTACCATAAATAATAACGCATATGCATTAGAAAACTATTTAACAAGCATGAAACACACTGCTATTATATAAATATTATGTTCTCTTTGATTAGCTGTTTCCAAGTACTGGAATATTCAATAGTAAATAATATTATTCTTTAAATTATATATTATCCAAACTAATACCTGACGTTGACACTCCCCTTTTTTAATGCTGGATTAAGCCAGCTTTCCTCTACTGATGCAATCGAAACACTGTTGAACTAATGAAGGTGTAAATGGACAAATAGAAGTCCCAGGCAGTAAAGAAACTACAGCTACGGCTATGACTGACGGCTGAGGGTTACCGAAACAGCCACGTAGGTTCGGAGTCGGTGATGATGTCCCTACCAAACCTGCACACGTGGCATCTTCTCCGAGACTTTTCTTTTCCAAAAGGCGACAAGAGGAAAGAGAGCAAGTTGTCAATTACATAAAAACCGATGCGCCCCAGATGTGACGTGGTAACCTTGGTATCTCATAAATTAATTCCTCTTTTCTCTGGGTTTTGATAAAACGACGGAGGGCGATCAGGTCTTAACTTTTTAAGATAAGGAGAGTAATCTGAATGGATAGAAAATCAAAAGAAGCTGCTCTCGCCACGTCATTGGATAATATCTGACGCCATGGTATGGTAATGCTATTGCTATCTCTTTCCCCTTTCTTTAGCGGAAAGATATTTTCTTACAGGGCTTTTTATTCGTGCGTGGGCAAAAGAAAAGAAGGACTGTCGACGCGTAGCGCGTAACGAGATCCGAGGCGGAGAATAAATGAGGGTGATTGCATAGGTGTCGAATTGATAGCCGTGACACGTCACGAAAATGACGTTTCCAGGCAGCACTGATCTACTTTTTTTAATTCAGTGCACTCACGGAATGTGGAACTCCGAACATAAGCGCGTGCATTAATAAAAAAGCGCAAAACAAGAGGGATTTGTTTGTTTTCGTCTTTTTTTTCACTGGGCAGTGAATTTTGACCGAGCTAGTATTAGTAAGGTTACTCTTTTCTTTTGTTTTTCAATTTTGTTATTATTATTGTACAAAGCGGGCCCCGGGAACGTCACAAGGAGGCCAAGGGCGAGGAATTAATTTCCAGATAAGCATCTACCTAGCAAATTCTTGTGGGTCCCACGATTCTCGGAAGTTCCGTGATCGGGGCTCCAGTTCCCGCCGCTTCACCGAGATGCTCCGCCGTCTGATTGGAATCGACCAACGATCCGGATGGTGCTCATTGATCAAAATCGCACTACCGAACCTTGTGGTTCGGTGCCAGCTTGGGCTTGTTTTCTCCTTGGTATCTGTGGCTTTTTGTTACTACTTTATTTTGAGGCATGACTTGGAGAGGGGCGTTTCAGTGTTTTGTTTTCTTTTAAGAAAATTAAAATAATTGCCACGTAAAAGTTTTGATCTAACGGCCAAATATTGTTCCTTACAGCAGATCGCATCCATTGCCTTCGGTGGCATTATCGTGGGGACCACCGAGCCCATGGAAGATATACCGTAAGTTACCCTCACTCACCCCATATTTAATTAAGATCGTCTCCACTAAATAATAATATTACAAACAAGGAGAGACTATATTTTAATATGAAAATCTAAAAGGAATAAATAATCATAATCATGATTAAAATAATACCTATTGAATATCCAACGGACTTAACCTCGCCATGTCATTCCTAGTCAATCGTATCCGTCAGATGCGTCCTGAAATGGAAGGCTGAGATCGGACAGGGCATGAAGCTGGAAAGATCATGGCCGTTGACTAGGCCTTGGGGTGGGCTTCATGTAGCTGGAAAGATGAGAAAACGAGAGAGGGTCAGATAGAGAGGTGCAGATAGAGAGAAGCAGAGATAAGTGAAAAGCCCTGTGTGTTGAAAGGATCAAATAGGTGCATGGTGGTTTTCGGGTGATGGGAGATGAGAGGACTGAGAACAATCTAGCTGATTGGGTAAGTGAATAGAGAGGTAATAGATGGAACGAAGCAGAGACTCTAGGAGAGTCGCAAGCAATGGTTTATCTAGAAGAAGACATAGAAGTAACAGTATCAGAGACTCACCAGGTTTGTGATTTTTCACATCAGATCTAACTATTCTCAGATAAGCTGCCTCTTTCTTTTTCCTTTTTTTTTCCCCTCTCTTAACAGTGAGTTTGTGTTTTCTGTGTCGCAGAGGATGATGTGCCGGTGGAGCTGCCGGAGGCCGTGAGGCGAAAGAAGGATCGAGATCGAGAGCGGGAGAGGGACAGGGAAAGAGGTAGAGACAGAGATCGGCTGAACGGCCGGAGAAAGAGGCGGAGAGGAGATAGGTTGTTCCACGGGACTAATAGAGAGGATGGAGGAGATTATAGTTCGGAGGAGAGTGTTAATGAAGAGGAAGATGAGGAGGAAGAGGATGATGATGGAGGTCCAGGGAGTTCCATGAGGATGCTCCCACCCAATCCTTCTTCCTTCTCGAATAACCACAATCATCTTCATCACCATCGCAAAAGTTTTCCCCCGCCGGCAAAAGTTTTCAAAGCGTCGCCGCCGCCTCCTACGACTGCTACGGTGACGCCGTGGAAGGCTCCCGATGAGATGATCGGCGTGTCAGTGCCTAGAAAAGCTCGGTCAGGTAGAGAGGTGGAATTGAATTTTCTGTTATGGCTTAAAAGAGTTTGAGATTTTTCAGTGTGCGGATCGACCCTCTTTGGCTAATGAATTTATTTTTCGCAGCATCTGCTAAGAGGTCTCATGATTGTTGGGCTTCAAATGGTGGAGTTGGTATGGACCAAATTAACCGCCAAGCTTCTTCATCTCCCGTAAGATCCAGTGGTCCTTGCGTCACGACGGTGTTGGCTTCAGCTTCCGCGTCTCCGGCACCGGTCTCGCCGTCCTCTTCTAATGCTTCGGTTAAAAAGAAGATGGTTTGTGGAAATTCACTTCTTTTGATTGATTTCTCGATGCGTTCGTTCAAATGAGTGAAAAATGTTTTTGCTTTTTGTAGAAACCTAATGTCTCAAAGCAGAGACCGCCAAAGTCGTCTTCAAAGTCTGCTTCCTCGACTCAAGACGAGATTGAGATGGAGATCGCCCAAGTGTTGTATGGACTGATGAATCAGCCTCAAGGATCTTCAAGGCAGGATACGATTGCAGGTGATGGCATGAAGTTTGATTCTTCAAAAGAAATGAGCAACCACAAGCTCACTGCTGATGCCAAATCCCGAGTTTCGTCGCCGATCTCTAACCCCTTACCTCAGCCGTCTTCAATTCCTCTAACTAATCCTAGTTCTTTCAGTACTACTCCCATTTCTGCTATTGGTGAGTTTCCTTAAGCTGCCAAAAATCTCAAAACTTAACTCCTTCTCTTTGAACTTCTTCTCCAATGTTCTGTTCAGTTGCTGAGAAAATGGCGGAGTCAGACAGAAAATTTGGAATCAAATTAAGATTCCCATATTTTCAGTCCAATTCCCAGGTTCATGTCAACTTAACAGAACATAAACCGTTCCAGTTTTGGGGAGTTAACTGACGGATTCTTTTGCCTTTTTGGTATCGGTGAAATCTCGTACAAATTTGCAGCGCCGAAGAGGAAAAGACCGCGACCAGTTAAGTACGAGGATGAGAGTCAATCAAATTTACCAGTTCGTAATAGCCCCATTTCGTCCACAGCCAAGGTGGATTTGGATCTGCCACCACAAATCGATAATTATTCTCCTAATGCGGAAAAGAATTCAACAAACCCAGTTGAAAATTGTGGAGTTCCATGCAAATTGTTGGTCAATCACTCAGCTTCTTCATCAGCAGAGTTGCAATTACAGCCGGATTCTCTGAAGAAGGAGAACCTAAGTGGTTCTACTTTGTTATCGGATTTGAAGCAGGTGACTGAAGATTTAGAGACTAAAGTTATAGCTTTGACCAAGCAGGAGCCTGAGTCACCCAAGAAGGAATCTCCATCTAGGGTTGGGTTGGAAGATGATTGCGAAACTTTGGCACCGTCTAATCCGTAAGATAACATTCATTCAATTTCCTTCACTTTGATTATCTTGTCGTAGGATGATGTCCGATTCTCAATGGCTGGGAAATTGGTTTTGTTCTTTCACAGGAAAACTATGGTTTCTGAGAGTGAAGGTCAGAGAGAAGAGAAGTTCCAGATAGATCTGATGGTGAGGATTTATGAATACTCTATTGTATTTTATTTTATTTTATTTCTTTCTTGAGCCTTTTTTGTCTGTATCGGTTTTACAGGCTCCTCCTCCATTGAGGTCATCCCCCGAAAGGGACAGCGAGATTGATTTTGTGGTTGTAGATCCTAAAGCAGTGGTCAGAGATGTTGAAACGGTGAGCGGGGACCACCAAGACTGTTTTTCCTCACATTAGCTCTATTTTGGTAAAAGGTGTAGACTTGGGAATTAATTGTGGTGTGTTTATGATTGCTTTTGTTTGTGCGCACAGGCTACGGTCAAAGAAAATGAGAAAGCAGTGAAAATTGGGAAGGAAGATATGAATGTGGAACTTGAGGAGAAAAAGGCTAAAGTGGCAGCAATAGGAGAGGTTGAGTCTCTGAAGCCAATTGTTAATAATAAAGAGAGGAATGTTGATCTCCAGCTGGATCCGGAGAAGAGTGACAGAAATAGTCGTACTGTTACTGTTTCTCGCAGTGGAGACAAGCCACAACAGAATATCCGGGAGCAACACCAACAACCCAATCTTGAGAAAAATGGTAATATTTCCTTTTTTTTTCTTCTTCTTCTTCTTCATCCTCCTCCCCCTTCTTTGGGGGATGACCCTACTTTTTGTGAACGGAAAATTTGTATTGTCTACTTTTTTTCACATTGATTTAGTGTCTTAAATTTTGGTTTTTTTTCATTCTTTTTTTCAGCTCAATCAAGTTCTTTGTCTTTGCCAATGTCTATGGCTGGCTGGCCCGGGCTTCCTCACATGGGGTACTGTAGTGTTGTTATGTTTTGTTGTGTTCATTATTAACTTCGAATATTGAAAGTCGTACCCCAGTACTTAGATTCTCTCGTCTCAGAAAATGACGCTTTTCTAATCAATCAGATATATGGCACCTTTACAAGGAGTTGTATCCGTGGATGGAGGCTCTGTTGCATCTGCAGCTTTACAGGTCTGTCATTACATCGTCTTGTTGTTTATTACGCCTTCCAGTTTATTTTCAGGCTTTCTTCCAGTGGATTCTGACGTCTCAATTCCATTTTCTTCTCTCTCTCCAAAAACCTTGTGTAGCCTCCGCATTTGCTCGTTAACCAACCACGGCCAAAGAGGTGTGCTACCCATTGGTACATTGCACGGAATATTCACTATCACCAGCAATTTACAAGGATGAATCCATTCTGGCCAGCTGCGGCGGGTTCTGCGATACAGCTTGGGGCTAAGGCCTGTAATTTAAATGCTGTCCCCCCAACAGAAATGCAAGCTGGTAAAGGATTAAACGCCGGGCAGGACAAGGGGCAGGGTCTTCCTTCTCATTCAGGGAAAGACAAGAGTTCTCAGGCTGGCAACATAACGGAAACAACTCAGAGAAAACAGATTTTACTCCAGCAAGCTTTACCACCTGGAGCACCCAATAATATCCTGGTATGATCCTTACTTCAGTTGGAAATAGTATTTGTTGTGCAATTGTGTTAAGGATCTGTTTCCTGATGGTTGGTGATTTTTGGGTTTTTGTCGAATTTCAGCACGGCCCTGCTTTTATCTTCCCTTTGAGTCAACAACAGTCAGCAGTCACTAACTCTGTTCGGGCTAGTGCAAAATCCCCCCTGCCTGCAGGAGGGGCTTCTTCAAGTGCTTCTAGTTCTGCGTCAGTTAGTGCCAGTTCAACAGCGGTAGTTACTGGTCCAGCAATGAGCTTCAACTACCCCAATATGCCTGGCAATGAAACCCCATACGTAGCAATATTGCAGAATGGACCGTACACTATCCCTATTCCTGCGCATTTAGGGCCAGCTCCAGCTTATAGAGGGACGCATCCTCAGCCTATGCCTTTCTTTAACGGGACCTTCTATTCTTCTCAAATGCTCCACCCTTCACAGCTTCAACAACAGCAACCACCTCCAACGCAGTTGCAACAAAGCCAACAAGGACACCAACACCAAAGTATTTCTAGTGGTTCCTCATCATCCCAGAAGCATTTACAGAATCAAGTCAATCAGCAGAGGCCACATGGAAGTGTCACTAATGGAAGTAATGGGAATTTGCAAGGCTTCCCGACCACCAAACCCCAGACATCGCAATCATTGCAGCTTCAGCAGCGGCAACAAGGCCAGAATGCTCTCCATCAGGCTGGGCTTGAGGGTGAATTAGGCAGTGAAGATAGCCCTTCAAGTGCTGATAGTCAAGTGCCTCGAGCAAGTATGAATATATATGGTCATAATTTCACGATGCCTATGCACCCGCCAAATTTTGCTATGATGCATCCAGCATCAGTTAGCACAAGTGGTGTCAACAATGCTGGTGGCAATCCTAGTGAGAAGAAACAGCTGCAGCTGCAACCTCACGGTACGAAGGCTGGGGTTGAACTTCTTCCTTCTCAGGCTTTTGCCATGTCATTTGCTTCTAATGGAGTTGCAACAGCTCCAGGCTTGGATATTTCAGCGATCACACAAAATCATGCGATTCTTCAAAGCCTTCCCGAGACTGGAAGTCATGGCTATCAGTTTATGGCAGCTGCTGCGGCTGCTCAAGCAGCACAGCACAAGAAGAGGGAGAATGAATTTTCTAGTGTGGAAGATGAGAGAAAGTCACTGGCAGGTGGAAAGAATGCAGCAACCAGCGGGCAGTTGATTGCTTTTTCTCGTCCAGACCTAACAGATGCATCTGTTTCAGCAGCGCCTAGCAGCACTGTGATTGATAGCTCAGCACGAACTCTTAACCTAGGATCTGCAACAGCACGGACATCCAATGAAGTTACATCAGCTGCTATGAATAGTACAAGTATTTCTATGCAGCAGCAACTGCAACGGACTCAACAACAACAACAACCACAATCACAGCAAATGATTCAACTTCAGAAGCAGCATTTATTGGCACCTTCTTCTCCTGCTTCTGCGAGAAGCAAAGCGCCAACAAGTAGTGGAAATGTTTATGTGGACCACATTTCCACGCCATCATCAGTTCCTGCTAAATTTCCTAATGTGCTCTCTGGCTTTCCTCAAAATCTCGTGCAGAGCAGCAGTAGCTCAGCTCAATCTCCTCAGTGGAAAAATTCTGTTAGGTCGACCACATCCCAAATGCCTTCTCAATCTTTTGCTTCAACTTCATCATCACTCAAAAACCTTTCCCAACAGCAAGGACGGACTCAACAGGGCCACACACAAATATCTTTTGCAACTAACTCAAAATCATCAGCTATTTCACAAGGACAACCACCAGCCAATAGCAATCAATCCCCATCTCCTTCAATGGGAGTGGGTTCACCTACGACATCATCCATTTCTAAAGGTGCGGGTGGAAGCCCAAGGACAACTTCCACCTCCACAAGTAATAAAGCAGGGCAGGCTTCTTCACTATCATCTCAGCAGACTAAGACCAACTCTCTGCAAACACAGAAGTCATCTCCAATTGGGGGAAGGAATATTCAACCAATCCTTGGTCATCCACATAACATTGTTCCTTCATCTAGCCCCGGAGCAATGCCACAATTACAGCAGCAACAGCAACAGCAACAGCATCATCAACAGGTAACAAAGCATGTGTTGCAGCAACAGATGATGTATGCGAATGTATACATGCAAGCTCAAGCTCATCGTGCAACAAATTTATCAAATACCTCTTCGCCTGCGAGTGGCTTTTATCTCCAAAGACACCGAGACCAACAGCAGAAGCAACCACCAGGGTCATCAGGAGCGTCAACAGGAATGCTTTCCTTGTCGAATACTAACACCAGTGATCCTTTAAAGGCAGTTGTTTCTGCTGGTGCAGCAGCTAGCAATATTAAAGGTGGTGGCTTGCCTGCACAAGGTCTTGTTCATGCTCAGTTTGCTGCTGCTACTGGACAGTCCGCAGGAAAGGCACATCAGCTTCTGTCTGCTAGCTTTCCTTATGGACATGCTGTTCCGGCTGCAGTTCAGGTGAAACCTGCAGAACAGAAACAGCAAGCGGGGGAGTAAAAGTATTTATTGGGTTCTCGAACCCCAGGTGTGGGTGTGAAAAGACAACCAAGGTTGAATAAGATTGGAAACTTTTGGAAAACCTGTTAATGACAATGTCAGCACTTTCTTGCTGAATGAGGATATCTGAAGGAGCTGGGGAGGACTGAATGAAGGGTGCTGCAACACACAATTTTGGATGAAGGTGAACTTGTTGGGAAGGTATGCAAAACGAATATATGGAATGTCTTTAGCCAGCAAAATGTGTATTATTATCTTGTATACTTTGTTTATAATCTGACCGAGTTAGATGATTCTCAAGCCTCTAATTGCAAGAAGAATGGAAAAAAATATAATTGAGATGGGTTTTCGTGACAAGAGGATGGGGCATAAAGTAAGGTTGTCAAACAAGCTATTATTTTGGTAGGACCCAACCTATTCTTTTTGTTTCTTTGTAATGGATGGTACTCACTCCGATGTTAGAATTTTTCTTTTTCCTCTTAATTCTTAATGGGAGAGGCATTCCATTTGCTAGAATGAGCAATTGGACAGTTTCAATCATCTATCAACAGTATGAACATTATATATTGCAGTCTGGCAAGTATAAGAGTTGACCTTGAACTCCTTCAACTTCAAATGTTCAAATTTTCTTCCTGTTTACATTTTTTTTTTCTGCTGGATTCGCTCCTGTGAAACAAGAAGGGAATGTTATTATATAGTTGGGCAGGGTTCAAGCTTGTATTAGAATTGAGACACCGCTCAGTAATTGTCACAAGGGAAAGGCATATGGGCATGGGGAGACCCCTTGCCATTGAGTCATCAAATGTACATCAACATCTCACTGACCCTCGTTTTCAATCAATTATTATAAGAAGACTCTTTATACCAAACTTTCACTACAAGTTTCGTTTGTTTATCTTTTCCCAGTGGTAAGCATAAGAACATTATAGAGCTAATCCTTATCGTATGATTCAGCTTCTTTTGGCAACTTAGATCTAAAATCTGAATTTATAAATTGGAGACAAAGTACCAATTTAATAATTTAACTGTGTGACAGTGGGAATTGCTCATTTGAGATTTATTGATTGTGTATTAATGAATGACATTATATCTAGTTATGCAGCTTAAATATCATATTTTATTTTATTTTATTTTAGATAAATAATTAAAAGTGTTGAATTCTTAATTTTTAAATTTTATCGTTCAAAATTTTAAAATTTTCAATTAAATGTCTAAAATTTTAAGAATTAGACAACTAAGTTAAATATTAATCTTTTGATTAATCAATCACATTAATATTAATATTAACAGAAAGAATAATTTGACTTTTAAAATCGTAAATACTTAATTAAAATTTTAATAAACTATACAAAAAGTTTTAAAAATTAAAAAAATTGTAATTTATTTTTTTTCCTTTTTCATTACGAAAACATAATGAAACAACCATTTCAATTGGTGGGTTTTTTATTCTTGTATTCCTACCAAAACGTATGGTAATATTATTCTTTTACAGTAAACTCCAAAACATTCCTTTGGAACTTTTGAGTTTAGGGTCATTTAGCAAGACAAAGACACAATGTACTCAATGATATAAGTCAAGCTTACCATCTAAAAGGTGGGACCTTTACACCAAAAACCAAGACTTTTGGTAGCCCTTTCACATGCCCTTTTATTTAACATATTAACAAAATAATGCAACGATGCACTATCGGGATATGCATAAATATTTAACAACCATAGTATAATTATTCTATAATAAAAAGTTAACATACTTCGTATACAAGATTTTTGGTTTTGTTAGAGTTTAGAGCGAGTTGTAACGTACGTAACTTTTTATTTATATTTTTATAAAAAAAATTAGTTTCATAACTTCAAATTTATAATATCACCATCGCAAAGGAATAACTTTACCGATAATTGTTATCCGTAAGAATCAACAATAATATCTTCTTTATATATTCACATCTCCGACATCTTTTGTTATTAAATTTCCAAATTTTAATTGGTATTTTTGTTGCAATCTAAATACATTAAGATAGGTCGTTAACATCTTTATAATATTTTAATATATTAATAATTTTTATTATATGTCAATGTTATAAAATATTAGTCTTTATTAATAAATTGTATAGTCAATAATTTAATATGATTTTAAATTTGACTAAGTTTGTTTTAATTCAAAATTAAGAACTTCCAATCTATATTATTTTAAGTTAAAGTTGAACTTGAAATCGGATTTTGTAGTGAAAATTTTGCTCAATTTAAAATTAAAAAAAGTTGAATTTTGAAAAAAAGACAATGATTATTTATAGAAAAAGACAACTATAATTAACTAATTATCATGTCATAAGACAAGGACTTCGGATCTGCCGCAAGAATGATATTTGCAGAAATTTAGAAATATGACAATTACCCCCTCCGATTTAATAATAAGTGTCGTTTTAAAAATATTTTAATTATTTAAAATAAGTATCGTTTTTTATTTTGTATGCATGTTTATAATTTTACTTCCAAAATTAACCTTTAATTTCTCTCTCATCTTAATTACATAGATCACAATTTTAAAATAATTTAATATGCAATTTCTCTCATATTTATAACTTTACGGGAGTCACGAGGTAACTTCATGAGAGTATTAATAAGGGTATATTTATAATTTCATTAACTTTCTTAATAAACGTGCATTTTTCTAAAATGACACTTATTATAAATTAAAGGGAGTATAATAACCGACAGCTTATAGTAATTTGGAACAAAAATGTTTTAGTTGAAATTTATATCTTTCCTTAAGTTTTTTATCGGCAACTTTTTGTTATTATGTTTTGAGAAAAACCAACGTTAAATGAACAGAAGCCCACAAAGGCCACTCTCCCACATTACCGCAACACGATAACCTTCCGTTGCTTTTGAATTATGAAAGCGTGGACAGGAGCAGTTATTCCTGTAACCGAATTTACGATATTACCCTCATCAAACGACCCCGTCTAACACGTCACATCCCTTGCTCATCAAGGAAAGAGAAAACTCCCCCTATGTCTCTCTCTATTTAACAGACAGTGAGAGAAAAGAAGAGAGAAAACAGGAGAGCGATAATGGAAAATGAGATTGGGAAGAGCAGCAGTGGAGATGGAGGGAAGGGGAGTGGCGGGAGCAGGCGGAAGTTGTGGTTGTTCAAGAAGTCGTGGAGATGGAGATGGAGATGGAGGTTTCTGAGGTCTGCATTTAAGTGGAAGAGGCACACCTTGCAGCTGTCTCTTTTGGATGATTTGCTTTTCAAAGTTGTGTCTGTTTTAGAGGCCGTTGTCTTGGTGGCTACTCTCTCTTTCTTCTTTCTTTGTTGCGGCTGTCACATTTGAGGAACCCCCCTTTCCTTTCTAAGTTGTTTCTCTGTTTTTCCTTCCTACTTTTCAGTCCCTTGTGTGCTTCAACTAAGTGACGGTGATCTGTTAAATGAGAGAGTGAGGATTCTACGGAGTTGCTGTAACTTTAGTGTTTAATCTTCGTTAAACTGACGCCTTGTCTCATTAACTTCTTATCTCACACTGATGAGAGATGGTCAACTAGAATGCTACACACTTTTTGAGATTCTTATTAGTGATTTTATTAATATTCATTAATAATTATTATATAATTGATTTATTCTTATTTTTCTCTATTTTAATCTAAAACCATGGTATATTCAGCTAAACGAGCTTGAAACTTGCAATTCCTGTTAAATAAATGTTAACAGAAACCATGTCTCTGTCCAAGATACACTTTTTTCAGTTGCCTCCAAGCCTGACCGAAATCCATTCCAAGTAATACAACTTCCATGTTTCTAATATGCGCCCACTCAAAAATCAATGCTTCGATTAACCATCGCGACGATCTCACAATTATTTTCTTGCATTCCAATTTCTAATTAACTATATGAAAGGAAAATTTGATATTTTACTTAAAAATCAAAAGAAAAAAAAGATATTCTACTTAAAATTCATGACAGAAGTATACTAAAAACAAAACAAAAGCTTTGCTCAAAGGTTACCTTAAGGTAGCCTAAAAACATGTAGTCAAATGTTTACTTTGATGTATTGCAGAAAATCTAGAATGAAGATGTAGCCACAATGAAGAACTTCAAAAAAAAAAAAAAAAGGGTCTCTAGGAGCTTGCTTTTGATAGAAGATGGACTTTACCGAGTAGAGCAAACACAAAAATAAAAGAAATTGAGATAAAAGGGACACATAAGATTTAACGTGAAAAACCTTTAACGAGTATGGGGAAAAATCACAGGTAAGAATAGAAAATTAAGAAGCATGGACACGGTAAAATGGAGCCGTATCTCCGTGTCGGACACGTGTTCATGTCAGACACGCACATGTCTGTGTCAGACATATGTCTGACACGAACACCCACAAAAAGTGCATATATATGTTTCATATTTTTTGAAAGGGGCTTATAAAGTACAAAAATATGTATGAACTGTTATAAAATCGAAACTAAAATTTCAGAGTATTTGGGAGAGAAGAATTATTCTTATGAATTCATTCATTCATTCAT
>JANZLX010000213.1:45434894-45490905 GCA_025531955.1 Erythroxylum orinocense | reverse complement strand
CTTATTCCAAGTTTATATTTTCAAACCAAACATTGGAATATAAATTCTTTCTCTATTCCATTTCTTAAACCAAACGAAGTAATACTCATTCTATTCTATTCCTCATCTTTTCTATTCTTAAAAATAACTATTCTATTCCCAATCTATTCCATTCCTTGAACCAAACAGGCCGTTAATGAGTCAAACATTAAATAGCAGTATGTGAAGGAAAAATCAATTTCGATTAAGTTGGACTTAATTATAATGTTGTATTTAACTTTAATAGATATTTAAAAAATCCTAATACTTTTTCTATAAATGTTTGTCTAATTTCTAAAAAAAGAGAACTCTAAAAATAAACGAATAAACACAAAAAGAGAATAAATAAAAATTGCCTATGTTAGTAATGATAAAACAAAAGCACAAATGAAAGAAAAATATAACTAGATTAATAAAAAATGAGGCTATTTTAACATTACAATTCCCCGACAATAATATCAAAAACTTGATTATTTTTTAATTACGAGTGCATGTTATAATCGTAACTAGCATCGATGAATATAAGTTGATTATATGAAAACTATGATTATTGGTATTAACCATCTATCTAAATTCAGGTAAACAAGTGTTAATAGTACTAATAGTTTTTTTATTATCTAATCTAGATAAACAATTGGTTAAACTATAAAAAGAAACTAAACTAATCTAAATAGTAAGTAATAGCTAATCAACCAAGGTGATAGATAAAAATAACAAACAATAGATAGACAAAGCTTAGATGTAGAATCCCACAAAAATTCTCTATCATTGAATTTATAATAATAATAAATCATGATTATTTAGACTGGTAAGAATTTTTAAGTTACAGTCATATTCTCTTTTGAGACATATTATCCATATATGTAAGCTGATTAATTGAATCTCTTTATAATCAAAGCAACCTAAGAACACATTAACTTGCTTTTGTAAATTTGATGGTTAATTCAGACAGGTTATGCAACTACATCTTTCAGATAAATTGTATTTATTGCTAATCTTAATCATGTAAGATATATCAAGTCAGAGTATATAATATAACATATGCCAAACTCTTAACTAAGTTCAAAGATGATGTCCTTAAACATTTGATTCCTTTTTTAAAGACTTTGTTCAGTGTTGAGAAATAAGTCACTTATTCAATAGAGAGTCTACAATTTGCATACAAAACTATCATAAGATCTGTTCAATAAACTTTGAAATCTTACAAGACAATCAATCTTAACTATAAAGGAAAACCACCTAGGGTTGGAAAACTGTTTATTTTTATACTCAAATATCTAATTGTTTGTAATTATAAAAAGAAAATTGAACCTATCTAACCCATCTTCTAACTTGAAAGCCTTATAAAGTTTTCCACACAACTCATGTACAAAGTGAAAGAAGTATCCTATGTGATATTATTCAATATACAATTGCCTCATAATTAATATTTTAAAAATCAGATCGGAAGTTAAATTCGTAAGACAAGAAGTGTAAGGTTTAACAGGTTCAATTGGTATTAAATCGTCATAAAATCAGCTAAAAATAAAATAAAATTAAAGAATTTTAAATATGATTGAAAGAGATTATCCTTATTAATCGAAGAATTTGAATTTTAATTAAAAAATAGAATGTTAACAAAAATTAACTGATTTATTTGGTTTATAAGAAATTATTACTTTACTAAAATTGATCAATTAATTACTAGGTTGATCAGTTTTTTAGTAATAAGAATTACTAAAGTAAATTGAAGTTGAAATTAAACAAAAAAGTTCAACAGTTCAAGATTTTTACGATTAAACTGGTCGAATCGGTTGAGTTTTTTAATTTTTGGTCATAATCATCTTCTTAGAAAGCCATAAACAAGAAATAGAATGCTTGATACTTTTTGTTCATGCCTAGTTCGTCAAATATTGCCACAAAGAATCCAAATCTTACCATATAATTATTGAATTTGCAAGCACTATATAGAATCCATTAATTGACGTAACCAAACACGCCTTAATCATTTAGCGCATTTTTGTATTCGCGAGTTGTTGACCAGCTAAGCGCTTCACTTTGGACTCACTCTTGACTTTGTCGCTTCCTTCATTTCACTCTCTCTCCTCTTTCTTTATATTCTTCTTCTTCTTCTCCCTTAATTTACAAAATTTAATTAACTAACCTATCCCTTTCACTTACTACTTGCTAGGGTTGGTTGGCTTGTACGATTTGTGCTTTCTTTCCTACTACTTCTCCCCTTTGATCCCTAAAATGCCAAAATTTTCCATGCCATTATGTCTCTCTCAAGATCTCGACAATGAAAGTTCCGTTCCTTAATGTTTGGCTCTAGTTCAGTCGCCATTTCCACAGTACTTTGGTTCTTGTACTTGCTCTCTCTAAGGTACATCCCTACCCCTGTCCCTCTCTCTATCGTTTTTCGTTTCAGATCTAGAGCGTACGACATTGTACAGTAACTTATTGCTCTTCTTTTCTTTCTTAAAGTCGCGCATTTATTAATTTCTTAGTTCCGAGAATTAGATTATTTGGGTGACTTTGTTTCTGTTGTTGTTCTGACTTTGAATCTTTGAACTTGCTCTGGTTTTTAATAATGTAGATGGATTCTAGTAGTAACAGTGGCGGTCAACGTTTTAATAGAATACCACGTCAGTCACTTGCTCATTTCAAGATGGAACCCTTGGTGAGTTATTTTTTTCTTCGTTACTATTCTTTGTAGTTTATGACATCAACAGAGCTTTGGTGTTTCCATCTGCTCTTTACTTAGATTGCTAACTTCAACTTAAAGTAGTTCTACGTTTATGTTTTCTGTAAATCATACGTTTTCGATGCTAATGTCTTTTCTGGTAAATGCTTTTTCTTGTTTTAGCTTGATGACAGTTTGGAGCAGTGGCCTCACCTGCATGAGCTTGTTCAATGTTACAGAACTGATTGGGTGAAGGATGAAAACAAGTATGGTCATTATGAAAGCATGTCTCCACCACCTTTTCAAAACCAGGTTTTTGAAGGGCCTGATACTGATATTGAGACGGGTATGGTCGAGGAAAGGAATTATGAGTCTGCCATAATTAAACTATTATACTATTTTTAGAGTGTTAGTTTCTAAGGCTAATCTATCTGTTTTACTGTACCTAGTGGCTAATGAAATTAGTGGAATCTTACACTAATATATCTGTTTTACTGTACTTACTGGCTAATGAAATTAGTGGAATCTTACAATCTTGTTACTAATGAAATTATTGGAAGCTTACAATTTTCTGTGTTGTTTATCATTGTCCTAATGCCTGTAATTGTACAGTTATTGATATCTTATTACTCAATTGATATGCTTGATTGAGATGCCATTTCTTTAAACTTTCTGCAGAAATGCAGCTTGCCAATCCTAGACGAACAAAAGCTGAAGACACTACTGAAGATGATATCCCAAGCACTTCAGGAAGACAATTAGCAGATGGCATCCTCTCAAGTTCTAACTCACACATCTCAAAGGTTGTACTGACTGGAGTATTGGGCTAATTTGGTTATGAACTCATTATATGATTTGTCAATTTTTCTAGTTCTAACTATGCAATTTGTTTAATAAATTTACCTTCCATGATTTGTATGATCATTTTACCTTCCTTCTGTAATGATTGTGTTCCAACAGCATTTTGTTCAGTCTCCTATCCCTGCTTATGAGCCAGCATTCGATTGGGAAAATGAAAGATCAATGATTTTTGGCCAAAGGGTTCCAGATAATCCAACCACACAGTATGCCAGGTTTTCTAAATTTAATTTCCTATTAAAAGCGGTTTCAGTGTTCTCATTTTGTTTCCCTATTAAAAATGGTAGTCTTATTGCTTTGTTTTTCCATGGGATGGTTGCAGTGGATTGCGGATTTCTGTGAAAGTTTTGTCCCTATCGTTTCAGGCAGGACTCGTAGGTGGGTTTTTCTTTTATAAAACATTAAAACTTTGAGTTAAAGTCACATTTTCATTATGCTTGCTTATGAGTAGAATCAGGATACTTTGAGCCTATTTGCTCAGCTGTTAGATCACATTGCTACTTTTTGGTTGACTATATTTGAGGTGATGATAACTTGTGTTGCAACAAATGGTTTTTTTAGTCTGGAAGGTTCTTAACTCCCTCCAAACTAAATAAGTAGGAGCAGTTGCTTGCGCAATTGACATATGATAAAGTTTTTGACTGAAATTAAAATGCCATGTCGTTTCCCTTTTGATGATGTGTCGGAAGTGTCAACTGTTGATTCCATTGTTTTATGCTTTTTGCTGAATACCTATTAGTTGTTCCTGCTTTTATGCTTGTGATGAATATCTGGCCCATTGGTTGCTCGTGTTATAGATAGCTGGAACCTTTTATTTATAGCCATTAAAATTTGAAAGTTGCAAGTTAAGCATTTGTAAACTATTTCTCATGATCAAACGCTTCGTGGAGTAACCAAGAGTTTGCAACTTTTCATTGCATGGTATGTTACTTTACTTGGTTTAAGGTTTCTGACATAGCTTTCTCATTCTCTTTCCCAGAGCCGTTTTATGGTACAATTTGCTTGTACAACAAGGAGAGAAGAGAGAAGTTGTCTGAGGATGTTTATTTTTCTGTGTTGCCTACAGACACACAAGATGTAAGAAACAAAAGTACTTCTCCTACTTATATCACTATTCTGTAATTTCATTCGTTATTGTGTTACTTATTCATATCTTTTATGTTAACTATCAATGTCATCTTCATCATCAGGTATTTTGATATTCTTGGATGTGAATTATTTAATTTCATAGTTTCTTCTGTTTCTTCCAGCCAAAAGTATCTGATGGGAGTCGTGGGATTTTCTATTTAGATGCTCCATCCGCATCAGTATGTCTGCTAATCCAACTTGAGAAGCCTGCTGCAGAAGAAGGAGGTGTTAGTCCATCTGTTTATTCACGAAAAGAACCAGTATGTCCAAGTAACATATGATTGTTTTATCTTAGATTGTTTAATCATGTAAAACTAAAGTTTGTTGCGTGTTCACAATTCTCTTCTGCATTTGCCTGGGTTGACAATAGTGGTGGGGAGAGGTAGAGAGTAGTCTTCTCCCTTTCCAACCTGTCCCCTTCCATTTCCTCATTCGAGTGCAATAGGTAATAGTTCATGTAGGAGAAAAAAATGTATGAGTTTGGTGTAAGAGGAGTCTTTGTGATTAGCGTAAGAAGGAAATGACATGTTCAATATTTATGTATACCTGATTCCTTTAAGTATGACTAGTTCTAGAATACATGTTAAATGAGGGGGATTGTACTTGTGAATGCGGGCGGGCTGAAATTATTCGTTGATTGAAACAAGCTTCCAACTCTCATATTGTTTGACGATTATGTTCCTTCTTTTCCATAGGTTCACTTGAGTGAGAGAGAGAAGCAAAAGCTTCAAGTGTGGTCCCGAATTATGCCTCATAGAGAGTCCTTTGCGTGGGCAATTGTTCCACTATTTGACAATAGCATTGGTGCTACTTCTGGTGAACCAGTTTCCCCAAGCAGCCCGCTTGCACCAAGTATATCTGGCTCAAGTTCTCATGACGGTGTTTATGAACCCACTGCAAAGATTACACTGGATGGCAAGTTGGGTTATTTAAGTGGAAGCTCAATTGTGGTTGAAATTTCAAATTTAAACAAAGTTAAAGAGAGCTATACTGAGGACTCACTTCAGGTGAGGAAAATATGCGCTTGGTTGATGTTTTTGGTGGTCTTTTTTGTCCCTCTTTGACTGTTTTTCTAGACACTCCAGTTGTTCTGTGAACGATCAATTGTTTTATGATTGGTTATAATCTTGTGCAGATTCATTAGAAGCTTATTGACAGTTTGTTGTGTTTCGTACTCTTTTCAATAGGGGCTTGATGGCTTTGTTTTCCATATTTTATCAACTGCTTATATAAGAGTCTTATAGTCCTGATTAGTGCTAGTCTTGGCACTATCTCATATTTGTTTCTTATCTATTTTTCAGATAGCATGCAATTTCAGATGGTGCTTTTGCTTTTGATTATTGTGAAAATTATACCTTTTCTCCATCTTGGTAGATAGTAGTCAACATTCATGATTTTGTTTCAGCCAGGATAGCCTTATAGGCTTTTGTTATCTTACTCAAATTGAGCAATGTACTTTGTCCTGGACTTCAACTTTTTGTTCTTGCCCTTTGAATGCACCTTCTTCTGGCATTGGTTTCAGTAGTTTGAATAAGTTACTTCGTCCCTCATTTTCTTTTATGGAACAATGCACTGGGGTGTGACATGGTGGGGATGGAGAGCATGTTTTCATTTATAAAGCACGGAAGAAGGCCTGGAAAATTGAAGGAGACTGTACTCTGGTAACATCATTTCAAGGAGTAATTTCAGGCCTTAAAGCTGCTTCAATGTTAGAGCTGTGGGTTGAGACCCGTTTTTATGTGCTTCATGATTGTGTTTATTATAAACTTGTGTGCTTCAAGATAGTTGAGAAGTACAGTTTCTAAAACCTGAAGGAGCTGGATTCTCTAATCACAGCTTTATATAATTATATCTGTTATTAGGGAAAACCTTTCTTGGGCACTAGAATAGGGTGACAGTGTGTTCAGTGATGATCTCAAGGGGGCCAATTTAGGACTTGCATTTTGGGATAATGTACTTGTCTGTGGTCTCCGATGTCTTTAAAGGGTAAAATGAAATACTCCCTAAATCAAGTTATTATAACATTTCAATGAGGCGGAATTGATGTGAAGAAGGATAATCCCAAATTGAAGATTGCCTTCGATGTGAAGAAACGATATAATGGGGCCTAACCTTTTTGATTGGTTTGATGTGAAACCTTGTTGATCTTCAGTAGAATGTCTGGTTATTCAAAGAAAAAAGTTACCTGCAAAATCCTGGCTATTTGGTGCTTAAGAAGTTTATACTCAAGAGAGAACAATACATGTATGGATTATGGTTTTGAACCCCTTGTTGACTTGATATTATGAATTGTAGGTCATCTTCTGCTTGCAAATGTTCCTATCTTGTTGGTTCATGTAAGCATAGCAATTTATGCATATGTCATATGTGTATGTGTATGTGTTAAATGATTATGTTTTTTATTTAGCTGATCTTGTAAACGTAATCATTTTATGTTTCATGTTTGATGTTCATATTTTCTGTTATTCTTTCGATTCCCACTTTGGTTCAGCTTAGAATTTCATGTTTTATGTATTTTGCTCTTGATTTAATTGGTGTGTGTTTACCCTGAGTATTTCATGTAATCCCATGACTGCTTGTCGCATTCATATCCACTAACATAATCTTAGGAAATGATGTTTGTGCTTGTTATTTAAGTAATAAAATCTCTTCTTTAGACCTATCTTACTTTCTTGAGTTTTTTCCCTACTCCAATTAACAGGATCCTAAACGCAAGGTTCATAAACCTGTGAAAGGCATTCTCAGATTAGAAATTGAGAGGCTACAGTCTGGTCAAGCTGAGTTGGAAAACTTATCTGAAAGTGGGGTGACCAATGACTCCATAGAAACAGGGGACCATATTGTTGATTCCAGATTTGCAAAAAGCCCCATCAATGGTTTTGAAGCACCTCAAACTAGCAGCTCCAAATGGAACGCCCTTGATGGCAAAGAAACTTCTCGAGATAGATCAAGTACTCATGGAAATCTTGATCCCAATCCTGCTGATGTAAGTATGACATGTTTTGTCCTGATGTTGCTTCTTGGATGTTACTGTCACATGAACATGTACGTGCCTTCATCTCAGTACTGGAATATTTAGGTGCATGGTGTCTATGTGCAGCCTATTTCTTAAGACTTTCTGTTGCCAATACAATGCGTTAAAACATAAATGGTGTAATGCATTTGGAAATTAGTGGATGACTGTCATGGCGGTCAACATTAAGTTTAATGTCTATGAAATGGAAACTCAAAACAGAGATGCTTGCCCATGGTTAGATGTTTACTCCGAGGCTTCTGCCATTGCACCAGTAAAATGCTCCCATCAGTATATTTTTGTTTGAATAAAAATTTCTTCTTATTGAGAATTCTCTACAATATTGTTTAATTACTAATGCTAATTTTGAAATCTTTGTCTTTTTTCAAAAAGAAGAGAGATAGAGATGAAGAATAAGAAGCGTGTGGATGTGTTCTGATAAAAGAAGAAATTTAGATGGAACTGTGGTTCCTTGTTAAGAAATACAGGATGAAAGGCCTAATGACATGCTTATTTTTCTTAGTTAATTATTCGCTGCAAAGCAGGAAAAACATTTCTAATTATGAGACTAATGTAATGGGTGTAGCATATAGGCAGTTAATCTATTCACCTTGGACATTTGATTGTGAAAAGTATGGAGTTTGGAAGTTTCAAGTTCATATGTAATTGATTGATCACCATGTTTATTGACACAGTTTCATGCATTCGACTTCCGAACAACAGTGCGAAATGAGCCTTTCTCGCAGCTTTTTCATTCTCTGTATGTTTATCCTTTAACTGTTAACCTGAGTCGGAAGAGGAATTTGTTTATGAGAGTGGAACTGAGAAAGGATGATATGGATATTCGTAGACAGCCTTTAGAGGTAACTCTGCAATATGTATTTTAGGAAAGCTTTTGTCTGTAAATTTCAGTCATATATAATGCATATTTCCTTAATACTAGGCAATATATCCGAGAGAGCCAGGAGCCTCACTTCAAAAGTGGGCCCACACCCAGGTTGCCGTTGGTACTAGAGTGGCATGTTACCATGATGAGATTAAACTTTCTCTGCCTGCCACTTGGACACCATCACATCATCTTTTGTTCACTTTCTTCCATGTTGATCTTCAGACAAAACTGGAAGCCCCAAAGCCAGTAAGTTATTGCACATATGCACACGTGTGTGTGTGCACACACACACACATATATTTCTTTTATATGTGCCTTGTGTTCTCGTTGGTTGACACTACATTGGCTGGTTATGGTGTTAGAGATTCCAGTTAAATAAAAGATGGCTCATGCATAATTATTCTTTGTGAATTAATTGATAAATGAGCTTTTGAGTCCTCCTTTAAACTTAAAGGCAGTTTGGCTTTAAAGTATATTATCTCAATTGCCTTCCTCTCTGGACTTGTATAGTGGGGAACAGTATTAAAACAAAAATGCTGAGAGATATTAAACTTTGATAGACAGGAAAAAACTAACTATGGATTAGAAGTGCAGAAATTGATCTGAAAACTTCACTGTTATTTGGAAATTAAAATTGGTCAAACTCTTCAAAGATGAAACATTGTTGATCTCTTGTCAGGTTTTGTGGAGATGAACTTGTCTTTGTGAAATTCATTCTATTTTACAGTCAAGCGTTAGTATTCAGGCTTTGTTTCCATTATGAATCCTTTTCAGCTGAGCTGCCATTTCCCCTCTTTATAGGTGGTGATCGGATATGCAGCACTTCCCCTGTCTACTTACAACCAGTATGTAAATAGCTTAAAATTGGTCTTTTCTTTTTCCCTGTTTTTCTGGAAGGCTATTCTTACATTTTAAAGCTGATTTTTGGTGCTTGCTTTGTATTTGATTCTATTTAATACTACTTGTCTGTCTGATGTTTTTATTGATGCATTGCATTCTTGTTGAATCTCTGAAGAAATTCATGACAGTTGCTAAAAACGTTTTTACCTTTAAGAGTTTAAAGGTATGACATTTAAGTTTAAAATTGTCATGATGTCCTCGCTGTCCTCGCTGTTCTTGTTTTTATAGCTGCAGTTATACCAAATGTCTTTTGTGGACTTCTCTTATGTTTTGTGTTTCTCTTATGTTTTGTGTTTTTCTTTTTTGCAATCCATATATTAATAAAAGGCGAGATATGTATACTAATGCATGGGAAACTTTGCTCAATGTTTGAGTTGTCACCACTGATGTCAGTTGTGCTCTTTCTGTAAACACTGTTAATGTTTAACCTAAGTTTTGCGCCTTTTGACCTGTTACATAATGTGCAGCCATTTAGGATTTATGCAAAATGTTTACTTCTCAGTTGTCTTAAAATGTTGAGGTCTCTGTTAGTTTTTATTACTACTGTTGTCTGATATCACATATAAGAGTTTTTAAATATTTTTCTCAGGTTGAAATCTGAAATCTCTTTACCAATCATGAGAGAGCTTGTTCCACATTATATCCAGGATACTGGCAAGGTAAGTTTGTAGTGGTGTATGATATCTTCATTTATATCTTTCAAATTTGTTGTTATGCAGTGGTTTAGCCTCTGATACTATTCTTTCCTTCTGTTTTGAGTTCAAATTTGTTGTGGATTATACTGCTTATTTCAGTTGCTTTCAAAATTTCTCATTCAAGCACATCAGGCTTTCCACTCTAAGCAGTGGTAGTTTAAACCAGTGTTTCTTTAGAGGAACACTAAAATAAACAGTGGAGTTTGGCTCAAAATCATTAAACACGGGCACTGGGGGCTGGATATGAGGATATCACAGTTCTTTTGGGCTTTTGCTTAAGAGAGTTTAAGGTCAAATTTGTTTTCAACAATAAGTTTGTTTAAACCACTTCTGTTTTTCGTTTCACTGGTTCATTAATGTATTAAACCCTTCCATCTCTTATGATCCTTCTCTTCAGCGGTTATTAATCTGTATCATGCTGGTTGATGATTTTTCTCATCTCATAATCAGTTTTTTCTGTGATTCTGAATCTCGTGGTTGGCAGAATTTGTCTGTTCTGTATGACACGTATTAACTTGTTACATCTTTGTTTCTATGTTCTGTGATTAGTCTGATGTCAAATCATTTTTCAACAATAAGTTTGTTTAAACCACTTCTGTTTTTCGTTTCACTGGTTCATTAATGTGTTAAACCCTTTCATCTCTTATGATCCTTCTCTTCAGAGGTTATTAATCGGTATCATGCTGGTTGATGATTTTTCTCCTCTCATAATCAGTTTTTTTCTGTGATTCTGAATCTCGTGGTTGGCAGAATTTGTCTGTTCTGGATGACATGTATTAACTTGTTACATCTTTGTTTCTATGTTGAGTGATTAGTCTGATGTCAATTCATATTTCCTACTTTTTGCCCTTTCATAGGAAAGGCTGGATTATATAGAAGATGGAAAAAATGTCTTCAGATTGCGTTTGAAACTATGCTCATCTTTGTATCCCCTAAATGAACGCATTAGAGACTTTTTTCTGGAATATGATAGGCACACCCTTCGAACAAGCCCACCTTGGGGTTCTGAACTTTTGGAGGTATTTATTTCTATCTATATATAGTTTATTACTATTTGGCCCTTTGATTTATTTGCAGAACATGTATGAGTTCCTCTTTGGGGTGCTGTGCATTACATACATTCTGCTGTGTTAGCCAATAGGTTGAGTTGACTTGCAGAAGCTACATTTTGGATATAAACAATTGGTAAAATTTTGCATCAGTTATTACTTCTTCTGGAAAGAATGTGGCTGAATTATTTCAAGGCCCTCATGGATTTGCTGTTTCCTGGAATCCCATGTGGTTTAATTTAGCTCCAGTGCAGCTTGTGTTTTGATATCCTTTTTAAAAAATATTTTACTGTATGGTATCTAAAAATTGTTAGCACATCATAATTCAAAGTACTTTCATGTTGTTATTGTTCATAAAAAACAGGTAAAATGAATTTTAATTACTGGTTTTGAGACAAGAGGGATCTTTGAAGCTAATTTCAAATCATAGGGACTTTCTTTGAAAAACAGCAAAACCACAGGGATATTAGTGTAGTTACCCACAAGAATCCTGAATGAGTAGATTTGTATGGCTTTCTTCATCGAGGATTGACATGATTGGTTTTTTATCTGATGCAGGCTATTAACAGCTTGAAGAATGTTGATTCCACTGCTTTGCTTCAGTTCCTTCACCCAATATTAAACATGCTTCTACATCTTATAGGCAGTGGTGGGGAAACTCTTCAGGTTCTGTAACAATTTAATTGATGTTTTACTAGAAATAATTCTGACTTCATTGCTTATGTTTGTTCTCAGATGGTCATTATCATCTCATTGTTTCTGTATTCCTTTTTCTCTAGGTGGCAGCCTTCAGAGCTATGGTTAATATTTTAACTAGGTATGCCTTTGAATTCATTGCATCAGTTTCACATGGACAAGCTGTAATTTATCTTGCTATATGTATCTGAAAAAATATTTGATCATCAAGAAATATCAGAGGGCTCAACTGCCTATGTGTTAGAAAAAGTAGATGCCTTCCATTGCAGGAAGAACTGAATAATTAAAATATTCTCAATTTAAGATGATCATTGCTTTATTCATTTCTTTTCTCTATTTTTCTTTCTACACCTATATGGTGAAGTGTAGTTAGTTCCTCTTGGTTCCATTCCCTTGTTGCTATGAGAATAATACTGATGAAAATAGCCTCAATAAATCTTCAGAAATATTTTAGACTCAAACTTTAGTTCTCCTTTCCACAAACTTGCTTCGGCATCAGGCTCTGCCTTGTATTTAGTTACTAGCACATAGGAGCTCATATATAGGGTGCTCCATGCTTAGTGATTAGCTTAAGGATATGCGTTTTTGTAGGGTACAGCAGGAATCAGTTGATGATGCTGAAAGAAACCGTTTTCTTGTAAACTATGTTGATTATGTGTTTGATGACTTTGGTGGTCGTCAACCACCTGTTTATCCTGGTTTATCAACTGTGTGGGGAAGCTTGGCTCGTAGTAAGGTATGTTGTCCCAACATCTGTGTGTTGCTCATGTTATTTTTGTTCACTGGATTTTATCTTTGAATTTGTGAGTTGCTTTATTATTGGATGAAAGCCATTGTTATTACAACTGATATTTTAGAGAGTGGAAGGAATGACAAAATGACAGGGAAACTCCTATGCTGTGCATTCTTTGAGAATGTGATTGCAGGGATTGAAGGTGTCATTTCACTTGCAAATTATGATGATCAGGGACTGCTCTGATTTAAATTTGTGGAAATGAATTAAACATCTAAATCAAATGTTATATTGATGTGCATAATGTCAGCCTTGATTATTTGAAGCCTGCTATCCATAAGTGGTTATATGAAAGGGGTTGAGGGAAACATGATTCTGGGAGTTTAACCGAATCATTTTGACGAAGGCATACATTTATTTTCTTTTCTTTCCTTTGTCTCTTATTTTACTTCATTCCTCTTCCCCTTTTATGTGCTTTTGATAATTTTAAATTCTTTTGACTGTTTACAGGCTAAAGGCTACCGTGTTGGACCTGTATATGATGATGTCTTGGCAATGGCATGGTTCTTTCTTGAGCTAGTCGTTAAGTCGATGGCGTTGGAGCAAAGTCGTCTTTTCTATCAGAGTCTTCCATTAGGTATACAAGGGAGGAAAAGTACCAATTTACTGATTACTTTATCCAAAATTTTCTTATGACTTTACTTTTGGGAATTTATGGTGCTGTCATAGGTGAAGATGTCCCACCAATGCAACTAAAAGAAGGTGTCTTCAGATGTATAATGCAGTTATATGATTGCCTATTGACAGAAGTGCATGAGCGTTGTAAGAAGGGCCTAAGCCTGGCAAAACGTTTGAATAGTAGTTTGGCATTCTTCTGTTATGATCTTTTATCAGTCATTGAACCCTGTCAGGTTTTTGAACTGGTATGCTGCCTTTGGCATTTTAATTTTAATTTTGTGTAAAGTTCTACAACCATAAGATTCTGAGGAAAATTTTGCTTCGAGTAAAAGTTGCACTTGAAATAGTTATTTCTGTTGCTATGTTTCATTGTACATGCACAGGAATGATGTCTATTAGCAAGCTGACAGATCTGCTTGATGTAATTGAAACTGTAAAAACATGAAAGTTCTCTGATTATCCAAAGCTGGTGGGGTTAAATTTTTAGGAGACAAAAAGAACTGCAATTGCATATTTGTGGTAACATTAGCATAGTCTAAATGATGGTCCCATTTTGTTTTGAACTAGAAGCATGGGCTATTCTGTGACTGCTACTATTGGTTTTTCCTTGCAGGTGTCATTGTACCTAGATAAGTTTTCTGGGGTGTGCCAATCTGTTCTGCACGACTGCAAGCTTACCTTCTTACAAATTTTATGTGACCATGATCTTTTTGTCGAAATGCCCGGGAGAGACCCTTCAGACAGGTTTTTCATCATTCAAATCATCTTTGGTTGGTTAGGCTACTTTCCATGTTCACGAAGGAAGAGTACTATTAATGTGACTGGGAGCTTCTTTTTTCCATTCTTTGTCTTGTCTTGGTATTAGTTGATTCTTTCTGGTAAACCATAAGATAGGGTTTGGTCCCTAGTGGGTCTATAGATCAAAGATAAACGGTTTGGATGCAATTCTTAGATAGTCACATATAATTTTCTGAGAGGAAATGAATTTTGTCTTTTACAAAGTTAGGGTTGCAGCACATCAATGTCACTTTGCTCTCATATAAAATTTCTAGTTGTTTTACATTCTGTCAGTTATAGGCTAAGGCTTCTAATGAAAATTTGTCACTGCCTATTTCTCTCTGTTTGCTGTTGTTATACTTCGTGATGATTGACTGGCTTTTCGACTCATAACACAGTTATTGCATTGTATTTACTTTGACTAAAAGTTGTATATTTTTGTGGTCAAGGGTCAGCTGGTGGCTAAGTCCATTTGGACCAGATGCATGAAGTGATGTGTTTATTCTTTTTTCTCCATATAATTTAAGGATCTTAAGTCACCCATTTTAAGGATATTTTGCCTAATTATGTTCATCTACACATTGTAGAAATTATCTTTCTTCGGTTTTGATACAAGAGATTTTCCTAACTTGGGATCATGATGATTTAACTCAGCGGTCCAAGGTGAGTATCTTGCATGCATAATTTTATATGTTGAACAATTTTACTATCTTCCAGGTTAGGTGGCAGAAGTACCTTTTCTGCTTCTCACAATGCACAGTTCAAACTTTTCTGCCTTCTAAATTGAGCTGCTTGTGCACTTGGGGCTCGCATGGCTAGATATATATGCTTATGCATTACCTTTTTGGTGCTCTAGGCAGCTAGAATCTTGGTGGTACTCTTATGCAAACATGAGTTTGATGCTCGATACCAAAAACCTGAAGATAAACTGTACATTGCTCAGTTATATTTTCCCCTTATCGGTCAGGTTTGTATTACTGCTGGCTTTGTACTTAATCTTCTTCATGGGCTTTCTTAATTATACTTTGTTTACTTGTGCATTATCTCAGAATCCCAA
Source organism: Erythroxylum orinocense (assembly GCA_025531955.1). NCBI lineage: Eukaryota > Viridiplantae > Streptophyta > Magnoliopsida > Malpighiales > Erythroxylaceae > Erythroxylum > Erythroxylum orinocense. The sequence goes on along the minus strand of JANZLX010000213.1, from coordinate 45,475,752 downwards.
TTCCTTCTTTGACAATTTCCGGTTCTCTCATTAATGTTCCTTCTTATGTATACTGTTTGGCTTGATCATTTTTTTACACATTGGGGACTGTTAGATGTGTGATTATGCATCTCTTTAAGTCCAATATTTGTTGTTTAGTTTCCATTTTTGTACTTCTACCTTGATTGAAAGGTGATGAGAGGTACCCTAAGGTCATCAGAGAATGAGTGTAGGGGAGACCCACGTGGTAGGTTGAAAGTTGTTTTCAATTTTAGCCTAAGGAGGCATGGTTTTGGTAATCTGATGTGTCTTTAAAATTTGGGAAATGTTTTTTAGTGTTTTTATTTTGAGCCAAATTCCTGATGATATAAGATAAGAAGCTGACACTTTAGCACGAGTGATGTATGAAGTATAGCGTATTTAGATAGTCTGTTGTTACAGATGAAGTTGCTGACAAGGACCTTTATTCCTTCAAAATCATCCCCAAACACAAGTGCAACTACACTAATGGAACGTTCTAAAAACTTTTAAGGATACATTTTTCCATCAAATTCTGGGTTGATACTCAACATTTCTCTTCGAGCCACTATCTTCAACATAAATGCTATTTACATGTCGAAGAAAAGTAACTGGATGGTCATTTTGTATTGCTTCCTATTTTCTGTTTTGCAATAGTTTCTTCCTATTTCCTGAAAGTTCTGAGTTCATAGCTTGGATGTGTGCAGATCCTAGATGAGATGCCTGTCTTCTACAACCTGAATGCTGTTGAAAAGCGTGAAGTTCTAGTTGTTATCTTGCAAATTGTTTGCAATCTGGATGATGCATCCCTTGTTAAGATCTGGCAGCAAAGCATTGCACGTACCAGATTATTTTTCAAACTGATGGAAGAATGCTTGGTTCTTTTTGAGGTTGCTTTTCATACTCCAACCGCTTACATTTTTTTTTTCACGATAACTGGTCTGTATTCTTAGTCTATAGTTGGGATAGTGCATACTTTATGGTATAGTTCATGACTGTGAGTGCACTCCTTAATTTGTCCATTTGTGGTTATTCCCTAGCAGATGAACATATTCATTGGTGAAAATTTACCGAATGTTATTTCTGTGTATTCAGTTAAGTGTACTCTGTGAAGAAACTACTGATTTGACAATTCATCTAATTGAAAAATTGGATTCACATTGCTGGTTGCATGATTGATCATGGAACTGTAGCTAGTGAATGGGAAGAGGGGTTCAATATTTCCTTCCTCTATATGGAAGGAAATGTTGAAGAATAGAGATTTAGATAAGATCAATCTTATGGGATAAGATTATTAGAAACAAAAATCCCTATAATCAAGGGATTTCTGCTATAGACTTCTAGATATGGTCTAGTTAAAATTGGTACCTATTTTCCTATTGGTTAAGTTGTATATATACATATCCGTGTATATTAAATAAGATACACGTTTTTCCTGGGAATCTTAACAAGGTATCAGAGCCCTAAAGTTTTCTGGAAGTATTCTTTGTTTTTTTTGGTGCAGCCTTCATCGCTGCCTTAGTCAGCCTTCATTGCTGCTCATTCTTGTCAGATTTCTCAATCTCCATAACTTTATTTTACCCAATCTTTCCCTTCTTTCACCATGGCAAATTCTGGAACTTCTCAAACCATCATTTCTAGCCCAGATGAATCTGTCTCTGTCTAGAAAATTGGGGAACTACAGAATGTTCGTGTCTCCAACAGACTCAATGGCAAGAATTACCTCAAGTGGTCACTTCTTGTTCGCAACTATCTCAAAGGGAAAGAGCAGCTTGCTCACCTGCTAAAATCAGGAACTGCAACAGGGTATTCAGCGGCAAAAACGTGGGAAGAAGAGGACTCCATGATCATGTCACGGTTGTGGGACTCCATGAACCTTCAATTAGTGATACATGCATGATTTTAACCACTGCAAAGGAGATTTGGTATTGTGTTCAACGTATGTATTTAAAGGCATGCAATGCTGCTCAAATCTATGAAATTAAGATCAAGGCCCATGCCACCAAGTAAGGATACAAATCAGTCACATAATATGCTAATACTCTGCAAACTCTGTGGTAATAACTTGACCATTATCAGGTCATTGAGATGAAAAGTCCTGAAGATGTTTTTTTTTAAAATTTCATAGAAAAAGAGTGAATTTGTGATTTCTTGGCTGGATTAAACCCTGAATTTGTTCAATTCAAGGTTCAAATTCTTGGAAGGGAGTCCATAACCTCACTAGAAGAGGCTATTTCCCTAATTAGAGCAGAGGAGAGCAGAAGAAACGTGATGCTTGAGCCCTAGAAGATGGATGGGTCAGCAATGGTGATAAAGGGAGATAAACAAGACAAAGAAAGGAGTGATCAAGCTCAGCCTAAGCAATCTGGAAAGGGCAATTTGTGGAAGGAAAATAAGGATAATCTATGGTGCACTTACTGTAAAAAATTGAGATACACAGAGGAGACCTGATGGAAATTGAATGGGAAGCCACCAAGTCGTGAATGGGGAAGTCGAGGAGGGTAATCTTGACCACGGGCACATTCGGCTGGACAGAAGGAAGATGAAGAAGATCCGGCAGCAGGGAGTCTTAGCAATGAAGAGATTGAGAAATTAAGAGGTTTGTCGAGTTCCTTTGGACAGCCGAAACGTACATGTTCCTTTGCTCTCTCAAGTAAACCTACATTCTCCTTGTTTACAGACACCTCAGAAATTAAGTGTTACAATAACTCTTGAATTATAGACTCCAGTGCCACAGACCATATGACCCCTATATCACAGTTTTTCCACACATACAACCCTGGTCCAAGTAATAGGAAAATCATAGTTGCCAATGGAGAATTAGCCATTGTTGCCTGTTATGGAGACATGAAATTGAGCCCTACGCTCGCTCTAAAAAATGCCCTACATGTACCAAAATTATCAGCCAATCTAATCTCTATCCAAAGGCTTACTAATGATCTTAATTGTGTTGCCATTTTTTCTCCTTCTTGCTGTGTTTTTCAGATAGGACAAGGGGAAGAGGATTGGACTTGCTAAGGAATGACATGGTCTCTATCGCCTTGAACCATATTAAAAAGCTAAGATAAATACACCTTCATCCTTCCTTAGTTCTTCGAATAAAGATTCCATTTGGTTGCACCATCTCTATCTAGTTCATCCATCATTTAGAGTTCTAAAAACTATGTTTCCCCAATTGTTTCAAGGACTAGATATCTCTTAATTTTATTGTGAAATGGCAAAACATACTCATGTATCTTTTCCTATTAATAATAAAAGAGCTTCTCATCCTTTTCATGTGATTCATAGTGACATACGGGATCCATCCACTATACCCAATATTTTTGGAGCTCAGTTTGTCTCTTTGATTGATGATCGTACTCGGGTTACATGGCTATTTCTCCTAACAAAAATCTGATGTAGGGACTGTTATTCCAAATTTTGATTCCATGATTCAAAATCAATTTGGGGTAAAGATAAAGGTTTTTACAACAGACAATGCTAGAGAATATTTTAACCAAGTCTTATCTCCTTACTTCCAATCACATGGTATTATTCATGATTCATCCTGTGTTAATACACCTCAACAAAATGGAGTGGCCGAAAGAAAAAATGGGCACCTACTTAATACCACTCGAGCCTTACTTTTTCAAGGAAATGTCCCTAAATCTTATTGGGGTGAAGCAGTTCTTAATGTCACCTATATGACCAATAGACTACCTCACGTGTTCTAGACAATAAGAGTCTTGTCAAGCTCCTAAACTCTTTTTACCCTCGTTTTAGAACTTCTAATGGACTCAGTCCTAGGGCATTTGGGTGTACTGCTTTTGTTCATGTCCATAGCCAAAATCGGGGGAAGCTTAATCCCAAAGCCATTAAGTGTGTGTTTCTAGGATACTCGTCAACTCAAAAGGGATACAAGTGTTACAATCCGTCTACAAGAAGGACCTATATCTCATCTGATGTCACTTTCTCAGTGTGCAAATTCTTCTTCTCAAAGTCCTATCTTCAGGGGGAGAATAGCATAATGGAAGATAGTCCTTCCAGTTCCTCCGAACCAATAAATACCCTAGACCTCACTCGTACTCCAACTCCTGTCCACTCAACCCAACCAAATTCTATTAGCATCACAAAACTCGAGCCAAGTCCAAACACAAAACCTCCTGAGTTAACTCCCATCCTAGCCAAAACCCCCCCACAAGTTTCCAAGTTTTCCTCAAGTATACTCAAGGAGAAAAGACACTCCAACACCAGAGCAAACTCAACATTCCACCGAAGCAAACTCGAGACATTCCAGCGCTAAAGCAAGTTTAAGAATCAAATCCTAGTCCTGGAGATGAGATCACCGTGAGTCCTCAACCATACTCAAATATCCAAACAGGTAAACATTCCACTAATCCAAATGATGATTTAGACTTTCCTATTGTTGTTAGAAAAGGAACTAGAGAATGCACCCATCGACCGCTCTATCCACTTTCCCATTATATCTCCTTCAAACATCTCTCACCTAACCATAAAAGGTTTATTGTGAGTTTAAATACAATTGCTATTCCTAGCACTGTTTATGAGGCCTTATCAAAAAAGGAATGGAGAGATGCTATGAGCGAAGGAATGAATGTTTTAGAGAAGAATCATACTTGGGAGGTTGTTGACAAACCGAGAAGGAAGAACATTGTTGACTGTAAGTGGATCTACACACTAAAATACAAGGTCGATGGCTCCTTAGAGAGATACAAAGCTGGGTTGGTAGCTAAAGGATACACTCAGACCTATGGAGTGGATTATCAAGAAACATTTGCCCCAGTTGCAAAGATGAACACAGTAAGGATCTTGTTGTCCTTGGCAGCTCATTTTGACTAGCAGCTTCTTCAGTATGACGTTAAGAATGCTTTTATTCATGGAGATCTCAATGAAGAAATATACATGAATGTTCCACCCAAATTTACAGAAGATACAGTTAACAAGGTGTGTAAATTGAGAAAGGCTCTCTATGGACTAAAACAGTCTCTAAGAACCTGGTTTGGTAGGTTTGCCAAAGTGATGAAAGAATCAGGATATAAGCAGAGTCAAGGGGATCATACTCTTTTCATGAAACACTTAAAAATAGGAGGGGTGACTATTATTTTGGTCTACGTTGATGACATTATAATGACAGGAAATGATGAAAAAGAGAAGCAAGAATTGAAGCAGAAACTGTTAAAGGAATTTGGGATAAAAGGATTAGGAAAACTAAAGTATTTCCTCAGTATTGAAGTGGCATATTCAAAGCAAGGGATATTCATCTCTCAACAAAAATATGTTGCGGATTTATTAATGGAAATTGGGAAAATTGGGTGCAAACTGATGTCTACTCCAATGGATTCAAATTACAAACTTGAGTAAAGGAAGAACCGGCAAAGGACAAGAACATGTATCAACAACTAGCTGGCAAGCTAATATATTTAGCACAAACTCGGACAGATATAGCACATTCGGTGAGTGTAATCAGTCAATTTATGCACGACCCAAGAGAATCTCACCTTCAAGCTGTCTACCGAGTCCTACATTACTTCAAAGGCAGTCCAGGCAAGGGAATATTGTTTAAAAGGGGCCATACACTATCCTTAGAAATCTACACAGATGCAAATCATGCAGAATCTCCGGTTTACAAAAGAACAACAACAGGCTACTGCACGTTTCTTGGAGGCAATCTAGTTACATGGAGGAGTAAAAAACAAAACATAGTGGCTCAATTCATCAGCAGAATCTGAATTCAGGGCTATTGCACAGGGACTATGTGAACTATTATGTGAACTATTATGGCTGAAGAATGAAGCTCTATTGTGACAACAAGTCTGCAATTAGCATAGCACATAATTCTATACAACATGACAGGACAAAGCATATTGAGATTGACAGACATTTCATCAAAGAAAAGTTGGAAGAAGGACTAGTGTGTATGTCTTATGTTCCTTCGAATCATCAACTAGCTGAGTTCTAACCAAAGGGCTAAATGCTTCAAGATTTCATGATCTTATATGCAAGCTGGGAATGGAAGACATCTATTCTTCAGCTTGAGGGGGAGTGTTGAAGAACAGAGATTTTGATAAGATCAATCTTATGGGATAAGATTATTAGAAACAGAAATCCCTATAATTAAGGGATTTTTGTTATAGACTTTTAGATATAGTTTAGTTCATATTGATACCTATTTTCCTGCTGGTTAAGTTGTATATATATATATGTATCCATGTATATTAAATACATGATAAGTTTTTCCTGGAAATCTTAACAAATACTAGTACTAGAATTGGAACTCTAGATTTTATCTAACGAAAGTTCACATACCGAGACCAATGGAAGATGCAACACCAAGAGCAGTCCACCACAATGCAAATCTCAAGTAATGAGAAAGCTCCTCAAGATGCTGCGGAAACATACCAGAAAAGTTGTGAATATCAGAAGATAGGTTCCTAAGTAATTGATGAAAGCATGCAAGAAGCTGAAAGTCCAAAGAAGGTCCATATGTAGCTCTTATTCAGATTCAGAGACAAGGCATGTAACTAAATACTTGAACTTCCAGTTATAGCTAGCATGCCAACAGCATACAAGTAAATCATCGAAAATGCGTGTAAATAATAAGTTCCATTAGCCAAATGTAAAACTATACTTTACACCACCAAGCATACCTTTTCGTGAGGCCCATCAATGGTCACAACCAGAATTGCAATTGCTCCTATGGCAGTACTTAAAAGCATCAACAAACCACCTTTTGCCAAAAGATACAATACACAACGCTTAAAGTACTGAATCATAGCCAAAATAAAGAACTTCAATGTTTTGAAAGGTTGTGTTGTTAATGTCAGATTTTCCAGTTCCTGTTGATTCCTTTCACGAACCCCTGAAAAGAGACAAAATTCTGTCAGGCTAATCAACTTCAATAAATCATATAATAATTTCCTAAGAAGCGTGCATTAAAAGAATAACGTGCCACAAGGAGATCAAGCTTTATCCAGGATGCAAAAAAGATTTTTGGGTACATAGTACCGTTAAAAATTGGAAGAAGGAAAAGGAAAAGAAGTAGATATCAAGAATATAATCTAACAGTCACTGTTGTCTTAGTATGAAGCAGGTTCTAACTGTGATCAATAACTCTCCACATTACATGGTAAGCATCAGAAAAATCAATGCTACCTCCATGCCTGGCTGATATCATCTATCATTGCAGGTTCTTGTCTTACCCATTTTAATTTCGAAACCATGTAATGGTCTCCAGTCTTAATCTAATCATGCATAACTTACTGTCACCAATTTTCAAAGTAAGCAGTTGTTAAAAGTGTCAATGGCCCTTGTCTGGCAAATCCTTGACGCTGACCTTATATGCAAAAACATCACACTCAAAACTTTTTAATGAGAAAACAAACTCAACCAGCTAACGGACTCAAGCATAAACCCATTTCACAACATAATTGTTAAACCAGGGAAAGCTTGATGCTTGACTCGGCACAAGTTAGCTAAGGATGAAATGAAACCAATTCTTTTCGAGTATGGTAACAGAGAGTCAACCTTAACAGCAATAGATAACTCTCAAATTCAACATATGTTGATCCGAAACCAAATAACGTCCCAAATTCCCAGAAAATAATAAACATTCCAACCCATCTTCAGATCCGAACGTGTAAACCAAAATAAACCACAAATCCATTTCACATCATTTAACTCCAATAAAAAGTAAGTCAAGTCAACATTTAAGAATTACAATACTGAAGGGTTAAGCAGATTCAAAATTAGTATCAAACAGTAATATCATAACAAGAGAAATGAAAGGAGAAAGCTTACGTGCGATTGGCAGGTCCATGTTTTGAGAAGAAGAGGTCGCTCTATTACCGGACCCCATTACCATAACATACTACAGAAAGAAATTTATTACAAAAAAAAAAAAAACAATTTTTACTTTATAAGCAGCTCTAATCCTAAATCTGAAAATGGGTATTAGCCGAAAAGGAAATGGATACGTGGGTTTTCAGTAGAATTGTGAAAGAGGTTATAAATCAAAGCAGAAGCTTTGGATATGTAGCCGCTTCAAGCTTCTTGTTAGGTTAATTTAGAAGGGAAATGGAGATCCAAAAGATACCAAAAGAGAAGCCAAAAAAACTGAGAGAATAAGGAAAGCAAGTTTGTGTGTTTTATCTCTCGAGCTTTTCTCGCTCTCTCTGAGGCTGTTAGACAGAGAGTCCTTTCTGCACCCTCTTCAAGCTTTACCAAGTACCATTTTAGATTTCTCGTTTTTGTGCTCTCTCTCTTTGGTTTTATTGTAATTGTATTATTAAAAGTTAAAACTCAAAAGAAGAAAAAGATTTCAAGAGTGCTAGGAAGAAAAAGATTTCAACTACCAATTTATGTATTTAAGTATCAACCTATAAGTAAGCTTTGGTATACTTTCGGTTGAGTACATGCCAACCGAATATATGCCATTTTTAACTAAGAAAATGGATTTTGGTATTTTTGACTAATTATAAAATATTTCGATATATAAATTTGCTGAATAAAATTTTCATAAATAATAGAATTTTTTTATAGACTGAAAATGTTGTGTCTGTCAGGAATTTCACATCGGACAATTATAAAGGTATTCAAGAGTTTATAATAGTGTGTAAATCTCCTCCTCGTGAGTTAGCTTTTGGGGTGAGTTAAGCACTTCTAACATGGTATCAGAGCCAATTTGTCTCAATAGTTTGGGGCAGTATCCGGTTATATCCCTTTGCTCAATTTGTCCATCAAATGTCCAGTCTTGCTCTAGACTGAGAGGGGTGTGTTAGGAATCCCACATCAGACAATTACAAAGGTATTCAAGAGTTTATAATAGTGTACAAACCTCCTCCTCTTAAGCTAGCTTTTGGGGGTGAGTTAGGCACTTCTAACAATGTCCAAATTAGTCTAATTTAAAGTTAAAAAGTTTTGATTAAATTAAGTTTTAATTTAAGATTGAATTTAACAAAAATTTAAATCTTAAATTTAAAAAACTTATTCCAAACTTGATTCAAATTTAGTTTAAATTTGACCGAAATTAATTTTAATTCAAAATCTGATCGAATTTGATTTTTGACAATAATGTTTTTTTTCTTATTATTAGTTTCTAGTGTGTTTGTACCTACAAATTGCTTCTTTTGGTTGAGACACCCATTGGCTAAAAGCAAACATTTAAGAAGGGAATCGTGACGTCCATTCTATGTTCTCTATTCCCTGTTTCACTCTATTTATACATTATTCTTATCATTCGAGATGTCGTTATCAAACAAAACAAAAGCTGTCCTGAAAGAAGAGGAGTGTTTTTGACAAACCAAATAATGAAAAAGTATAACATAGGTAATAGCAAAGAAGGTTGATGCAATGACCCTTTATAGAGAAAAAGGAAATGCATTCTAAGTGGTAGGAAATTAATAAAACTTTGTACCAAATTTATGGATAAACATAGTTTAAGTTTAAGTAAATGAACAAGTTTAAATCATTTTTCTTTTTTGAAAGAGAGGACGAGATATTAACTCGAAAAATAATGATTCAAGATAAAGTCAAGTATATTGATCGAAACATGAATGCAAATATAGAGAACAGACGTTCTAGTAAGAGAGTAGACATCTCTATTTCTCAAATACCTAACTCAAGAAATAGAGATATTGTTCTTAGCATATAAAATATATTTACAATTTAAAATTATAAAACCAAAATAAGAATTATCCAAAGAACTAGATTTCAAAGCATGAACAAGGAGCTGACAAAAAGGGAAAATTAATAATATCGAAATTGAGTTTAAATTTATTTAATTTTTAAAATATAAAAGAATATACGAAATATACATTTTCCTCCATCTTTTTAAAGACCATAGAGCACAAATTAGGGGTCAAAACTTCCCATATTGTAAGCAACCTCCAATCCAATCCAATTGAGGGGTCGGCGTGCAAGTCAAGGCTTCTTCATTGTTCAAACTTCCAAGCCACCCAATTGGAAATTTCCTCCGTGCGTTCCCTCTGAGCACACGATGTTGCCATTGCATTACTGTTATCAGTGTTTTAAAACCTGAATCAGTTATTAAATTGAAAATTTTATTGGTAACTGATTTGATCGGTTTAATCACCTGTTAAATTGATGTGACGTTATAATTATACAATAATTAAATTTAATTATATATAATATTAAAAATATTTTAAAAAACAAAAATATACCCAAAAAATAATTATCGGACCGGTCAGATCGGACCAGTTCAACCGATCAATTGATCGGTTTTAACCGATTAAGACTGAATCAATTAAAAACTGATTTTTTAAGTTTAACCAAACTGGATAATAAATCGGTCATCAATCAAATCGGCCAAACTAACCGATCTGGTCCGGTTTTTAAAAAGAGCTTGTTACAGTCAATGTCAAAAATTGGTAAAGGCAATGATTTTCTCTTTATTAAGGAAAAATGGTGCGTTGGGAGGACGCCAGAACATCTCTCCATGTGTGTGTAAGTTTAATAATGTATCAAATCGGGTTTGAGATCAGTATAAATTTTTGTAATTAAAGTTTGATTAAATTCGAGAGACTCTAACTCCGTTTTATAGTTTAAAGTCTAATCAAACTCGAACTAAATTTAATTAATTTTTTTAAAATTTAATTTTCAACCTAAATCTAATCGAATCAAGCTAACCAATTTTTGTTATTCCTAACTGTACGTTAGGATCGGCCAATAATTGCTAATGTTTTAAAAATAAGTAAAAATTAAATTAATAAAATAAGAAGTTTAAAATTTAAAAAATTCAATCGATATTAGATCACTGTAAAATTAATTAAATATTAAATAAAATTAAAGAATTTGAAATATAATCAAAAGATATTATTTTTATATAAATGAAGAATTTTAAGAGATTATTAAATAACTTATTTATTTTAGTTTATAAAAAATTATTAATTTAAAAACATATTTTTTAATAACAAAAATTATTAAAATAAATCAAATCAAAAAATTAGAAATTAGCTGCCTACAAATTTTTACCATTTAAATGGGTCGAATTTTTATATTATTGACAATTACTGGAATGGCTATTGTTATTTCAGCATAAGAATATGCCAAACCCAATCCGAAAAGCATATTCTGGGATAAGGTTCTCTTTGGAAGATGCTTATAATGCTTTTGACACGAAATTTTTAGAAAATTATAAATTTTAAATATAAATATTTGAAACACTAAAACTCAAATTTAATCTATTATAAAATTATAAAATTTTTCCCGACTTGTAAACTCATAGTTTAATAAATAAAATTACTTTGAAATAAAAATAATATTTTATAATAATGAATTCAATATATTAGGTGTACTTCATAACAAAATTAATCAAATAACTAACTATAAAATTTATGAATAAAATTCAAAATTACACTATTTAATACAAATATTAATTAATTTAAAATACATGTTTGACGATATTATTAATCAAAATAAATATAAATTATTTCTAAATATTAAATAGAATGATATTTTTTTAATGTAACACAATTGTAGCCTTTACATTTTTAAATTCAAATCTGAGTTAATCTTAAAATTAAAACTTTTAAAATTTTGGAATTTAACTTATTAAATTAAATGATTTGAGTTTATTTACAGTTGATATTACAGATTGAACCCCATTAGGCCCAGACTAATTCATGTGATTGCTTTATTAGGCCCAAACTATATTGAGCCCTGGGGCTTAGCAGGAGTGTCTCTAGTCTCCACTCTCGAAGCTTTTTGGATTTTGCCAACATATTACGAACCATCTCTCATAGCTTTTTGAGACCTTGAGATTTAGAAAATTCAACGTATTGACCAATTAAACATTGACATGTGTAGATTTCTTTAGTCAAATTTAACCCACTTTAAATAATATATATAATTTATTGATATAAGTAAAAGCCAAAATGTAATTTGATCCTTAACATATACAATGAACTATAACATGAGAAATATAGTTCTTCTTTTTTTAAAACAAAGGAACTGATGTAAACATTCGGATTTACGCAATAGCCTACAAATCATGTTAACCGAGTATTTCGTATTACGAAATTTCTGTACACCAGACTCGATCGAGAAAAAATAGGTAGAGAGATTCGAACACAGAACCTTTTAACCCTATGTCTCCTTACTCAATTAACCCGGCCACTAATTTGGAGGCTATATACACAACATCAAAGAAGCATCAAGTAAGGAATCAGTCTTGGTTTTTTAACCTCTTTTCTTAAGTTTACTTTTCCCTTTTCCTTTCAAGAATTTTGGAATGCTTTCTGGTCGGTTATGAGCTTTTGGTTTTGGGGTTATTTTGGTGTCTTTCGGTAGAGTATATACATATTTTTGTACAAGCGTGTTCTAAAGTCTTTTTATGGATAATTTCATTTCTTCTTTCTTTTTATACTTAATTCCGTTTCGATCCTTTGCATGGGAACCAAGAAAAGTATCAAATGCCGGAAGCTACGTACTACAAAGTGGTCATCACCTTTGGAAGTCTATAGCATTATTAATTAGAAATACCTTAGAAACATGACTTTGTTTTCAAGACCAGTCGTTGTTCTATTTTTCGTGCTGAGTTGTGGGCTATTTATTATGGTATACAACTCACTTATACTCTTGCTTATTTGGATGTTCTTGTATAATGTGATAATGAGATTGCTGTCAAGATGTTGACCGGTGGTGTTCAAGCAAATTCAGGTTGTTTGTCTTTTGTTAACAGAATTCGCGAATTACTGAAGCGATGCAATAATGTGAAACTCACGCATATCTACAAAGAAGGGAATTTTGCTGCTGACTCCCTTTCTCATCTTGCTTTTGATTTTTTTCCTAATTTTCATGTTTTGGGGCAAGTCCCTCTAATGTTAGTAGATGGATTGATCATGATTTAATAAGGGTATCTTATATTAGGTAGTTGTATACTTTTGTGAGCTTTGCTAACTTTTTCTTACCAAAAAAAAAAGTCCCTTAACTGATTGGCCAACTCGTGTTTGGAGTCTTCAAGTGTTTTTAATATTATTTGGTTTGAATTTTTATTTAATTAAGTTGTTGAATTAAATTATTTATTATTACTAATAAAAACTGATTTTGAAAGCAATCTTCCAGCTTGTTAGAGATAAGACTACATACTACTGAACATTTTCAGATCTTACATCTTAACGAAATTTTTACTAAATGTTAGTATTGTTATTGTATTTAACATAAACTGATATATAAACAACATGATTTTAATGCTTGTTTTTAGTAGGTAGGTTTTCTATCTTGTCAGTGACTTCAATTTGGGGTTGATACATGAATGAACTGACAATTTATCATATGGTACGAATTTAAGCGAAGACTATAAATAGTATACTCGGCATTAAGTCTTGGGAAGGCATGTTTTACTTTTGGTTCATTGTAAACCATAACTAAAGTGCATTGAACAAACTAAGAGAAACATGTGTAGAAATGAAAAACATGAAGAAAACGAGGAAAAGGAAATGCACATATTAAACAAAATCTCGTATGCCCATGTGTTTCATATTATCCAAAAGATCAAAAAAAAAAAACAACTAATTTGACTAATTCAACTACAAAAATCTTGAATTATTCAAAAATTTGACTCAACTTTTTACTTTTTTATTTAATTTATTTTAATAACTCTTGTTGTTAAAATTAATTTAATCAGTTAACTTTTATTAATTAATAAGTATTTATAAACTAAAATAAATAAATTATTTTTTCATTTTATTATATTTTCTATTTGATCTAAAATTTATTTGTTCTACTTATTTATAAGATGAGCTATTATTTTAACTCTTTATACTTGAGATTAACTAGTTGAAAATTAAGCAATCCTAATCTTAATATCTAATCTCAATATAGCTCGCCTATCAAATTTTTAATTTCATTCTTTAGAATAATTTTAGATTTGATTGTTTGAATACGATGAAATAACTTTAAATACATCTTAATTTGTTGGGATCAAATCCTCTGTTCCGTAAATAAATTCTTCTCATATTTTATTAAATTTTATTTAATTATATATTTACATAAAATTTACATAAATATGTGAATAAAATTGAGCGGAACAAAATCGAAGCATACTTACAATTACAGAGAATTTGGTGTGTAATTTGCTACCCTGATTGGCAGGCAAGAAGGGACAGTACTGATAACAAGAGCCTATGCTTCGTGGAACCATAGAAGCGAGACCAAACATGAAAGTTAGGTATAACAAGATAGGTAGTCATCATTATGTGACTCTTTCCAGTAAGTCTCACATGCACATAAGGACGCAGAGAAGGTAGGTGATTCTAGCATGGAGGCCACGTGAATCAAACATTAATCATTTTGACTAATCTGTTGGAAATAAATGCAATATCGCGCAGTAGAATGACTTTAAAACTTTCTACCTAATTTGCTCCCAAAATTTTTTTTTTTCTACCTAATCAACTTTTAACAAAATTTAATTTAAAAAATAAAACAATAAATTAACAAACTTATACTAATTAACCTGATTTCATTTTTGTTGTAATTTTCCTTTCGTCTTGAATCCGTCAATCTACAAATTATTCAATCGTCCAATTTTTAATAGTATCCACAAATCTATTTAGAAAAAATTCAAATTTAATTTAAGAGGAAAAAATATAAGAAGTGTAGCTCTAAAATTTCCTTATTTTTCTTGTATATGAAAAATCATTTTTTTCATGTCCTTGAATTTTATCAAAAAATTATAACTACAGTCAAACTTTAGTCAATATTACGAATAAGTCCTTATAAGATCAAATATCACATATTAATCTTTAAAGTTTTTAAAACTTCTTAATTAAGTCCATCTTAATTCAAATTTTACTTTCTCCTTTATAGACTTTTTATATGTGACCCGTTAAATTCCTAATATGTTGGTCATGATTATAAATTATAATTTTAATTCATAATTAGAATTAGTTAAACAATTTATAATCACAGATCATGATTGACGTCTAGCACCATGTCATGACATCCAAATATTATGAATGTTAATATTTTGTCATTTAATGTTTCAATTGATATTGGAGTATGAAATTCGTGTCTACTCTAAATAATCCAATCACGTTCGTTCTTGATAATTAGTAAATGATTTATAATTGATATTTGAAAATAACTTTTCAAAATTTCAATTTACTCTGCCAAGGGATTCACAAAACTATTACTAATCATGAATAACAGAACATTCTTCCTAATTACTTTAAGACAACCAATTCTTTATTAATTTACTTAGCTATCTCCATATAGTTCTTACTATGTCCAATAACTATCGAATTAAACTACTCAAAGAGTATAACATAAGTAACATTAAAATATAGTAATTCCTACGTTAGATAACTTTGGTAACCTTAAATTTAAGGATTAATTATACAACCATCATAATGAGATAATTTACAGACACATAAGTAACGTTTCATTTTGAATTATCATAATCGGGTCACTTCAGTGAACTTATTATCTGATAAGCGCCCACATATTTATTTAAGTGTCTCCACATTTTAATCTATGAAATCGATTATTTTCTCCGTAAGAAAGAAACAAAAATGTGTCAATCAAATCATTTCATCAATATTCCGCTTTGATAAAACTATAATTAAGAGCATTTTATGAATGATATAAAAATATAATTTAAATATCATAATTATAATTTCTAATTGCATAATAATTATTCTAGTGATTTTATCTTTATGATTAATAACTACATAATTAACAAATATATAAAGATAAAAAATACTTTTTATTAAAAAATAATGCCATATAAATAAATTTACAACAAAAAAATTTGATTGCAGGAGCATAAACCAACATAATCTTATCAACTGTTGTTCAAAACTCAGTTACATCTAATGATATGTTGCAAATCTACCGATATCGAAATCCTAACTTTAGAAAAGAGTGGTATAATTAATAATTTAATATATCAACCTTCTCATTTATGACAAAACGTGTAAAGTTACTACGTACGTAATCATTCAACATTAACAATATTTGTATAGAATATACCAATCAAGAGAGTCGAATACAATCTCAAATTCAAGAATTGAATCACTCTAATTTTATTTTTTTTCCATTCCAAAAAACTCAATTCTTACAAGTCATGTGAGGGGTTCAACTACATTGTTGAAACACAAAGCTACGGTCCATAATGTACAGTCGAGCAAACAAGCAAAACCCCACTTGACGTGCCAAAATCATAAGATATTATGGTATGATTTGATGTGCCAGAATCATAGAGTTTTTTAAGCACAGTCCACAAGCGTCCAAGATTGCAGGTGTAGCGTGTACAGTTCAAGCTCTAAATTCTAAATTGTTTTTGAGTGAGACAGAGACACTTCGGTTGTTGAAACTCTGGAGGGTGCGTGATTAAACAAGGGAGCATGCATTGGCAGAGACGAAGCTCCAAGCGATGGGTACCAGGTAGCCTCTGGTTTATGTGATATTTTTATCTTTCTCGATACCGATAAAGCTGTAACTATGCTTACGTGAGGATTGAACGATTCCAATCCCCATGATTAATTCCTTCTACCTAATTTTTTGTTTTAATGGTCCTTCTACCTAATTTAAACAATACTGTTTTCACGTTACATGATACATTTTGTTTCGTTACCTTAAAAAACCAGGGGGTGTGTGCGTGTGATGCTTCAGAATGTTTCACTTCGGTTAAGGTATAGATTAAACTATACTTCCCTTATGGTTTAAGCCAATTTTTAGGGTTTTAAATGATAGTAACTATTACATATGATTCCATTATAATTATGATGTTGTGTACTTTTAACGTGGTAATGAAGTTTAATTAATTATGACAGTAATATAAAACCCTATTTTACTAATTTTCAAACTATACAAAACATTTGAATGTGTACCGTAATATTTCTTAACGAATATGAAAAAAAATCCCCTTTTCATGTTAAATAAAACGTTTTACTAGTTAAAAAATATTATTTAATTATGCAAAACTTTTTTGCTATACAATTGGAAAATTTTAAAGTAATTAATAAGATTATTTTTTTGTGATTAGAAAGTTATAATTTTTAGTCATGAAAATAACCTCTTTATAAAATATATATATATAATTAATAACTCTTTTTTAACTGTACGCAAGGTAGCTCTTTTCTTCTTCTTTTTAAATTATTTATATTACTCCAAACGATTGATTGCATTTTTCAATTGAAATAGAATATTACTACCGAAATAAAATTGTACATCTAAAAAAAATCCTAAAAAGACATAATCTCAAGTGGATACTTGACATGCTCCCCCTCTCCTAGGTTCATCTCAAGGGAAACAAAAGCCAAGATTTGCTTTACCCAATACTCCCTCTAATTTATAATAAGTGTCGTTTTAAAGGGATTTTAATTATTCAAAATAAGTGTCATTTTTGACTTTTTATGCATATTTATAATTTTACTTCTAAAATTACCCTTTAATTTCTCTCACATCTTAATTACACAGATTATATTTTCAAGGCACTTTAACATGTAATTAATAAGGGTATATCAGATATTTCATTAACTTTCTTAATAAACGTGCATTCCTCTAAAACGACTCTTATTATGAATCGGAGGGAGTATCAAACAAAAGCTACGGGCAAATAAAACTCCTTTTAGAAGTATTAATACCGTTACATAAATCGTAAATGCATGAATATGATGTACCAAAAATTCAGTGCTTCGAAATGGAATAGATAACAAGCAACTTTGCCTCTGGTACTCAAATTTTCCATATTTGATTAAACTGAAGAACTTTCACAACTCATCTTACATACCAAATTAGGACCAAACAAATCTTTAAATCTTTTTTAGCAAAAATTTTGTAGGTCAAATTTGGCCACCATTTTTTGTAGATTCAAGACAAATAATGTCCCTCTTGTGCTTACCAAATCAAAAGACCCGCGTGCTAAGTTTTTATATATGATCTTAAAACACATTAAGATACTAAAGTCGTCTAGGCTGCTGAGAGGATTAAAGGCAACAACAGCTCACCGACTGAGAAGATCACTATTAAGGGCTGCCAAAGACGGAATCAAGATGGAGACAAACATGTATGGACATGAAGAAATAGCATTAGTATAATATTTGTTCCCATGATTAATGTACTGAAACCCAAATTGCCATAGCTCAAAAAGAAATAGAAAGAGACGACCCTAATCAGTGATATGGATGGGGGAATCTGGTTCTTTAATTAAGGATTAAAAAAAGAGATAAAGACTTTAATTCCTTACTTGACCCTACCATTAGTGATCTCCGATTCTATTAAAGACCCTGCCTTTGGGATTGGAGACTCAAATTGAGAGTCAAGTCTTCCCAAGTCAAGAACTCCCAAGAACATATTTAGACATATTAAGCATTGGGCCTGTCCCATTAAACACGGCAGTAACATTGAAAGTTCTCCATTTCCAATTCTCTTCCTCAAATTTTGCAATATAGTCAGAGACAGATTGACCCTTTTGGTTGCAGTTCACGTACAGCTTCTTAAGTCCAGGAATCTTCGGTTATCCATATTCGTTCTTGTTTCAGCTTTTATTTTTTTTCCTGAGAATCCTGTTACTTGGGCTCAGCCATGTTGCAGAAAGTAAAGGAATCGTTCTGTGTTCAGCCTAAAACAACAGTGAAAGGTGGTTCCAATGAGTTTAAGAAGATCAAAGGGTCTGTGGTGTTGATGAAGAAGAACTTTTTGGACCTGACTGACTTCAAAGCTTCTCTACTCGATCGGTTATATGAGCTTTTTGGCAAAGGTGTCGCCGTTCAGCTCATTGGCTCCAATCATCCACGCCCAGGTGAGCATTTCTCTCTCTCTTTCTCTTCTCTCTGTGAGACCTCCTTGCTTAAGGAGGTGTGCAAGAAAAAAGAGGATTGTGAGTCAAGGCTCCTGGATAAAGACAACGATTTCTTTTGGATTGAATATAAAAAACACTACTCCAAGCAGATTCTTGTACTCGTTGTTCACTAACGTTCCTTATCAAATAAGTGAAAAAGGTTAGTTGTAATGGTAAAAGTCTTCTTCTTTTGGGTTAATCTGATTAAGTTAGTCTAGAACAAAACTGGGAAACTTGAGATGTTTGTAGTTAAAGGTTGTGAGTTTTATACTGTTCATGCGAATAGGGACTGGACTAGGAGGCAAGCTTGGGAAAGTAGCTCGCTTGGAAAGATGGACTACGACCCTTACCCCATTAACTGCCGGAGAAACAGAATTTGGTGTTAGTTTTGACTGGGACGAAGACATAGGTGTTCCTGGGGCTTTTATAATCAGAAACTATCATCATAGTCAGTTCTACCTCAAGACACTTATCCTGGAAGATGTTCCCGGGCACGGTCGGCTACATTTTGTCTGCAATTCATGGGTTTATCCTGTGCATTGTTACAAGTATGATCGTGTATTCTTCTCCAACAAGGTAATTGGATTCTTAGCCAAAAAATAAAAGAAAGATAAAGCTTCCATCTTGATCTTTTATTTAGTTGAACTCTCTTGATTATCTGTGAGAAAAAGAAATGACAGTAGAGAATAAAAAATTAGTCATCAAAACAGGGAGGGGCTAAAGTCCTGACAACTTAGCAAAAAGCATCTTATCCGACCCATGACGCTCTTGTTTTTTATCATAATTATTTTTAAACCTCAATTATTCAAGACTTGAAATCTTTTAAATCCAATACTCTTTCCAGAATGTGCTTTTCTTAGTTGATGATTGAGTCTGAATGCCTAGGTAACATCATCTTTTTCCATCATTACCTTCTGAAGTTTTTTTTTTGGGTTGCCGGTTTCTTGTTCCGATAGGACTAAGTCATAAATAGATGTACCCAAGATAAATTTATGGTTACTGCATTAAGTTTATTTCAAGAATCAGAAAACTGGGATTCTGGTATTATGGCTGATCACTAACAGAAGTTTATGATCATGTGTTAGACCTACCTTCCATGTCAAACACCTGAGCCCTTACGAAAATATAGAGAAGAAGAACTTACAAATCTGCGTGGCAATGGAAAAGGCAAGCTCAAGGAATGGGATAGAGTATATGACTATGATTACTACAATGATTTGGGAAGTCCAGACAAAGGTGAAGAATATGAACGCCCCGTTCTTGGTGGATCAGAGGAGTATCCGTACCCAAGAAGAGGAAGAACTGGTCGGAAACCAACAAAAACTGGTTAGAAACCTAAAACAAAGCAGTCTTGAATTTCTGTCAAATTCTTTATATGTAAACCATGACAATTCTGGTGTCACAACATACCTATCTTTGTTGATCTAAGCACATATTCCTTTGTTGTAACAGATCCCAACACTGAAAGTAGATTGCCACTCCTAAGCTTGAACATTTATGTTCCAAGAGACGAACGGTTTGGCCACGTGAAATTTTCTGATTTTCTTGCCTATGCTCTGAAATCCATTGTTCAAGTATTGCTACCTGAGATTGCATCTTTATGTGACAAAACAAGAAATGAATTTGACACCTTTGAGGATGTATACAATCTCTACAAAGGAGGCATCAAACTACCAAATGGTTCCTCAGTTGGTAAATTGAGGGATCTCATCCCATGGGAGATGTTGAAGGAACTTGTTAGAAATGATGGTGAAAGATTCCTGAAATTCCCAATGCCTGATGTGATCAAAGGTGTCTGCTGAGTTTCTGTTCTGTTAAAGTCCTAGCAGAAAACTAAAGTTTCTACAATTCTTAAAGAGATTTTTGTGTTATGATTGCAGTGGATAAGTCTGCTTGGAGGACTGATGAAGAGTTTGGAAGAGAAATGCTTGCTGGAGTTAACCCCGTCTGCATCAGCCGCCTCCGAGTAAAATAACTAATTACAATGCACTAGCCATTTGTTAGTTGTTATGGTTGCTAATGTGTAATTATACTCGAAAATTTCCTGCAGGAGTTCCCCCCAGCCAGTAAATTAGATCCTAAAGAATATGGGAATCAACATAGCACAATCAGAAAGGAGGACATTGAAGAGAACATGGATGGACTCACCATAAATCAAGTATGGAATTCCCTCATCTCTTCCAGTCTCATTTCATATTAAAGACCAATCTCAGAATCAACAAGAACCAGATCGCAATAAAATTTGTTGATTTCTCTGATATAGGCACTGGAGAGTAACAGGCTATTTATATTAGATCATCACGATGCATTAATGCCGTACTTAGAGCGAATCAACTCAACCTCCTCAAAGATTTATGCCTCCAGAACGATCCTGCTACTCCAGGATGATGGCACATTAAAGCCACTGGCAATTGAGTTAAGCAAACCACATCCACAAGGGAAGAACCGTGGTGCTGCGAGCAAGGTCTTCACTCCATCTGAAAATGGCGTTGAGGGTTCAATCTGGCAGCTGGCCAAAGCTTATGTGGCTGTGAATGATTCTGGGTACCATCAGCTCATCAGTCACTGGTATAGTTCTGAACTGAGAAAAGTTACATGTGTAGACATTAAATATCCCACAAGTAAGATCATACTTTAATAATCAATACATGAATAATGAAATGACATTAAGAATACCTAAATTAAAAGACATGATTGTCGTTCTTAAAACTTGTAGAATCAACTTTAGGATAACTGCAACACTAAGAAAGTAGCATCTACATTTCTCTTGCTCTCCCATTAGTTTATGTCAGATTAGATGATGTAAACGTAACACCTTAAGATGGCAAGAAAGCCTTACACAACAATTCTACGACATCAAATAAACCTGCTGAGAAATCAAGTATCACAAATATAACCAATGGCCTTTAGAATTCTATTGATCCCTTTGCAAATCAAAAGAATGACAAGAAATTCTTAAAAACAAGTTATTATGGATCAAAATATATGCCTGATCCACTAAACTTGCATCTGCAGGTTGAACACTCATGCAGTCATAGAGCCTTTTGTGATTGCCACAAACAGACAGTTGAGTGTTCTTCATCCAATATATAAGCTTCTGCAGCCACACTTCAAGGATACAATGTACATAAACGCCCTGGCAAGACAAATACTCATCAATGCTGGTGGAGTACTTGAGAAAACTGTATTCCCAGCCAAATATGCTATGGAACTGTCCTCCGTAGTGTATAAGAACTGGATTTTTACAGAGCAGGGACTCCCTGCTGATCTGCTGAGGAGGTAGTTCAAGCAATTCCATACTAAAATGATTTTGATTTCCAGAATTCCTATCTTAAAGAACCTATATTTGATAATTACTTTCACCACCTCACAGAGGAGTAGCAGTTAAAGATTCAAGTTCTCGACATGGCCTCAGACTTCTTATAGAGGATTATCCTTACGCCGTCGACGGGTTAGAAATCTGGTCAGCGATTGAAACATGGGTTGAGGAAT
The DNA here is from genome assembly GCA_025531955.1 of Erythroxylum orinocense. NCBI lineage: Eukaryota > Viridiplantae > Streptophyta > Magnoliopsida > Malpighiales > Erythroxylaceae > Erythroxylum > Erythroxylum orinocense. The sequence continues at coordinate 45,453,464 of JANZLX010000213.1, read as the reverse complement.
ACTGTGGTTTCTACTACCCAACGGATGACTTGATCCAAAATGACTATGAACTTCAGTCCTGGTGGAGTGAAGTTCGCAATGTGGGCCACGGTGATAAGAAAGACGAACCTTGGTGGCCGGAGATGCAGACTAGAGCTGACCTTACAAAATCTTGCACCATTATCATCTGGATAGCTTCAGCCCTTCATGCAGCTGTCAATTTCGGGCAATACCCTTATGCCGGATTCCTCCCAAACCGTCCGACTATAAGCCGTCGTTTCATGCCGGAGACAGGCACCCCTGAGTATACCGAGGTAGAGGAAGACCCAGACTTGGCATTTCTGAAAACAATCACTGCCCAGTTTCAGACACTCCTAGGTGTATCACTTATTGAGATTCTATCACGACATGCAACTGACGAGATTTACCTCGGAAAAAGAGAAACTCCTGAGTGGACTTCAGATAAGGAGCCACTCGCAGCATTTGAAAGATTTGGAAACAAGCTGATAGATATAGAGAACAGCATATTGAATATGAACAACGAGAAGAGATGGAGGAACCGAGTTGGACCTGTAAAGGTGCCTTACACCTTGCTGTTTCCAAACACTTCAGATTACTACAAGGAAGGAGGACTCACTGGCGGAGGCATACCCAACAGTATATCAATCTAAAGATGTGTTCTTGTGTCCTAATTTTGAAGCAATTGCATAGAACATTCTTAGATGTGAGCAGTAATGTGAATTAAGGAGTGGTAATTAAGTTTTCTTCTTTTTGCATTTGTGTTGTACTTCTTTTATTCCCACGATTTTGTATCAAATGTCATCGTATAAAGTTTTATTCGCCTGAATTGTGAATTGTGAGTTATGAATTACACTCATAATGAGTTTAATTTTCACTAATTAAATTTAAAAATTAAATTAAATCGTCATTTTAAAGAGTCATTCCATAATAAAATGAGATTTGAAGAGGTTTGATAATACGCAATCTTAAGTATTTATAAAATGTAAAAAAAAAAAAATTGCAAATTTTCCAAACGGATAAGGGAAAGATTAAAAAGAATATTGACCAAGAAAGAGGTACGTTGAGAGAAAAAGAGAGGGATGTGTGGACAACTGGACATGGTAAGGATAGATATCGAACTCTGACATTTTAATTGGTTCAACACCCTATCACCTTATCCATCCAAAAATCGCCCCACATGCACTTAACAACCACAGACCAAGCATTCAATTTTCTATAGCCAATCTCTGATCTTCGATTCTCCGTGGCAATGGCAGCTCAAGCTTCTATCTTCACCCCAACCGGTCTTTCCACTCCTCAATCAAGCAACCACGCAATTGTGCCATGGAAGCAATATTCGTTTATGTCAGTTAAGCCACAAAAACACAGCTCGGCACAAAGAATCTTCAGGGTTTCTGCTGCTGAGGGAAAGGTGGAGGCACCCGCAAAGGAGGCTCCAGTTGGCTTCACTCCGCCGGAGTTAGACCCGAGCACTCCATCGCCGATATTCGGTGGCAGCACTGGAGGGTTGTTGAGGAAGGCTCAAGTGGAGGAGTTTTACGTGATCACATGGGAGTCTCCTAAAGAACAGATCTTCGAAATGCCTACTGGTGGTGCAGCCATCATGAGGCAAGGACCCAACTTGCTCAAGTTGGCTAGGAAGGAACAGTGCTTAGCTCTTGGAACTAGGCTTAGATCCAAGTACAAGATCAAGTACCAGTTCTACAGGGTGTTCCCTAATGGCGAGGTTCAGTATTTGCACCCGAAAGACGGAGTTTACCCTGAGAAGGTGAATCCAGGGCGTCAGGGTGTTGGTGTGAACTTCAGGTCCATCGGTAAGAACGTGAACCCTATCGAGGTCAAGTTCACTGGAAAGCAAGTGTATGATCTGTAAGGTGAGTGACCATTAATGACTGTTTGTGTGTATGAATCTTATAATTATTATTTGCTGCCTTGTTACTGTATTTGATCTATCTGATCTTCATGAAGCTCTAAAGGAAACAAATCTTTGGTAGATTAATGTTGATGTGATTGAATCCTAAGAATAAATATATTTTTAATTTTAAAAGATTAATTATAATAAGTCTGATTCGTACGTACTTGGCTTGATTCACGTTTTTTTTTTTTGACGAACGAAAGAAAGTAACGACGATAAGAAAAGGATAAATCTATCCTAAGCCAACAGGCTTACCCATTACACCTAGATTCTACGAGCCTTTTCTTATCAGAGATCTCACGATAAGATTGTTCGAAACGTAAAATATCACTTAAGCAAGAAGGGATAGTATCTCATTGATGAAGGTTTACATGTGATAAGGCTACCTTCGCTAAAGAATGAGCCGCTTATTAGTAATTCTACGCATCCATTGGAAGGACAAATGATCGCTTAAGAGTATGACAATCATAAGCTAACATATCGATCTCCGAAAAATTAAACGAGAGAGATGTGATTGCTTGAATCGCCTGTAAACAATTCGATTCTATTATAACATGATCAATGTGTTTTTTTTTCAATCACGGGAGTGCCTGCTGTATCGATATTAGTTCGGCGATAACTGGATCCAACAAGGACGTAACAAAACTACCCCTTGAGTCACGAATTACCACACCAAAGCTTGTCCTTTTTTGTTCTTTAAAGATGGTAGCGTCAATATTGCATTTGAGAAATCCATTTGGTGGTTTACACCAGCCTGATGTACTAGGAGGGACCCCATTATCTGGTATAGTAACCCTCATAAAGCATCGTCGTGCGTCCTGTCAAGATTTAAGAAAGTTATCCGCAAAACTAACGATCGTGCTTGGGTGGACTATCTTATCTTTCTAGACTCGAAGATTCCGGTGATACCAAATGCTCCATAAAAGAGTTAGCACACGGGTTAACATGGATACTGGCATGATCTCGAGTATGTACCCCAGCATATCGTTAATCCCCTAACTCGAAATATGCGAATTCGCCAGCCTCCAACTGTCTTTTGCAATATTGCAATCCAGAAGCACATGAGTTAGATTTTCTTCATTACCGTAGACATCACAATAAGGAAGAAGGGTAATGCCATTGATTCACGTTGTTTTTTAAAACGAAAGAATCACAATCGTTACCTTTTGAATGGTAGAATTGACGTAAATACATAATAGTTTGTAAATCATGTTAATTAGTACGATAAGCTCGATTGTAAGAACGTTAGTAGGAAAAATCAAAACACGACTTTTTAGTCCCATATCCTTTTACTCTATTATCTCAACTACCATCCTTACATCATCCAAGATTGTGTTTGAGCATGTTTAATTTATCTAATATAATATTATTTTAATTTTTAAAATAATTTTATTTTAATTAAAAGGATCGATAAATTTAACTTAAAATTTGATCAATTTGTATCAAATTTATGGATTTTGGGTCTAATCAAATTGGAGTTTGAAATTTTATGTAGTGATTATGTCAAAAGAATATATTTAGGTTAACCTAATTTAATTTTAATACAAATATTAAATTAAAGTTATATATTTATTTATTGTTGGATTAAATAAATATTTTGGTGGATATATAATAATGTTTTAAAATTTAAACAAGAAGTTAAACCAGTAAGACAAGAAATTTAAGATTTAAAAGATTATCATAAAACTAATATTTTAATATTTTAAAATATGATTAAAATATATTATTCTTATCGATTGAAAATTGTAAATTTTAATTAAAAAGAGATTATTATATTCATTCATTTATTTTATAATAATTTATTAATTTGTAAAGGTTGACTAATTAATTAATAAATTAGTCAAATTTTAATAACAAAAGTTATTAAAATAAATTGAACTAAATATTAAGTATTAAATATTAAAACAAAAAATTAGATAATTTAAAATTTTTATAAGTTTTTGTATCATTGATATACAGCCCTGGACTCCCATCAATTTTATGCTTTATCTGCAAAGAATGTAAGTGGATATTGGTTACAGTACTATCCTGTTTTTGGGTTTCCATAAAGGCCTTTGGGTGGTTTTGGAAGCCATAAAAGAAACTCCAACAAGACTTTGGTAGTTTGAAGAATGGGCTGGGGGTTGGCAGACGCTACGGGTATTTTACGTAATATTTTAGAAATTGGATCAATAATTAAACCAATAATATAAGATTTAAAAAGTTTAATTATAAAATTATTATAAAATTTGTTAAAAATTAAAAATTAAAATATTTTGAGAAATAATCGAAACCCAATTTAAATTTTAAATTTACTCTCTAAACTTGAATTGTATCGAAGTTAATATTTTTGTAAGTTAAATTATATTTATTACCTTATATAAAAATTTAAAAATTTTAAACTCAAAATCTATAAACAAAAAGGTCTACTTGTAAATATATTAAACTTCTGTTTGGTCAGGTTTATATCAAAATAGAGTTTTTGTCAGTATAACTTTTTTCTGTAGATATTTTTTAAGAACTTTTCTAAAAAGTCAGTTGATTGTTTAACTGTCATTTAAAAAAGAGATTTTTTAAAAGAGCTTCATACAGTAAACTATTTGACAACATAAAAATAAAAAGTACTTTTAATTTTAACTATATTTTAATTTGTAATAAAAATTATTTATACATATAAAAATTATTTAAAGTGTATTACACAATATGCAAAGCACAATATATTACTTATTATATAGTTTTAAACCATATGAAACATAAATGAAAATATCTAATCAAATTTTTTATATAGATTATAACATAAGTAGATTAATATTAAAAATAAATATTAAAATATAGAAGGTTAAATAATATTATATAAATCTTAAAATAAATATCTAAGTTGAGTAAATAGTTAAATATGTAATAAACAGAAAGATGAGTTTATGAATATTATAAAAATTATGTGTAAAATATAAGGATAAAAGCGACTAAAAATAAGCTTATTAATTGATCTGAAAAATCTACTTCAAAAAATTTTTTTTGAAAAACTTCAAATTTGATATTATTAAAAAGTTGTATTTTAACTTTAAAAAGTCATATCTATTAAAGAAGTGTTTTTTATTTTACAACCAAATATTCACTTTTTATAAAAAACTTTTGCAGTAAAAAATACTTATTAACCTCCAAAATTTCTTTAAACAAGCACTAATTGGCTTAATTAAAAATAACTCATCATTCTAAAAAAGTTAACGCATTCGTCGCATAAAGCTTTATGCTTTACGGAATTATGGGAAAAGTTACAATGTACATAATTTTTTTGTATTTTTGTTATTTGAACGGACTGATTATAAAGAAGCAATTTTACCCCGGTATTTCAAGATTCATCTGTTAATGATTGAAATACGTATTATTTTAACTTATCGAATGTACGGAAATTTGAAAGTGAGCCACCGTGAGTGATCACGGAGCTACTCCGTCGCGATCAACACGGAGCCCTTGGACTTAAAAGGTTGATTTATAACTTTAAAGACCCCAGTCGTAGACTTAATTATTATTAAAGGATTGAATCACGGTTTGATTCCACTCAATTTTTTAAAAAGATGACTCAATATTTAATGTGCACAAGAAATTACCACATTAGATAAACTTCTATACTGTCAATATCAAGAGTCGAACCCTTAGACTCAATTTTCTTCCTAAGAAACCAACTGAGCTACCCGATCAACACGGAGCCCTGTATAGCCCCATCGTTGCATTAGCTTTTTGCATTTTCGTTTCCTTGTATTAAAAAAAAAATCAATTACAATGTACGACCATCGTAGTGTCAGCATAGATGATAGAACAGTCACCGATGTGATTGGTCTCAAGTCCTTATCTCGTCGACGTCCACTTACGAAGACAATCACAATCAACAGTAGATTAAAGAGGATTATTAGTTAAACTGATGTGATGGCCACTACAGCTTAGCGCAGAGTGCAGCTGCATAAGCTCGAACGTGGATCACTATAACTTGTTTCCTTGTGCAATCAGTTAAAGACATGTCGTCACTAGGTTCGTGGTGGACATCGCTGTCTAATTACTCTTTTGGGTGACAACCAACCAAATACACGACAACGCTATTTTGGTTCTCGTTGTCATTAGAGCTGTCTCAAATAATGCAAGAAGCTTCTCGACTTACAAGGGCATAAAATTCGGATAAAAATATGATTTGAAACTTATCATTTACAAAATAGCATATAACAAACCTTAACATTTTGGAGTAATTAAATTAAATTTTAATATTTTAAAAATATTAAAATATTTAATACGAGTTAAATATAACTTAAATATTATTTTTTATTTTTAAATAAAAGTAGGTTTTATTGCTTATAGTTTAAAATATATAAAAATATGATCACGTCAACATTAAATTATAACATGTACACTTTTTTTATTATGTGACACACATTCATTTACCATATACACATTTGATGATTATGTTCATAAACTGCCCAATCAAAATCCCTTGTCCAGGGTCTTGAGAGTGATTATCTGATTAGGCTCCAACAGGTGTGGTAGTCAGAACAGAGTCAATATCGCTCCCGGTGCCGTTGATTCTTAGATCGCCGCCGTGAGCTCCGGAGGCCACCCAGATCTCTGGAATCACTTTGGCTAGGTTGTTGATGTTCTCCAACGCATAGTCTGATTCTTTGCTTTTCACCGCCTTCCCAACCTATATTTCCAAGAGCACATTCTACCAAATTATTATCATAATTCAAATGTTTTTTCTACTAATTTTATATTAATAATACTTTTAAAATATAAAGACTAAAATTAAAAAATGTTATCTTACATATGTTAGCCAATGGGCTAAAAGAGTAATTCAACCCTAACGTTTATACTAAAAATTGACTTAAATATTTAGAAATTTACTAGGACAGTGTGGAGGCCGAGAGCTTTTCCGGCTGCGACATTTCGAACGTTGTCGTCCAAAAACAACTGCAACCAGAAAACCATGTTTTACTACACAAACTGTATTCAGCAGCAATCTAATTCAAGAGCACAGAAAACACATATATAATCCAAGATTTATAAAGAACATAAAAGGTCAAAAAATTTATTTTTTAAAATAGAACATTTTAATTGAATAATAGGTTAAAATTATTCCGCAATACAATAAAGAAATATTTATATAAGTTATAATATCTTATAACCTTGTATCTTATAATCATAATAAAAATTAAACATAATAAATAAATAAATTTTCTACAGGCGTCACAAACCGTTTGCTAAAAAAGTCTTTAAAAAACTACGACATTTCTCTTGTAAAGTTGGACAAGAAAAGTCACAAAACCATGTTGAAAATTAGATTATAGTATGAGATTGATTTCCATACGGTGCGGCGAGGATCAACGCCCGCTACTTGGAGGGCAATTCTCATGGCGTCCATCGATGGTTTTAGGAGCACGGGGTATTCATCAGGACGAGATGATTTTGAGCGGTTGGGGTTCATCGTCTCGAAACATACGATTTGCTCAAAGCAGTCTTTTACTCCTAATCTTTCCAAGGCTTTGATCGCGTGATTTCTGTCGGAGTTGGTGAATATCTGGAAACACAAGAATTAAATCAGTGGGTTACGTAGGAACAGGATCAAACGACCTGGTTTCAAACTTACGATTTTTCTCTGGTTAATATTCTGTAAGAGGTTGCGTAGCTGGGGATTTGGCTTGATCACATCGTAAGGTAACCTTCCGTGCACGAAACTGTAGATATTCATAGGAGACGAAAGGAGAAAATCATTGATCGTTTAAGAAATTGTGTTCGCGTAGCAGACCAGAGGAATCGATTGAAGGGTTATGAAAACAAACCTGTGGTAATCATCGGCGTCGATATCATAACCAAGTGCCTGGAATGAGACGTTTCAGAATCAATCTCATAAAACACTAAATGAATAAGCTTGTAGGGTTAGTAGTAATTACTCGCAAACCGGCAAGAGAACTGCCATAGGTCTTGAAGAGCTCGACTCGGAGACTTGGAGCTTTGCTCTCTGTAAATCCACATTTCTCAACGAGAAAATCTGATGGACATGAACAAAGCCATCAAGTGTCAATAAACTTACAATTTACGAGAATCGAGAAGTAAAAGAAGCTGTCGTACCGTCGATGTTCTTCCTCAGGGCGTCGGCTATTCCGAGCTTGGAAGAATAAAGGGTGTCATCCAAATCTGCTCAAAGAACACATACAAATATGGTCCGATGAATTGTGATAACAATCCAAATCGTAATTTAAGATTAATATTAAAAAACACAATAAGCTACCGAAGATGAGAGCGTCGAAAGGAGAGCTTGAATCACCACAAGAATCCATGGGAGATATTGAAAAACACTAATTTGGAAAACAAGATGAGCTTAGAATGAGACTTGAAAGACAGAGAGAAGAGAGTCTCGGAGGAAGACGGCAGAGATACTTATAGGATGGGAAGGGACCGAACACCGAAGGGTGGACTTGTCCTGACGTGGAGTTAAAATCCAATTATCTTAACCAGGAGCCGAGTAGATTGTGGGGCCCATGCAGGCGGAGTCAGCATTTGTGTTTCTTCTTCTTGATAGACGGAAATGCCCCTTAACGAACTAGTTTGTTTATGAGTTGGGTCATGGGTGGGAAAACGGACAATGGGCTTAAATTCAGTTATGAAAAGATGTGCCAGTTACTGATGATCCAGAGTGGAAACGTTTCAAATTGGGCGTTGGGTGTTTCGGTTAGATGCCTGCATTATAGCCGTTGATTTAGTGGACGGTGAACGTGTTCTTATACGTTTCAATTTTATATTGTTATGATTTTTGTAGTTTTCATAAATTAAAAATATAATATTTATTTAATTTTCATTATTCATATCTCCAATTTATAAAATCACTTAAGAATGGTACTAATAAACCTATTTTATTGTGAAATTGAAATTAATTTATAGATAAGTTATTTAAGTTAATTGTTTAGAATTCAATTAAAATTTTAATTTAATTGATATTTATAAATTGTGATCGGGTCGATCGTGTTAAGCCCAAGTTCAGACTAGAACGACCTGTGAGCAGGTCGGCCTATTAATGAATAATGATCTAAACCTTGCAGTTATTTCTTATATAAGATACTACTTTGCCACGATACAGGTACGATTTTCAAGAACCTTAGCATTCTTTATTTACTAGCCGCCAAAACTCTCACAAAAGATTAACTTGAGTGTCGGAGGGGTCTACTGGCAGTTAACCTTCGGTGCGCCTTTATTGTTTTGCAGCAATTCTTCAGCCAAAGTCAACCAATCTCATGAATCCAAGCAACGACGTCCAACCCCAGCAGATTTAGACATAACCAAATTGAATATATTTTTATTTTTATTTTTTATTTTCTAAATTATCAAAGTAAGATGACTGATAAGTGACATAAAAGAGTGCTCTCTTCAGTAACTAACTAAAATATTCCAGTTTGACCCTTCATCACGAAGCTGTAACTTTCTACCCAACTTCTTAATTAAGTTTGCTAGATTCACGTTGTCCTCGTTATAAACGCGATAGTATTTGGAAGAAAGTTAGGTTCCGACATGGCATTAGCAGCTATACGCTAAAGTTCTGAGAAGAAATTTTACCAGACAGCCCGGTTTTTAACTAAAAATCCAAATAACTCATTATCTTCTCTTTCTTTGCTTGGACAGAAGAGAGAAGAAGTTACTCTCGTAAGTTGCAACATTAAATACAAGGATGTTCAAAATAAATGTATATGAGTGTATAAAGTGTGATTTGTGTTGGAATCTCTTTTAGAAAAGCTTACACATTATTCTCTTGAAGTACTTAATTTAATAACAAAAAATACGTATATAAAAAGCAAATCACCTCGTGATATTGAATAGTCTGCAACGTCATGAACATGGAAAACGTGTTCTACTCACCGACAATGCTGCCACTATCGAAAGTTACTATGGTGTTTCCAGCAGGCCGAGGACGTGTGGCTGTCGTGGAACCTCACGCAGCCGGCTCAGTTGCAGCAGGAAGTATGGGTTATGATCTTTGGAGTCGCTTGTTAATTCCTTTAGCAGTAGGGCAATCACAGCTTGTTCGAGCCACATTTTGCCTGACCAGTCGAGGGCTCCCGCATTATCATGGATTATGTGATGTAGATTGCCCGTGCTAGGATGGTGGAAACTTGTGTTGTGGGTACTTATGTGGGGTGGACTAGGCCTCCAGCGAATTGGTTGAAAGTTAATACTGATGACGCGGTACAAACGGGGACCCAAACGATCTCCTCAAGAGGTCTTATTTGCGATTGCCGGGGAGAGTGGTGTGGAGGGTTCCAGCGACGTCTCGGTAGAGGAGCCCTCCTGGCTGCGGAACTTTGGAGTGTTTAATTGGACCTTCAGCTTTCATGAGATCTGGGCTATCGTCGAGTTTTGGTCGAAGTTGACTCCCTCGAGATTATTAACATTCTCTCGGATCCCATAGTTCTCTTAATCGAGGTTTCTTTTGTAGTGCCAGGTATTAGGTAGCTTTTGGCGCGGGAGTGGACGGTACAGTTTCAGCATGTCTACCGGGAGGAGAACCAGTGCCCGAACAGCTTTGCTCGCCTCGCTGGAGTGCTCCGCTCAGGCCTCTATTTTTTCCACGAGCCCCCTTTTGGAGTTCAAAAACTTCTCCGTCGAGATACCCTCAACGCTGCTTACCCTAAAACGATGATTTAGTTTGTTGTTTTTGTCCATTGTACACAAAAGTAATAATAATAATAATTATTATTTAGTAAAATGAGCAATTTTTTGTCACAAAAAAGAAGTGCCAACGGGAAATGGTGCCATGTTAGGTTTTCAAAACTGATAAGATTCCAAACCATTTTCTTTGCTATCTTCGTTCTTTTGTCCATCACTCTATCACTAATGGGATAGCTCTTTCTATTTCTTTATTTATGCCAGCTGAATAGATAAATCCACCGTCCCCCCTTTCGTTCGGTTCTTTGTCATTTCACTTAATTAATATATATTTCTTGCGTTTCAAATACTTGGAGTACTCACATACTCCATCAAATATAGTTGACCTAAACTAAATATAGTTGGTGTGAGTGGTTCAATACTCTCATTCTTTAATTAGAATGAAATTTAATTAACATTTCTAAATTTTAAAGTAAAGAAAAAAAAATCAGCTCGTTACATCTCGAGTTTCTCAAACTCGACCAAACTCAGGTTCAAGCTCAAATAAAACTTTTTAAGTCAAATTTGAGTTTGAACACACTCAACTTAGACCAACTTATTACCATCCCAATTTGAGATTGGGACGTCCTAAACTAGAGTTGTGAAATGCAATGGACTAGAAGAAGTTAGAGCCTACTTGGGCTTCTACTTTTGTTGGTCTTCAAGGCCTATTAAGAAATCAAAATTTATTTTTTATTTTTATATTGCTAAATAGTTTAAAAAGTTTTTTTTAAATGACAGTTAAATAATTAACTGATTTTATAGAAAAATTCTTTTTAGAAAAAATTTACAGAAAAAAATTCTACTAATATAAACCTAACCAGACAGAGGCTTAATGTGAAATTCAATAGAGTAGAAGGAGTTAGAGCCTCGTTGGGCTTCTACTTTTGTTGGTCTTCAAGGCCTATTAAGGAATCAAAATCTAGTCCAAAAGCGTTGAAGCTACCTCTCTTTAAATTAAAATTTTAAAAATATTTTATAATTTATTTTTAATTTAAAATAATTTAAAAATTTTCATACTTTGTTAAATTTATGCTACTTTTTCTGAAAAATACGAAAGAAGTAATACTAAACAGAAAATTTTAACAGATTATTTTATTAATTAATTTTAGTAATTTAATTATAAATTTCTAGATTATTTTATTTCTAATATTTTTATTTATTTGATGATTTATACCTTTTCTTTTTGGTGTATAAGCAATTGAAGAAGATGTCAAATTTAATGAAACAACATACTTAGCAAAAAGCACAAATACGAATATACTCATTTCGCTATTACACCGTTCCAAGGCATTAGCACATGAACAAAATAACAAAAAGAGAAAAGCAAGTACATAATCTTAGAACACCGAAGAGCACATCAAGAACAGAAAAGAAAGGAAAAAGGGTCAAATTTTCCAAGTTCGTATATATATTTCAACTTTGGTAGTGCTTTTCTGTTCGTAGCTTAAGGTTGACTCTGTTTTTGTGTAATAATCCCATGGCCATAGATGAACCTTGCATCTCCTTCTGTGTATACATGTGTTTCATTGTCCAACCTGCCCATTTTCAATCCCAAGTTGGTCACAACTTGATAATAATAAGCACAGATTGGAAATGTGAAACGCTTTTGATCTTACGAATTGCGAATGGCTTTGCTCAAGGTGGAGGCTGACGAAAATGTCTTCCCATCAAAGTATCTGTTCTCTCCTTTGATTCTCTGCTTTATCTTAAGGTCCAGTTCATCAGCACTTAAAGAGATTGGTGAATCTGAAGCCTGTAAGTTGATCGTGTACAAGAAATTAGAAGTTGTTGATACTTAAGTACAACAAAAAAGCTCAGCCCGATTCAAATTTAATCAATCGAATTCTATATGACATCGATCTGAACTTGAACTTAGATCTTGGAGAACTCAAGAAATAAGCACAACAACAAAGGTCGACTTTGACCCAAGTTCATATCGAACTGATCAAGTCCGGTTTGACGAAACTTGGGTTTGACTTTAGATCTAAGAGTAAGAGAGTAGGGTCCGGCGAGTTGTCCACTTAAAAAGCTAGAGTATTTGATTTGTGCAAGTGTGCAGGTAACTAAAACAGAGTTGGTGGTGTGAAATATGAGTACCATGACCCATCCCCAAGTATCAGCATAAGAAGGGATATGAGCAGAATATGCAACAACATCTGCACCATTAAAAGATGACAATTAACAGAACATAAGTTTCCTTTTGATTATAATCAACAGTAACTGAAACTGAAACAGTGGCAGAAAAAAGCATCTCAAGTTTTGCTTACATTTGAACACCTGTTTCAAAGTATTATAGATACAGGAAAATACTTCTGTATGGCTGAAAATTCCTGCTGGCCCTGCCTGATATTTTACACCACTCCATTTAATTAGTGTTCCTTACAATATAATTTCCCAACACTCATTGATGAATACCAGTTAGAATGCGATACCTGTGTGACAAAAACTCCATCCTGATTGAGTCTGGGCTTAACATGAGACTCGTAAAAGGATTTCGTGTACAGTTTATAACATGGGCCTCCTTCTATGGGGTCTGCAAGGTCTCCTATGATCACATCGTAGCTCTCCTTCCTATTTTCAAGCTCAATCCTGAAACAAATTGACCAATAATGGGTATTAGCTTTAGTAACAAAAGTAGGGCGAAGACGAAAGGGAAAGATGACCGACCTGGCGTCATTGATGATGACCTCAAGTCTAGGATTAGAAAAAGCTTCACTGTTCACAAGCAAGTATGCTTTGCAGAACTCTACTACCTCCTGTTCCATTAACGAACTTTAATTATGTGTAATAAAAGCTTAAGTTGGAAAAAAGAAAAGGGAACTTTGATTAATGGTGGCGATTTGAACTTACCTCATCAATGTCACACATGACAACCTTCTCTACTGTCTTGTGTCTAAGTATTTCTCTCGCAGTGGACCCTTCACCTCCTCCCATGATGAAGACTGTCCTTGGACTACAGTTGAATATAATAAGCAAATACGTAGACAAGAAAACCAAAAACCATCAAAGAGAGAGTTAAGAACTTACTCTGGATGATGAAGAAGTGCTGGATGAACGAGACATTCATGGTAAATGAATTCATCAATTTCTGCACTCTGAAGCTTCCCATCAATGATCAAAGTCTGTCGAGTTACAGCATTTTTCACGTCAGAGAAATGTTAATTTAGCTATCACTATAAAACTGTCACGAACCCCATTTCAAGGTTTTTTTTCCCTCTAAAATCAAACCTTTCCAAATGGTTTTGTATCCAAGAGTGCAATTTCCTGGTATGGAGTAGATCCTGTATGCAAAATGCTGCCATGGAAGAAAAAGAGTGATCTATCATATACAAGAATAAAGGAAAAAGGAGTTTGAACACTGGCAAACTTTTTTTTCCCTATTAAACACTGTCTGCCCTTTTCACGACCAAGATTTATAGTCACCATTTGGGATTACTATACACAAATTATAAAGAATAAGCGTGATGAGATAGTGAGGAGCAAAAAGGAGGAACAGAATCTTCGAAAATATGAGAAGGGACAGCTAGGAGTTTCCACTTGTCTGGAGCGATAAAAAGGTGTTTACATTGCCTCTTCTCTTCCATGATATTGTCTCAACATGTTGAATAAAATATGCAAATAAAATAAGGTCATTCGCCATAAAACCCGCCATAAATTAATGTCGAGAAGACACTGAAATTTGTTTCTACTGAGTTCTGCAAGTAATGTATAGAAATGGGATTTCATCATTTTCATAGATAACAATATTTTTTTATAATACCTATTAAGAGAGAAACACCATCTCAAGTTAGCTTCAATCTCTTCCTCATACCAGCAGCTCTTTCTATATCCATTAGGCGATGAATGGCTGATTCTATCCACTCCATTGCCATTGATAATCTCATGAGAGCAAGAAATATCGCCCATTTCTTTGTATCCTTCTAGCCACACAGAGGAACAAAGGGTTTGCGAGAGGAGAAAGTGATAGTGGATGGAGAGACGAGCTAGGTAGGTGGCTTAATATATGCACGCGGGATGGTAGCAAAAAAAAAAAAAAAAAGAACAAAGGTGGTATCAGCTATGATTTGGCTTTTGGCATGGAAGAACTTAGGAAAGGCAAAATCTAAATGGAAGCTGGCGTGTGCACTTGGGACCAAAAGTTGCACCAAAATATCCTCATGGGTTTTCGTAAACTTGATACAATGACATGATGGCATACATACAAAAGCAAAGCTAAAAAGTGGATAAAGTGGATGGACAGTGTCTGATTTTCTTAGGTTTGAGTGATATGTATGTCGTTTTCCCTAGTTCAATCCTCTCCCATGTATGAAACCACCTTATAAGCTTTAATGGGTCACTTCAACACACGCTATGATCATTAGATTCATCAACTTGCGAACTGACTTGTATTTATAAATTAATGTTGAGGAAAACCCTAGAAATCAGATTAATCCTTGCAGGATTTTTCACTCTTGTACATTAATGATCGATCCTTGCACCTATTGGTTCTTGTATATTGGCCGACCACACTGGCTAGCTATGCACCAATGTTGGTAATATCTTTTAAAGTAGTATTGAAGAACTGGTTGTGTAATGTGTATGCAATACTGTGTATGGCACCGATTGTTCTTATTAAAATACGTCGACTAATTTTGGATTATGCTGATTGGTATAAAAATATTAAGTAAGAATTGTAAATATGACAAAGTTTAAGGGTAAAACTGAAAAAATGTTACATTTATTTTTTAACATAAAAAATATTTCAATTAAAGTATTAGGTTTAGATAATACAATACTTTTGATTTGGTTTTAATTTACTAACTTGAAATGTTTTAAATTCTAATCATAACAAAATATTTAATTTTAATTATATAAAAATTAAGATATTATTTTATAATTTTAAAATTTATTATAAACAATATCTAATATTTACGAATCGTTCCTTTGAAATTTTTTTACAAAAAATTTATTTCCATAATCTAAATCTTTTACCTTCTAATTACAAAAGACCAACTTTTAACATGATTAAGACCATCTTCGATAATAAATACCTACGGAAAGAGGTATTTTTATGAGTTTGCCTTGGTATCATGTTCATATTGTCGTATTGAATGGTTTCGATTGTTTGCTGTCTGTCCATATTATGCATACAACTTTTGTTGCTGGTTGGACAGGTTCGATGGCTCTATATGAATTAGCAATTTTTTATCCCTCTGATCCCGTTCTCGATCCAATATAGAGATAAAGTATGTTTGTTATACCTCTTATGATTCGTTTAGGAATCACCAATTCATAAAACGGTTGAAGTATTATAGGAGAAATTATAACGAATTCGGGTATTTTTTATCATGAAAGTGTGGCTGGAGAGCATATTATATTTTTCGGCTTGTGCTTCTTGGCAGCTATCTGGCATTAGTTTGGCCCTATATTTTTTTTTGTTTTTGTGTTTTTTGAAAATAGTTCGGTCATATATTTTTTGTATTTATTTTTATCTGCCCTCGACAAATCAACAAAGCACTATTGCTTTTGCTGTTGCTAAACGGGTCCTGTCGGAAGTAATTGTGGAAGATTTGCAGCATATGTACAGGTTAATTATTCCGTCTTTCACATCCTTAAATAATATTATTTTAATTTAATTACGTATAAACTTTTTCACATAAGATATTTTTAATTTTAATATTTACCATATATTCATTTATGAATATTGGGAATATTCATCTTTAGCACTAGAACATATTGATATGAAATATCTTATTTATGTAATTACTAATATTTATTTGTTTTTTTCCAAAAAACCAGTAAGAGTGCTTTATTGATATATTCAATGTTTTAAAATTTTAATCAAAAGTTAAATTAGTAAGATAAGATATTTAAATTTAAGGTTTAATCAGTATTAAACTGTCATAAAATTAGTTAAAGATTAAATAAAAAAATTAAAAATATTGAAGAAAATAATCCTAACTCAATGAAAAATTTAAAGTTTAATTGAAAAAAACTGTAAAATGAAAATTAATCGGTTTATTTTAATTTGTAAGAATCGATTAGTTTATAAAACTAATAGATTAATTAATAAATTGATTGATTTTTAATAACAAAAATTAATAAACTAAATCAAAAAAATAGGCCGGCTTAAGATTTTTATCGTGAAATTAATCAAACCGGTTAGTTTTTAAAACACTGGTTATTTTGATAATCAACTAAGATAGTGAATAGTTATAGTAAGGTCGTAGTCATATGTTTTTATACTTTGGGATTACATCTATACAGAAGCATCATCAACAAAGAGAAGCTAGGGTTTAAAAAGAAATTATAATTGGAGCGAAGGGAAAAGGAACAAGAGGTGATGATTCTTTTCTTCGAAAATGTGTGCAAATCTTTGGTTGGGAAAAGGGAGAGGGGAATAAGGAAGGAGCGTGCAGCGGGAACCATCATAACACGCTTTCTCTTGCTTCAAAAGATGGAGTAAGCAAGCAAGAAAGGGCGTGACATTGCAGGCGCACTCATCATCTTCATCATTATCACCACCTTCCCCATCAAAATATTTCAACCCCACCATAATCAAGACACACAATAACTCCTCTTAACACACTACTTACTCTACACTGCATATATACTCATAACTATTGTGTTCACTTCACGCATTTGCTTACATACAGACTACTCGCATCGCATGCCTGTTTTGACAGATGTAAACTTACGACAACATCAGTGTTCCAACAAGTTAGAGATGGGGTCCGCTGTAAGGTAATAGTGGCATCAGCATGATGTCCTCTCGTGGACTATGATAGCTAAACAGCTTGGGTCCTTAGAAGTAGGATCGTACAGAGGGATGGTAAATAAGCCCGGACAGCGAAACACCATGGGTCTTTACAAGTAGGATCGTAAATAGGGGTTCAATCTCGGGTCTGCTCTGGCTCAATCAAAATTAACAGGCCAGATTTAAGTTGATTGGGCTTTTGATAAAGCTTGAATTCGGGTTCAAGCTACTCACGCCTACCCCTTTCAAGACTTGACTCTTATAAATAAAATAATATCGTTTAAATAAAAATGACATTATTTTATGTTTTTATTTTTAAAAAAAATTCAAGCCTAGTCGGGTTTGACTAAGGCTCGAACCGGGCCCATTGCGATCCCTAATCGTAATTTATGTTAGAATCAAACAGATATCAGAATACAAAATTAGATGACTGTTAAATCCATTTACAGAAGCGGGTAACGAGTCAAATACAGAAGAGACAGAAGTCTCGATACTAAAGTGTCACAGAAGAGACTAAAGTCTCGACACCGAAATATCAATAACAGAAGACACCGAAGTGTCACAAAAGCAGTTGTAGACCCTTCTAGGCATGCCTATTTACCCACAACTAGTACTCAACAGTTTTAAAACAAAAAAAGGTCATTTTAAACATTTCATGTGCAAAACAAGTAGTCAATCATATTCACATGCAAGTAGCACTTCTAATGATATAAACATGCATCAAACATCTAGGACAATCATTGTCTGGAATTCAGAATACAACCAGTATAAATCAAATTCAACAAGTAGAACAAAGTAAGGTAAATAGCACTTCAATATCACATGCATCAATCAATACCTCGAACCTTCATGTCCGGAATCAGTACACAATTCAGTACACATTCATCAATATCAATTTGTATTCAATAATAAATAAGACAAATCAAGGTAGGGCCATCTTAGATTACTCATAAAAGTTATCGTCTAAATTACTTACAATTGCTCCTGTTTGCCTATTGTCTTGAAGTCTCAGCAATATCTGGAATTGATCGTTCTTTGCGTTCCTCTATAACATTTAACACATATACAAATAATTATTGTACATAATTAAGAATTCATTAATGTATATTATATATATATATATATAATGCATGTTCATGACAAATTCTGGGTATCTTATTGTAATTTTCATCATCAAACCTATCAGATATCAAAGCCCTCATTAATAATATTTGGTACTTATAATTTGGACCAAAATAAAACAATGTGAAATCAATTT
>JANZLX010000213.1:45411655-45429409 GCA_025531955.1 Erythroxylum orinocense | reverse complement strand
TTGTTGTTTAACACAGTCTCAAGCTTATCAAATATAGTTGGAGGTTCTTGTAAAAGAAAAGATCTTCTTCGTGAGAAACAATTTAGTAAGATTGTTGAAGGGCTAAAAAATGGTGAACTTTCAAGTGGTAAAGGTTTACATCAAGAAACTTCTCTTCAAAGACCAGGTGACACACGTTAGGGCTCACATTATGGATCATTATCAAGTTTAATAGTGATGTTTGACTCCATAGTTGATGTTCTAGAGATCATTATGGAAGAAGGCACAACTTCAAAGCAAAAAGGTGAAGCATATGCTTTGCTTGATTCTATTTAATCTTATGAATTTGTGTTTAGCTTGCATTTGATAAAAAAAAATCCTAAGCATCACAAATGAGTTATCTCAAGCATTGCAAATGAAGGATCAAGACAATATCAATGCAATTTATTTGATTAAAGTTTTCAAACAACGACTACAAATGATCAGAGATGATGAGTGATAGTCCTTATTTGATGAAACATCTTCATTTTATGAGAACCATGATATTGTCATTCTAAATATGGATGAAAATTTTGTACACTAGGGAAGGTCAAGGCGAAATGCACAAAAAATGACGAATTTGCATCATTATCAAGTGGAATTATTTTATACTGTGATTGATATGCAACCTCAAGAGCTTAACAATCACTTTAATGAGATTAATACCAAGTTGCTTATTTGTGTGGCATGCTTGAATCCAAATAACTCTTTTTATACTTTTGATAAGCGAAAAAATTGATTCAACTTACTGAATTTTATCTTTCTGATTTCTCTAAAGTAGAGTTTATTACTTTTGGTGATCAACTTAACAATTATATTGTTCATATACAATCTGATGATCAATTTTTGATATTAAATGGGATTAGTGATCTTGTCAAGAAGCTAGTTGAAACAAAAAAGAAGTTGTGTACCCTTTGGTGTTTTTACATGTGAGATTAGCTTTGATTTTGTCTTGGATGAATGACTATTTGATCACATATGTCGAGAAAGATATTTTCAATAGTATTGATAATGAGAAAATTTTACAGCGATTTTAAAATATAAGGACTCATAGGAAACAATTGTAATAGGTTATATACTTATATGTAAAAAGCTCAAGACAATGATGTAAATTTTTTTATCAAATATACAAATATTTGTATCTTTTTCAATAATGTTAGGATATATGTTATATATCTAAGTTTTGGAATTATTTATTAATTGGACATATAAGATATAAATTATAGTGGGGTGAAAAAAAAGAGGTGGATTGATGAAATTAAAAAGATGAGGTTGTTGCATGTTTGAATTTAAGTGGGACTTTGATTGTGTGAGAGATTTATGCACATCTGGTATCTAAGTTAGAAGTCCAACTTTAATGTGAGTTTGTGGCAACCAAGTTGTGTAGTGTGCTTGTTGTCCAGATCTCTTATCCATGGCAGAAGTCTATCACCAACATGAGTGTGCTGCACTTGAGATGACGCGCGTGTGTATGACTTAGAGTTAACGTGAACTAATTGTTCAGTGAAAAATATACTGCGTGGGGTGTATGTCTTGCTATATAGTTGAATAACGTGAGTGTGAGACTGAAGCTACGAATGAAGTAGATTTAGTGGGTCAAGGATTTTTTATGCATCCACCGTGTCTTGGAATTAAAGTGAAGTGGGTGTTACAAGTAAATTGTGTGAGTATCATGGAAGGCACTCACGTTGTGGCATAAATGGAAAGCTTATGAAGTATTTATTTGGGATAGAAATTTTCTCTGGCAAAAGCTAAAGACCCAACATCATTCTTTTACACAATATTCAATGAAGCATTAAATGTGTTCTTGTTGTCTGCATCATTATCACGCAAACTAGAGGAGTTTCATTTGGTTATAGAGCACAACATTAAGGCTTCCTAGTCTCCGTGACTCCACAAGGCCTCCTCTTTATTAGATCTTCTTACAGATAAAGTTGCTGGAATTTTTTAGAGGTGTGGCCAAGAGTTTATGTTTGGGCAGCAACGATTATTAATTGATTTTCTTATGGGCTGCGTATACTTTGGTTGGTGAATGTGTTATCGGTGCAGCTTTGATTTCGTGCTGATGTTTATGTGAATCAGCCCATTGTTATTGTGACGACTTTCAGATCTATTTTAATTGAGCAGAACTCATCGGAAAGTTGTTCTTTTCCATCTCAAGTGTATTTGGTTTTCATTATTTATTATTTCAATCACTTGAGTCATTTGTTCATTATTCTTTCATTAAAAAATTGATTGAGAAAATCCTCTGTCGAGGTTAGTACGAGGTGTCGTACTATTGAGTGTGAAATTCTTTTACCGGAAGTGAGGTTAAGAGATAGTGTCAAGGGTTTACTGGTGTCAGCTCAATAAAGCCTCGGGTAAATCTATTGTACTTCGGTAAAAGTAATTAAGCAGGGTGAGGGCCCCGCAGACATAGGCAAGGTGTGTCAAACTGCGTTATCAAATTTTTGGTATTCTTATTATTTCATTTTTGCTTGGTTTTATTTTGTTCGTGTCAAAGAAGTTTGAGAAACTGTTAACCCTTTTGATTTTTCAAGTAACATAAAAGTACTTTAAATATTTTGCCCTCACTAAAAAAAATTTCTAGATCCCTCCTCGCATGTTCCCATATGCTTTTACATGGAGTCTTTTTCGAGGCTCGTCTGCAATGTGGTCTTTTTTGTGACCTTATCTCCAATATTCTCGTTGGTCTCAGTTGCATACAAGAATGGTTGGATTGAATAGGAAAGTGGAGAGATCACAGACAGTTCTAGTCAGCCGGGGGTAGGGAGAGGGAAGAGTCAAACTTTAGAACAGATTGCATGTTAAATTCGAGCTTAAATATAATATAAAATTTGAATTAAAAAATAAAGATTAATGTTAAACTGAGTTTGAATATTTAGATTAAGTATATCTGTTAATTTAAAATGAGATTGTCATGAAATTAAATTATATTTACCAATTTTAAATGCACATAATGCCAATATTTTTTATTTAACGACAAAACTTTGAACCAATCAATTTTTCAGTTCAGTTTTTAACTTTTTCGTTAAATTTAATTTAATAATCTTTGTTTTTAAAAATCAACCAGTTTATTATTTAATCGATCAGTTTTTATAAACTAATCATTTTTATAAACCAATTATTTTTATTTAAAAGTCTTTTTGCAATTAAACTCTATTTTTTTATAAATAAAGATCGTCATTTGCAACTATTTTTTTAAAATTTTAATTTTATTTCATCTTTAACCAATTTTAATCCCAATTAAGCATTTTAAATCTTAACAAGCTGTTTGGAAACGTCCGAATTAAATTCATTAACAAATTAGATTCAATTACATTATAAGATTGAATTGAATTCAATTTACACCGTTTGGAACAAATCTAGTAATATTGAAATTGAATTCAATTACACTGTTTGGAACACAATGAAAATGAATTTAATTATTTCATATAACATTTTTACCCTTAGCTAAAAAATATGAAAATTTTGTTAATTATTATTATAAAATTGAAGAAGATGTAGTGCATAAATTGATGCATTTTGATCAAAGGATTTCATGATTTATTCTTTATTTTAAAAAAATCTCATATTTCTCTAAATTTATAATAATAATTTCATAATTAATGTAAAATTACAATTTTCAAATATAAAAAATAAAGGAAAATTAATCTAGTTATTAATCATGTATAAATATTATTTATCAGGCAAAAATGGGTGAGAAATTCCCATATCCCTGTTGAAGCACTGCTTTGAGTGTGAGTGTGATGCAAGAAGCTTTGCCCTTTTAATACTATGTAGGTTGTAGGAGAAGTACAACCATCCTCCGACAATGTAGTGTCAGGGCAACAAGTCAATTATTTGCATGAATTCAATTCCAATACTTGGAGGAGTGAATTCAATTTGTAAAGGAAATGAGATTCAATTACATGCATGAATTAAACCCATCTTTTTTTTGTATTTCCAAACACCTGCAATTGAATTCAATTCAAACTATTCCAAATAGCCTATAAATCTCTCGTCTTACTGAATTAACTTTTGGTCTGATTTTTTAAAATATTACATAATATAATTTATTATATTGGTGATTATGAATTTAAATATTATTTTATCAAATTAATTCGAGTTAAATTGAGTTACTCTTTCAAGTTGAATCTTAGTTTAAATTTCGGCAAATTCAAATCAATCCAGTTTTATAGACTTTTCTTAGAGGATTACGTGCTGATTTTTAAGTATTAATTTGCTAAAAATGATTATTTTGTTAAATAACTTATTCAAGAGTATTATATACAAGTGTTAAAATGGTACCGACAAAATCCTTCATATCCATAACTCAATTTACAAAAAAATCATATAAATGTATGGATAAAAATAAATGGAAAAGAGTTGGAGTTGAGTCGAAGGACAAAGGTCTGCAAGACGTTGTCTTGTTTCCCTTCTGAATCAACTAACGGATGCACATGGAATTTGCTCAACTCTCTTTCGTTCCATTGGCCCTTAAAAGGAACATCCTTCTATACAGCTTGTCATCATTTCTTCAACTTCCAACCTTGGAGGTCAGATTCATTGCTTCAACCCATTCTCAAAACTGCCATTATTTCCATTCCTTGATTCTATAAGTAAATTTAACATTTTAGTCTGAAACAAGGTAATGGCTGGCTAATGCTTAGGTTTACATTCGGACAAAAACACACCTAAAAGAAAGCTGACTAGGGATAGGCGGATAGCAATCAGCAGCTTATGGATCAGTCTTGTTAATTTTTTTAAATATTAGTGTTCTTTTCATAAATTCATGCCCATCCCTTTTTTCCCATACCCCAGACAAGCACACCTAGATTTTTAACTGCTAGATCCAGGTCTACTGGAAACACCCATGACAGGCCAATTAAAAATTAAGAGCATAGGGGACCGTGTAGACTGAAATCATATCAACTTTCGTGCCAAATGATTTTCTGGAAAGGACAAAATGTTGACTTCCAAGGCCTCGATCATATTCATACCATGGTTAATTTGTTCTTAGATTTGAGAACTCTTGTGTTATTCGAGTAGTAAAAAAGGAACTAAAGACCACTGAATTGAAGTGAATGCTGTATTTGATTATCGTTTATTTAACGAGGTTTTATTAATTAAACAAATTTTTAGTTGTTTATTTTTAATATAATTCAAAGCATTTCAAATTTTAATTTCATCAACTTAATCTTATTCTAATTTATTAAGTAAAATTTAAAGTAATCATTGCGTTTTTTATACTAAGGAAGTATACATATCCTTTCTTGGTAATTTGGTCACTATACAGAGAGCATGAAAACAAAGGAGAAAACGATATCAAAATTTGGAGGACCTCAATTTTCATAGGCCACGAACATAACCACTAATTTTCTCATGTATCGTTTCTTATATATTAGGCACTTTCTATCACGGTATCAAAGTCAATTTGTCTCGATGATTTTGGGCGATGTTCGTTATGTCCTTTTATCCAATATGTCCATCAGGTGTCCAGTCCTGTTCTGGACTGAGAGGGGTGTGTCAAGAATCCCACATCAAACAATTACAGAAGCATTCAAGAGTTGATAATAGTATGCAAACATCTCCCTCTTAAGCTAGCTTTTGGGGGTGAGTTAGGCACTTTTTAACATGGTATCAAAGCAGGTTTGATCCAGATTATTAATTTTTCGGTTGTCCGTCTGGATGTCCAGTCCCAGCGGCCCGGTCGGATTTTCACTACGTATATTTCAAGTGACAATTGGATGTCCAGTCCCAGCTGAAATTGAGAGGGAGTGTTAGAGTGTCCCATATTGCTTAGACATGAATATGTTAAAGGGTTTATAAGTGGTTAGGGTCAACTATCCAAACAACTAGTTCTAGTTAATTGGACAATAGTTGACCCAAGCCTAATTCTTGTTAATGGGCTCTACACTCTGCCCATATTAAAAAATTAATATGGTATCAGAGCAGGTTTGGTCTGAATTCTTAATTTTCCGGTTGTTCGTCTGGATGTCCAGTCCTAGCGGCCCAGTCCGGTTACCGCTGCGTATATTTCAAGTGACAACTGGATGTTCAGCCCTAGTTGCACTTGAGGGGGAGTGTTAGAGTGTCTCATATTGCCTAGACATTAAAATGTTAAAGGGTTTATAAGTGGTAAGAGTTAACTATCCAAACAACTAGTTCTAATTATTTGGACAATAATTGACCCAAGCTCAATTCTTATTAATAAGCTTTACACTCTACCCATTTAAAAATTTAACAGACAGAGTCTAGGGTTTAAGGCCAATAGTTTTAGTGCTCACTTGGTTAGCACTATAAGTTTAGAGTTTCAAACCTGTCTGTAGACTCTGTACACAGTCCAAAAAAAACAAAATTCATTATTGGAGATTGGCAAGTAGCAAATTATGTTTTATACCCGTCTGGACCACGAATGATTCCGGGGATACTTAACAATTAAAACATGGCATTGCCAGATTAACGAAGTTGTTAGAGAAAATCCTAAGCCACAATAGGCTATTTAAAGAAAGGGGCTTCGCATTCGATTGCATCACACAGCTTAGTAGCTCATAGACATGGCTTCGACAATGAAACTATGGCTATTCTTTCCCTCCTTCTTCTTCTTCTTCATCATCATCAACACCATGACACCTATTTCAAGCCACCCGCTAGACCCACTAAGTGCAGAAGAGTTGGTCCTTGTTCAAAAAATTGTTAAGAAATCGTACCCTAGCACAAGCCACAACATAACATTCCAGTACGTAGGGTTAGATGATCCAGAGAAACCTTTAGTTCTTTCATGGCTATCAGATCCCACCAAAACCCCACCTCGACGAGCCCTAGTCGTTGCTCGTTCCAACAAACAAACACACGAAATTATCGTAGACCTATCAAAGCGTACCATTTACTCAGACCAAGTATATGAAGGTCCTGGCTTCCCTTTACTCACTTACGAAGAACAAATAGCGGCAATTTCACTGCCCCTAAAATATACTCCCTTCATTGAATCGATGAAGAAGAGGGGCATAAACGTTTCAGAAGTTGTTTGTTCTACATTTACTAAAGGATGGTTCGGAGAGAATAAAGCCAAGAGGGTACTGAAGATCCTAGCTTTCCAAATAGATAACACCGTAAATTTGTACATGAGGCCTATTGAAGGGATTGAAATACTTGTCGACCTCGATGAGATGAAAATCGCAGAGTACAGTGACAAATTTACATTGCCAGTTGCAAAATCAGAGGGAACGGATTATAGATTCACCGCTCAGAAGCCGCCTTTAGGTCCACACATCGGTGGTGCAACTGTCATGCAACCGGACGGACAAGGATTCAAGATTGATGGTCATACTATCAGGTAACTCTCGTTTATAGTCTTTGTTTAATTATTGAATAATAACTCTAATATTAATTCTTGATACTAAATTTTTATTTTAATTTTCGTATTTTAAAATTTTATTTATATTATTTGTTATAGTTTATTAACTTTTTCTCTTTTATTTTTACTTTAAATGAAGCATCATTTAGAGTTAAAAATAAATAAATAATAAATAAATATGATGAAATTTTTATAACTAAATGATATTATAAAAAACAAATGAAAATATTTATGATTATAAATTTTTAAAAAGTTGAAAACATAAGAATTCCACTTAAATTAACCCTTATTTTTAATTGTTCAAACTTAGGGATGATTAGATGCATTAAAGATCCGTTACGCTTTAAAAACAATCTCTCTATTAGTTAAGGATAAGGTTGTGTATTATTAAATCTCTTCATGCTCCACGTATAAGTGGGAATTGTTTGTGAATTGTTTTAAACAATCTTTACTAATAATTTTTTAATTACTGGTAATACTCTTAATTAATTATTCCATAACTAGTGTAATTAACTTTTTAATAATTATTTATTTAAACTTGGGGTGATTCTAGTGCATGTAACAAAGATACATTACTCCATGAAGAATCTTTACTTATACTGTTATACATGGGCCATTAACTTAATGATAAGTTTGAGAAAAGTCAGCTCAACTAACACCAAGTATTCCTAAATTGTAGTATTTCTATGTTGACATGGATAAATAAGGGTAAATAAATACTTCACTTTCGAATTAATATGTTTTGTCTTATACCCTTGTATAGGCTACTAGTCAAGATTTTAGAAATCCAACAGGTTTATGGGTCCCTTTTGCCTGAGAGATCCATAGCCAAGGAAAACAAACAGTTTGCTCATCTATTCGAAAACTAGCCAACAAGCACCATATCAATATCACAATCTCCCCATTAATTTGTAAGAAGCCAAGAAAAGAAAACCAACAAAATTGTAATGGGATCCACTAGCAGAATCAGAAGTAGAGAGAAGACGAATCATGGTAAAGAAATTTTGTGGCTAAAGAGCTATCTTGAAGTTGAAGCTCATTTGCCTGGTTAGACTGAGTTTATGACTGAATCCTCTTCTTTTTGTTCATTATCCTATCCACGCCCTCCTCCTCCATTTTCGCCTTTTAAAACTTTTGTGTGGAATAGCTCGATTCTTAGTTGATCTACTTATAGCTTTTTTATTTCCTTTATATAGAATATATGTTTAAGTGGTTTAACACTTTCATCCTTTAATCAGAGGTCTTAAGTTTGAATCCTGAGAATGGAAAATCTATTTAGTCAACACTTTATCTCTTACGGGCTAACCTAATTTAAGCGAGGATTAATCTGAAAGTGGATGTCTTTCCACAGTTGGGACCCTCTTAAGACATCTCATAGGCTAAAATAAATAAATAAATATATGTTTATATTTTGAAGGTAAAAGATACTGTATTTTCATATAATATAAGTATTTTTAAAATTAATCTTTTTTTAAAAAAATTATATATTTTTAATTTAAAAATTATTAAAAATAACGGTGAAATAAATATAATATGATTTGAAATAATTAAATTAATAATTTAATAAACTATAATAAATCATTATTTTATTAAATTTATTAATTTATAAATTAATTTAAACTATTGTGTCATTAATACTTAATGGTGATATATATAACATGTTTTCATCCTTTTTTTTAATAAAAATTGTGAAATTAAGTAATTTTTTAAAATTACAATAAATCTTATAACTTTTACATTATATTTCGAAAATCGTGTACTGTGCCACCATTTTAAACCGAATAGTAACTGAGTCGATTCTGAGTCTCCATGACCAAATGCACGGGACGGAATAATTTCATAGTTAAAACTTTGTGCCAACTCCACGTGAATATGTGTCGTTTTGTATATGAAGAATGAATATGTGTCGTTTTGTATATGAAGAATGGCTCATGCAACAAAAGCCATTGTGCATGCATGTGACTTAGTACTTT
Source organism: Erythroxylum orinocense (assembly GCA_025531955.1). Lineage (NCBI taxonomy): Eukaryota > Viridiplantae > Streptophyta > Magnoliopsida > Malpighiales > Erythroxylaceae > Erythroxylum > Erythroxylum orinocense. The sequence goes on along the minus strand of JANZLX010000213.1, from coordinate 45,420,079 downwards.
ATCTTGATCTGTCAGAGTCTCAAATACAAACTCGTGACTCGTAAGAGCCATAACATCATCCCGATACGTCACCTGTTCAATCTTTTCGAAAACGTGTATCTGCACTGTTCAGGTTAAAAACGTTGGTAAAGAGCATAGATTTTTTGCATGCATCTTAGATTGCTTTCTTTTTCTGTTTTTAATGTAATAATGTTGAGCAGATGGGTGAATTGGGAGTTTCATCTTGCATTGGATGTTCGAGTTGGCCCTGTCATATCAGTGGCATCAATCTATGATCCAGAAAAGAAAAAACATCGCAGTGTTTTGTACAGAGGACATGTCTCCGAGCTCTTTGTACCGTACATGGATCCATCCAAGGATTACTACTACAGAAGCTTTTTTGACTGTGGGGAGTTCGGGTTTGGTCAATCTGCAGCTTCGTTAATTCCAAACGCCGATTGCCCCTCTAACGCAGTGTTCATGGATGGTTACTACGCCGGTCAAGACGGCACTCCGGTTAAAGTCTCGAATGCATTTTGCATATTCGAAAGACATGCAGGAGAAGTCATGTGGCGGCATACCGAATTTGGCATTCCAGGAGTTAATGTAAGAGGAACTTCTGAACATGCTTTAGTTTTTGATTCATCCTACGTTATGAGTGGAAACTATCTGTGGTTTTGCAGGTAAACGAGGCAAGACCAGACGTGAGCCTAGTGGCGAGAATGGTGGCTTCCATTGGAAACTACGATCATGTCGTGGACTGGGAATTCAAGCCAAGTGGGTCAATCAAAGTTCAGGTGGGTTTAACTGGGATTCTTGAAGTAAAAGGGACAACATATACACATGTAGATCAAATCAAAGAGGAAGCTCATGGAAGCTTATTGGCAGAGAACACCATAGGAGTTTACCATGATCATGTCCTTAGCTTCTATCTTGATCTTGACGTAGATGGTGTCGACAATTCCTTCGAAAAGAAAGGTCTGGTAATGAAACCAGTGACCGATGGGTCCACGCCGAGGAAGAGTTATTGGACAGTTGTTAGTGAAACAGCCAAAACTGAGTCGGAGGCAAAAATCCAACTGGGACAGAAACCATATGAACTTGTAATAGTGAACCCTAACAAGAAAACTAAAGCTGGAAACAAGTATGGCTATCGGATAATTCCTGGGGCAACGTTACACTCGCTGTTGTTAGAGAATGATTACCCTCAAATCCGAGGTGCTTTCAGCGAGAACAACATATGGGTTACTCCACATAACAAATCTGAAAAGTGGGCAGGAGGACGATACGTCGATCAAAGCCAAGGTCAAGACACATTGGCTGCTTGGACTCTTAGGTACTGTATATACGATGGTTACAAGATTATATATCTGCCATCATCACTGAGACTTTTTCTTTTTTTCATGGCTTGGATTTTGCAGGAACAGAGAGATCGAGAACAAAGACATAGTGCTATGGTACGTCATGGGTTTTCACCACGTCCCTTGCCAGGAAGATTTCCCGTTGATGCCGACGCTGACCGGTGGATTTGAGCTCCGACCCACTAATTTTTTCGAATCCAATCCAGTGTTGAAAGTGGTCACAAAGCGTCCATGAATGGTTATCGGATAATTTAGTCCCCGAGTCTATGACAATAATCCAGTTGGCTTGAGGTCATGCCTTCTTTTGAATTTCCTTGTTATTATGTTAATCGGAGTACTGGTGGATCATTACTACATGGAAATAAATGTTAGTTATACCATAATTAAGCTCTAATTATGGATTTAAATAGCTATAAACTAATTGTTGAATTGTTTGAACAAACTCTTCAACATATGAACAAATTCTTAAAATTATCGATCAATTTTTATGAAAATTATATATCCTTATATTGTTAACATTTTTTTTTTGTCTTTCTTAATGCGTTGAGCTTTTTAACGAATCAGATAAACTAAATAGATAAAAATACAAATTTTACAAAAAAACAAGTTAATACACTGATTTCTAAAGGATACGACATAATCATTCCAAATTGACTGAATTTTTAAAAAATAAATCAATTTTAACTAAATTTGAGTATTCAATACAAATTTAATTTTAAATACAATAGAAATTAACTTATTGACTTTGAATTAGATCGAGATTTTATTAAATTCTTTGATACTGAATTGCATCTTTTCTTGTGACGATTTAATGCATTCTATATCTTTATATTTAATAATACATAAATAGCTTTTCTATATTAGATTATTAAAACAAATAAAAGTACTGGCTAGGTCGGTCGTGCTAGGTCCAAGCTCAAACTCAGAACGGCACATGGGCCGATCAGCCAATTCCTCGACGTTGACCTAATTCCTACAGGTATTTACTATATAAATTCATTACGTCTTCATGAAAAAGACACAACCCTAGAACCCTAATATTTTCTATTCTTAGCCACCAAAAACTCTCATAAAAAGACTAACTTAAGTGTTGGAGGAGCCTACCGGCAGTTAATCCTTGATGTGCCTTTCAATGTTTTGCAGGTACTTCTTAACTGGAGCTCAACGAATTCATGGGTCCAAATAGCAATGCCCAACCCTACCAAAATCAGACAGAACCAAGTACGTACTATTTAAAAAAGATCTTTAACACGTTAATTTAGAATAGATATGACTTAATCTATGTAAATATTTAATTCAAATTACAGTTTAAATACATTTAGTGAAATCACAATTGTAATATTTTTTAAATTTATGGCACTAAATGTTAAAAATAATCTTGAAAAATAACAAATACAAATTCCGTTCTACTACTGTACATCATATCCATCTTTTAAAATGTTGAAGGGCTAATCTTGATGGAGCAAGGGGTTGCTTTCGAAAAAGTTGGCAGGTCGAAGCTCAAATCCCCCATGAAGGGTTGGCATCACCGGGAAATCTTCTTGACATGGAACATGGTGAAATCCCACCGTATACCATAAAACTATGTCTTTGTTCTCCACCACTCTATTCCTGCACATATAACATACACTTATTCTTTTCTAATCACCCCAATATTAAGTATTACTATTAAAAAATGCAACAAATATATACACGAATTAGATTAAAAAATAACGATATTTTAAAAACCGATCGAAAGTTAAATCGATAGAATAAAAATTTAAAAGTTTAAAAGGTATAACTTGTCATAAAATTAATTAAAATTTTAAAAAATTGAAAAATAATAAAAGAAGACTCTATTTTTAATAATAAGAATTTTAAAATAAATTTAATTAAAAATCGAATCAAAAAGTTGATCGATCAAAGTTTTTATTATTAAATCAATCAAATTAATTTGTTTAATATTACAAATAGGATAGATCGAATTTGAAATGAAATTCCTGAATGTTTGACCTGAAACTCAAATTTTGTTAAAATTCAAAATTAAATTTGTTTATTCATGATCTAATATAAAACTTGAATCTATTTAAATGATTTTAAATTGATCAAATCATAATTTAATTAACAATAATTCTGAAGTCAATTTCATTTAATTTAATATGTTAATTTTAGATTGGTCACATCAAAGCCTAAATTAATTTTTTATAATTAGTTGAAAATAATATTAAATTTAAATTTAATTAAAATTAAACATTGGAAACCTCTTAACCTTATCTCAGATTCTAAATACAAAATTCTAATTATTTAGCTTACCTGCGGGTCCAGACAGATAAGCCATCTTCACCTCGGCTCCGATCAGCATAAAATCCACCAGCCCACCTTTCTGACTTGTTATAAGCAGTTACCCACACCTGGTACTTGGTATAAGCGGCTCTAATTTGCGGATAGTCATCTTCGGTCAACAGAGACGTTACAGGCTCTCCGGTGATCAGCCGGTAACCCACCTGATTCCCAAGCCTAGTCCTCTTATTGGGGTTCACGACCCAAAGCTCTGCTGGGTCCAAGCCCAGTCGAATCCTAGCCTCGGATTCAGTTTTAGCCGTTTCTTTAACAACCGTCCAATAACTTCTTCTCGGCGACGGCGCGTTAACGGCCGGCACCCTGGCCGTTTGTAGTTTAGCTCTTACGAACGAGTTATAGTTACCGTCGACGTCAAGGTCAAGGTAGTACGTGAGGAAGTGGTCGTGGTTAACGGCGACGGCGTTCTCTGTAATTAATGTACCGTATACATTAGTTGTAATTTGGTCTTCGTTCCCGTAGGAAGTGGCCTTCATCTCTAATATTCCCGTCAAGCCAACCTAAATTTCAATTACATAATAACATAAATCTTATATTGTAAATGCTTTGAACATAAAGCTTAAATCCTTTCAACATCATAAAAATTTATTAATGTCTATTAGAATTTTTAATATGAATAGCCCGATAATAAGAATTGAACTTAGATCAATCATTGTCAAAATAATTAGAACTAGTCATTTGAATAGTTGATCCTTATCATTTATAAACTTTTTAATATTTGGACGTTTAGTCAATACGAGATACTTTAACATTGTAGTTATTATAATAATAACACATGTTCTTTTGAAATTGAAATATTTATAATTATAAAATGAAAGTTGTAAATTTGGTAAATTATTTTTAGACAATGACATTATAAAACCATTTATTAAAGTTTACCAAATTTTGTAAAATTTCAAAAAATATTTTGAAAATAATACTCAAGTCCATTTCAGGGTTGAATTTTTTAATATTATTATAGTGAAACCAAGTAATATATATTTTCATAAATTGGGATATGCATTATATAAAATAAAAGTTGTAATGAAATTTACATATTTCTTAAAATAATGTTATTGACTTATTGTCCGTTCATTAAAATATTCATGAAAGCGTGAAAAGAACAGAACTTACACCAACTTTGATGGTGCCACATTTCTTGAACTCCCAGTCGAGAACATAATCGTAGTTCCCCACAGTAGCCACCATCCGCACCACCAAACTGATTTCTGGCTCTCCACTAGTTATCTGCCAAAACCCAATTTGTAATTTTTCTGACGGATGTTCAAAAAAGAGTTAAATCAATGAACTTACCACCTTCCCAGGAATATTTATTTCAGTATGTCTCCAAGCAGCATCACCGCTGTATTGCTCAAACACGCAAATGACGCTTTGCATCTTCTGCGGCATCCCATTGGCCCCGTCCACATATCCGTCAAGGTACACGGCATTTTCCGGACAGTCGACCAGCGGCTGGAGGGTAACTGCTGATCGACCGAACCCAAATTCGCCAATGTCCATGAAGGTCCTGAAGTACCACTCATTTGTTGGATCCATGTATGGAACAAAAGTCTCTGATACATGGCCTCTGTATAGCACCCTCCGGGATTTGTTAATCTTCGCATCAAATATGGAGGCTGTAGTTATTACTATTCCTGGCCTAGCATGAAACGACAAATGAAAATCCCAGTTAGACCATCTAACACGGTGACCGTCGATGGTGAACCCTCCGTCGGATACGTTATAAGGAATATTCTTGGGCTTTGCCTTGGAACGAAAGTCAGTGCCTCCTGCTTTAGGCACAGGGGCTCTGTATCTGTCTGTGTATGATGTAATCTGCATAGAATCAACATCAACTAGAATCGTGATACCCTCAATAGGCCTCGCAAATACGTTAACCGATCCAGCTCTGTAAAAGCATGCAACTTTAAGTGCTCGTTTAGTCGCATGTTCTCCGTACCAACCTACGGTGAAGGGCAAACATGATATTTCAGATAGGTTTAACCCTCTCTTGTGAGTTGACTCGGCGAATTTGGGGTACTGCAGAGGAAGTTTGCTAGCTCGGAAAAGTTCGTTGAACGTGAAAGAAGGGTAACCGTGACCGGTGTAGACGTTGTGCGATACAACGGATCTCTTGGACAAGTCTATAATGAATTCACGAGTCTCAACCCCATCTCGAGCAACCACTTTGGCTCTACGAGGAATAGAAGATTTAGCTTGTTTTGATGAAGATAGCCATTTGACAACATCCCCTTTATCGGGTTCTTCAAGATCAACGTAATGAAAGTTTACGTTGGGATTATTTAAAAGATCAGACTTTTGAACGATGACTCGCACTTGATTGATCTCATTAGGATCCAGAGGATCTAGTGGGTGATAAAGGCTAGCTATTGGAGAGCATTTTAGACTGAGAACTAAAACTAGGAAAAGAATACTCATTGATACTGCTAAAGATGACTGGTTCTGCAGTGGAGGCCATAGATAACGTTCTGGTTTCACTATTTAACAAGCAACAATCCTGAGCTTTAACATACTAAATTGGAGGCCGCGTATTATTAAAATGGATTGCTTGTTTTGTTAATGTATAGCTCCCTTTCCTTGCACAGAGAGCAAGAATAATTGACTCAACTTCTTTAGAAAAAGAGGGGAATCATGTGCAGCACTCGGTGGTCCTTGCGAGCGGAAGGACATCACATGATTCATGATTCGTTCTTTCCCAACTTTAACGACACTAAACTTAAGATTGAAGTTATGGAACTTGAATAAGCAACTCATCGTTCACGACCCTTTATTCTTCAAGCAAGCTGGAGATACATTTTTGCGACTACTTGAAGGAAATAATTAGAGAAGCAAGGAAGCATTAACGTTCTTGAATCAAAGTCGTCCACTTATTAGTCGGAAGTGTAAGTTGGGAAATTTGACAGGATGAGGGCGCTTTGCTATAAGATTCACGTTAAGAAAATTATGATCTGAAAAAGAATCTAACAAGTTTTTTCTTCACCTGAGGCTGCAGCTATCCAGAGTATCTTCTGTTCGGCTCTGATCAACATACAATCCACCTGCGCTTTTTTCAGACTTATTGTATGGTGTAACCCACAGATTATATTTCGTGAAGGCTATATTCATCGTCTCATAAAAGAGAACCAGAAACAGATCCTGGGATCAGATGAAAGCCAATGAAGTTACCCATGTTAGTCTTCTTGTTGGGATTGACAATTAATAGATCAGCTTCTCCTAAACCAAGCTTGACCTTTGCTGCAGACTCAGTTTTAGCTGTCTCACAAACAACTTCCCAATAAGATTTCCTTGGTGAGATAGGAACTAGGAAGGAGTTTTCATTCGAACCATGTCAAGATCAAGATGGTAGGTAAAGAAGTGATCGTGGTTTGCACCTATCGTATTCTCTGCCAAAAGCGTGCCGTAGACTTCCTCGTTTATTTGGTCATTGGTCATTGTGACTGTATATTGATCCCCTTACTTCTAACAAACCAGTTAAACCAACCTGCAAGAGGAATCGGGTATTAAGATGAAGTAAGTAATAGCATTCAATGAGCTTCACTAAGTTTTGATCTACCGTGACTTTGATTGAACCACTCTGCTTGAATTCCCAATCATTGATATAGTCATAGTTTCCAGCAGCCGAAACCATCCTCACGACCAGGCTCACTTCTGGCCTGAATTCAGTTACCTGCAATGACATGACTTAGAAATCCCTCATAACCAAAGTTCTGAATCAAACGTTTTCACTTACTACACGATCCGGGATTCCAAACTCGGTGTGACCCCACATTATGTCACCACCATACTTCTCAAATATGCAGAACACAGTTGGCATTTTTACAGGCATCCCATCTTGGCCAGCAATGTAAGCGTCTAGGAAAACTGAATTTTCAGGACAGTCGGCAAGTGGCTCAAGTGGTTCAAGTGGCAAGACGCATAGGCCATACCCTTATTCTCCGGCGTCAAAGAATGTTCTATAGTACCATTCTGCAGTTAGGTCCATGTACGGTGTAAAGAGCTCTGTGATGAACCCCCTGTACAAGACTTGCCTGTACTCCGGCTTCTCAACATCCAAGATCGATGCCAATGATTTAACTGCACCTGCTCTAGCATCGAAACTAAGATGGAAATCCCAATTGGCCCATCTAAGAAATATGTACAAAAACAAAAAAGAATTAGGAAATTCATCAATATATTTATATAATATAAAGATCAGAATCATTAGATACCTGATTTTACAGCCATCAATTGTGAAGCTTGCGCCGTCAGGTTGCACAACTTTAATCCCCTTAAGACCTGGCCGGAAAGGTGGCTTCTGCTGTGATCCTCTGTAATCCGTTCCATATGCCTTGGGTATCGAACTGTTAACGTATCTCTAAACCCAACGATCTTCATCTTATCGAGATCACCAGTCAGAGTTACTCCCTCAGTTGGCCTCATGTACAAATTGACTGTACCATTCTAAGTATTAACACGTTAACTTTGACCACTCTTTTGCTCTCCGTCTTCCCTCCGTACCATTCTGTTGTTTTTTTTAGCGTGGAGAAGACTTTTTCAATTTTTATTGGATAAAAGTTTATCTATTTATACAGTTTTTTAATTAAAATTTAAAAATAAGATTTTTTTTGAATGGAAATGATGCATTTAAGCTATATTAGCAGTGTCAAAAAGCAAAGCATCATACAAGAAACATGGTGGGCATAACCCCCATTCTAAATCAGGCATAGAACCAGCAGCACGGGCAATACTATGAGCCGCTTGGTTCGCT
>JANZLX010000213.1:45397429-45409326 GCA_025531955.1 Erythroxylum orinocense | reverse complement strand
TTTGTGCTATCTTACTAAATTAATGTCAACTTAATTAATGCTAACTTGTTTAATGCTAACACAATTTATTCTAATCACGCTTAATTAAATTAAATAAAATAAAATAAAATAAATTTCGAGGCTAACATAGTATATGTGTACTGATTTTAGGCAAAGAAAACTTGTCATCTTGCAAGAAAGCATGCAGAGACTTGTCGTCTATCACTAGACGTTTCTTTTCATGTTTCTGCTCTAAACGTTTATTGATATAGAACGGCTGACAAGCCCAATTCGACTTTGTGGCCTTAATCAATCCTTGTTGTAACAATATTGCACACTCATCTTGTGCAAGCTTTAAGTCGTCAGGGTTCATCCCTAGATGTATGGCTTTCGTAGTTTCGTGGGATTAATATCCTCATTTTTCTTAAAAGGCAAACTTATAAAAAAGTCAGCATTTTTCCACAGAGGATATGGATGAGTAAACTGCACATGAGAATCTGGACAGTATTCCAACAGTTTAATCTTGAAGTCCAGTGTAATGTGCAGGAACCTATGTAAGTTTAAACACATTTTTGATGTCAGTATATGGACTGAAAAGGTTTCGATACCTAAGGCCTATAGGTAAGAATTGTAAAGGTTGGGCTTTATTGCATGTATCCATTCCAATCAAAAGATCTGGGCCTGGTAAATTGCTTCCAAGTACTTTAGTCCAAATTGTAAACTGATAGAAGAAACGAATGCCAATTCGTCTCTTAGTAATCAACCCGATCTTAAATAAGTTACCATCAACAGCAATAAAATGCTCTTCATAAGAAGTCCATGCTTCCGATGATAAAATATTGGGCGTCATGATCATACGATTGGAGCTAGTATCCATAAACCCGATAACTTTAATGGGTTTGTCATATTTATCTTGTTGAAAGATTTGGATTTGGACATAAGATCTTTGTACTGGAGTACGATCTATCTTCATACATGCCTGCTGTAACATGTATAATGAATCATCATTAGTAGAGACAGATGAGCTTGATGATTCTTCTTCATCAGTTAACACAGAGACAACAAACTGTGTATCACTGTTCTCACTAGATTGTTCCCCAAGGAATTCTTTAATGTTGCTTTGAGGATGAATAGACATGAGGGTTTCAAGTTTCTTGAGAAAACATCCTTCTTCTTTTCCTGAGGATACTTATTTGCAAAGTGACGTGGGTTTCCACAGATAAAACATTGAGCTTTACTTCGATGTGAAGATTTCTTGAAGAACCTCATAAATTTGTGCTTTTTGCTTATGTTCTTCTTTTTGAAGTTTTGTTTCCAAGGCTTTAAGTCTTTCTTCTTCCTGTGGAACTTTCTCCTTTGGTAGAATTGAGAAGAATGAGCTTTCTTCTTGCTATGACACTCACAAGTCTTTTTATCTTTGCATTTTATCTGGAGATAAGGCTTCTTGCAAGCCTGTTTGAGAACTGGACCTCCTTTAAGGATATTCTTGAATAAAGTATGTTGATCACATAACTTGTCAAGAGAAGCTAAAGTAAGTTGATAGATTTCTCCAAGAGAGATTGTAAACATGTCTCGTTGTAGAGAAACCATGGTCCTTTATAGTTCTGGCTGTATTTCATTTGGAAAGGATGATATAAAAGTATAACTCAAGTTAACAACATTCCATCAATTCAAGAGATAATAGCTTTTCGTCATGCGTTTGTAATGCTTTTGAATATCATGCTTATCAAGAGAACAACATTTCATCGCGAAATACTCATGACGGATTTGTTTATCAATCAACTGGAAATCACCAACGAATTTTTGTGAATTATTCTGGGCAATGCTCCAATAGTTGATACTTGTATGTACTGAAGGCGTTGGTAATCATTAATACTTTGCCACCATCCTTGCAAAGTACCAGTGAATCTGGATATGAGTTCAGACAAAATATCTGGAAGAGGATGATTATGTCTGATCATCTGTAAATCAATCCATGCATCGAACTTATGTATGTGAATGATCATCCAATGTGAATCAAGGTCTTGAAGTAGGTTTGGTATTTATCGGCTGTGCAGCTCCTGTAGTTGGTGTTATTGTAGGTGCTGGCTCATGTCTGAAAGGTTCAGTATCTCTGGTTTCAGCTTCATTGATTTCTGGTTCAACTTTAGTATATTGAGGTATAGTTATTAGAACATTTGATAATTCTGACAGGTTAGCAAAATTTGCTGAAGAATCAGTCGATGGTGAAGAGACTGGTTCGTATGATGACTTTGATGGTTGTTGTTCTGATAAGTTTGGTGATAGTTCATCTGAACAATTAGATGGTGTTGCAGAAACTTCAGATGTATTACATGCTGCTTCGGTATTCTCTGACTGACAACTGGAAGAATCTTTTGCAAGGCCTTTAAAGGTTATAGTAGCTATGTACCGCTTTATTTGAACGTTTACAAGTTCAGATCCTATTATATGGGGCCAAATTTTGACTTCAAAGTAGCATCTGTCTCAAAATTACATCGACAATCCCACCAAATGATCGAACCATTGGGTGTAACACACTCTACTTCTATTTGTCTGATTCCATGATAGCAAGGTTGGCACGTGGCGATGCATGCATTTATATTCGGACAACCACCGAGTGTCGATGATAAGTACGAGCATTTGTTGGCTGCCATGCATTTACCTGAACCATAACTTATGTATATATATAAATATAACACATTGAAGTTGATTAATCAAGTTCTTAAGAAATTTATAGTGAAGTAATTTAGATACCCGAGATGACTAGGAAGAGTAGGATCAGCAAATGGAGTGGTTGAATATGAATAGCCATGGAAGAATCTGTTTGATAAATTGGTTTTAGCTAGTGGAGGTTTTGAGTTAGTTCATTTAGAAATTGGAGGGTGGTGTGGCTTTTTGTAGTCAGATGGATTAGTGATATTAATTTAGTTTTGGAAAGTAGGTAGGGTTTTATTACATTTTGATGAATTTTATTCAACGTGGATAATCTTTATTGAGGAGCAATTATTAGTAAGAAAAATCTTTAAAAAAGAGTAATATTGCATGTAATTATTTTTTTCTCAAAATTATCAGATTATGTAACAAAATAAAAATTAATTATTTTAAACATATTATTTAATAAACTGGAAATTATTAAATATTATAAGTAATATAATATTATTTTTATAAGTTAAAATTTGCTTATCCAAATAAGAGCAAATGAACAAGTCACTCAACGCAGTGTTTTTTTGGCTCCAACCGAAAGAGAAAACGGAAAATGGCGCGCATATCAATTTCCCGCGAAACCTGAAAACAGTAACGCGCCACGCTCCTTCCTTCGCTCCATCGCTTAAATCCTTTCAGTTTAGTGTTTGGACTCACCCGAATCCCATAGCTATGGCTTTGAGGCGCAGAACCCAAGCTCCGAAGCCTCGCGTCTCTAAGTCTAATGATCTATTACCCGCCAAAGCCAGCACTCCCAACGACTACGACGACGTCTCGTGTGAGGAATGTGGTTCCGGTAAGTCTCCGGAAGACCTTCTTCTCTGCGACAAGTGTGATAGAGGCTTTCATTTGTATTGTTTGAGACCCATTCTCGCTTCCGTTCCCAAAGGTGCCTGGTTTTGCCCTTCTTGCTCCGATCACAAGAAACCCAAACGTATGTTTATATACCCCCTTTTTCCCCCTTTTGTTTAATCTGCTTATTTGTTGTCGAGGTTTTCTGGGTCTGTGTGCCTTCTTTTAATTGTTTGTTTCTGTATCGTTCAGAATGTTCAACTTAGCAAGATCGCTGCTTTTCTCTACATCATTTTGAGATGTTTCGTCTATTTGAAAATGCTGATTCCTTTTAAGTGTTTATTGTGATTTTATAGAACGATTATAATAATTAATGGGTTTATTTTGTTGATTGATACTGTATTTCGAGATTAAGGGGGTCTCTCTTTGATTACATGCAGCATTCCCTCTTGTTCAAACCAAGATCATCGATTTCTTTCGCATACAAAGGTCCTCAGAACTAATCCAGAAGCAAAGTCAAGGTGAAACTCAGTACCTAATCGGCAATTCATTCCACTCCTAGTGTTGCTTTTATTGGTTTTTTTTTTAATGAAAATTATTGAAATACTTAACATTCCTGTAGTTGCATATAGCCAGAAGAAAAGGAAGCGATCTGGTAGCTTGGTAATGTCCAAAAAGAGAAGGAAACTTTTACCCTTCTGTCCGAGTGAGGATCCTGAAAGGAGACTCCAGCAAATGAGGTCACTAGCAACAGCATTGACAGCCTCAGGTACAGACTACAGCAACAAGCTTACTTACCAGAAGGGCATGGCACCAAGGTCTGCAAATACTGCATCTCTTGAGAAGGAAGGAATGCAGGTAAATTGAAAATGGATTGGCTTTCTACTGAATGTTGTGTTATTCAATTATTTGTGAGGAGTTAAAATGATAAGAAAAGGTTTTCTTGTAAACAACTTTGCAAGGTTGTGACGTTGAAAGATTGAATTGTAAACTCAAGCTATGTTTATTATTCTAAACACTTGCTATAAAGCTGTGAAGTAATTATTGGTTTTAGATACAATCCTTTTTAGCTTTTATAAGGATTAGATTATAGATTCCTTAGGGGTGTTTCTCTGTTATGCTACAGTTCATGATGTTGGTTAATTGGAATATAGTAGTATGATAATTCTTTTGACAGGTGCTGTCCAAGGAAGACATAGTGTCCTTAAAACTGTGCGAAAGCATGATGGACAGAGGAGAATGCCCACCTCTCATGGTTGTTTTTGATCCCCTGGAAGGGTATGTATGTTTCTCATCTGGAATTATAGTGAAGAATATCTATACTATTGTCACGCGATTTAGGATCTCAATTGGCTCATTCAGTATTCATATTATGCGCAGTTTCACAGTAGAGGCAGACAAGTTTATAAAAGATTTAACTATTATCACAGAGTACAGTGGAGATGTTGACTACTTGAAGAATCGGGAAAATGATGATGGAGATAGCATGATGACATTGCTTTCTGCAGCTGATCCTGCTCAAAGTCTCGTCATATGCCCCGACAAACGAGGAAACATTGCTCGCTTTATAAATGGAATCAACAACCACACAATGTAAGTTTATCTTATATGAATAGCTGTAATATATAAGTTATCAGTGGAATCAGCAGTCACAGTCTAAGTTGGTAGATTTAGCGATTCATGTCTAGGACATGAAAAGTTTTTGACATACCGTACAAGAATCAGCTTATGTTTTCTTGAAACAATTGTTAGATTATTTCTGGCTCTTCTTTTTGAGAGGTTTTCACTTTCAGTTCTCCTATAGATTCACAAACCACAGAAGTACTGTGATTTTGCACTTGTAAAGCTTTTTGACTCAATCTTACTGGACTTTGGTTTCTAAATGCAGAGATGGGAGGAAGAAGCAGAACCTCAAGTGTGTAAGATTTGACGTCAATGGTGAGAGTAGAGTTCTGCTTATTGCCAACAGAGACATATCCATGGGAGAGAGGTTATACTACGACTATAATGGATACGAGAATGAGTACCCAACAGAACACTTTGTTTAAGTTTAGTATCTCACCAATATTGCGACTAACAAACTAATTGTATGACGATGTTAGTTCATTTAAGTCCAGTTACCATTGAATAAAACTTAAGATTCATTTACACTCCGTTCCGGTGATGCCGGAAAGATGTAACCAGTTAGCTTGTTCCAGTGATGCCACTTTAAGCTCCATTCCAGTGATGCCGGGCAGAAGGTCTGGCAGATACCGGAAAGAGGTAACTGTTTCCTTATTACAGTGATGCTGGACGGGTTACACAGTTCCGGTGATGCCGGAAAGAGATAACAAGTTAAATCCTGTGTGCACGCTCCAAAAACCTGAAAGAATGCGTCCAATAGGCCATCTGACTTGAGAAATGTCTACAAATCCATGAATCACAATATGGCATATGATTCCCTTTGTTAGAGGCCTTTAAATTTTGTTTCAAGTCGTATGTTGCTGTCTACTTTCTGAACAAACTCCAAGTTAGAGAAAGAAACTAATCCCAAGTTGCATGATTGGATCAAAAGCAGTGATAGGACATTGGTGTTAAATCCAAGGGCAAAGAAAATGTTCCAAGTGATTGTATCTTATTTATTCACGATAGGAAGCTTAAGCCTCACTTGCAAACAGTCCCTTGGCATATTTACATGATCATGTGCAACAGATCAGACTTATGTATACAAGATGACAGTGCACACTGAGCCTTCCCCAATTTACACCTCAGCTACTACGTCTAAAAAAACGCAGCAAAGTCCAAAACTGATGACACATGACAGAGGGTGGCCTCGGCCTCTCCCCTCCTCTCTTCTATGGCCTTGTTGAGACCCAGCAACAAAATGTGATTCTTTTTGGTTCCCAAACACTTGCTCTACAAAATCTGGTGGCACGTTGAAAAATAGCTCCTTTGCTTCTCTCTCAATTTGGTTTAGTATATTGTCTCCTCCACATAAATGGCAATTACAATTGGTTAAGGTTGAGTAAAAATATGCCAAGTAACTATTTCAGGGAAGATAGGCTTACCAGCAAGGAAGTTCCTTTCGTTGTTATTGGCATTGATGCCGAATCCAAGTGTACGCAGGCCAGGACTGCAACTGGATGACCTGCCGGTATTATAAAGACATCACCAGGTGACATCTTCTTCTTCGGTTCTTTGTTCTGTTTCCCACTTGGGCTCATGCCTCTGCCTTTCTAGATGTGGGCAAGCCATTTCAAAGCGTCCCCTTCCTTCAACAACTAGAACAACTGTCGTCGTCCGAGAATTGTAGTGCGGTACCTTAAAGCTCCCTGAAAATGTTGTCAAGGAATCAATCTTCTAGCGAGTTGTTAGAAGCAACAGAGCAGCTAAGAGATAACATGTGTGCTCGTGCCTTGTTTGATTTCTGCCAAAGAGACAGAGATGTTTATGTCTTACAGCTGCTTGCAATCGTCTGGTGAAGCTTCAAAGAACTTTCCATCATTATTGGAGTAGATAGGTTGCTGATTGCGCAAGCTGAAAGGTCACCTCCCATCATGGCCTCTCTGCTTGGTTGAAAAGAAGGCATGTGCACTCAAAGCCTTCATTTGTTCTCGTGATGATTTAAGAACAAATCCCTTCTTCTGCTGTCCAAAGAGCCTGTCTAGCTGATCTTTTGGAGTCTGTAAATATTTACAAGAAGATGAACCTAGTCCACAGGTTGACTTGTTGAGGAAAAAACACTAAGAAGAAAGAAGAAAATGCCCACTTTAAGAGCAGTCTCCAGAATGTCATTGCTGAAAGCTCTGTAAAACGATTCAGGATGATCACCTCCTGCTGCCAAATATCCCTGGGACAAAATTATGGAACTTAATCAGAAAACTCGAACACTTTTCTTGCTAATGAAGGTGTTAGAGAAAGGGCCGTGAAGGTCTTAATCACCTTAAAACTTTCCTGGAGTATTAACAGTTTTGATGAGCGCTGCTACTATCAACTTCTCGTTACTATCTCGGTTAATTAATGTTGAGTTTTAGCTCCTCTGTTTATCTCATATTGGTTGGATGAAACAATTGACACAAGGTTCTTGCTTATATAAGGATGTTATTATCTCCTCAATTAATGCACCAATATAAAGTTAAAGATTTGTACGACAAATTTGATTCTAGGTAAATTTTTCTTTTGAGGTGAGAGTTGGAGAGTTTGTTATGAGTATTTCTTTGTGGATGTGTCGGTGTATTGAGGATTAGGTGAGAGGAAAATTGTGTAATTGTAAGGATTTTTTACAAAGTGGATTTTTTTCTTGTTGTCTGTGTTTTTTTTCTCTGGTTTGGAAGTTTTCATGTAAATTCTTTTGTGTTATTATTTCTTTATTTTCTGATATTTTTGTCTATCAAATATTTTTGAGTGTGGGTTCGGAAGGTTTAAATTTCTAAGAATTGGTATCAGAGTTAAGGTATGTTTTTCTTAAAAAATCCTCAGTATGCTCTGTAGTTACAGTTTTAACTGATCTTTCACATCAAAAAAGATTTTCTTGAAAAAGGTTGATTTGATGCGATAGAGCTTTGGTGTGGTAGTGTAGAAGTACATTTCTAGGAAAGTTCTGGCTAAGAAAAGACTTGGTATTTAAGTGTGTCATTTGTAATCCACTTTTCTTTCCTGGGAGCTTATCTGATGTACAATTCATTTTTACGGTAAAATTTATTAAGGCAGAAGAGCACATGAAAAATGTTAGGAAATAGTGCTTCGAATCTTCTTAGATTTGAGGTGGATAATTCGTTGGGAGAATCAATTTTAGCTTGTGGCAAGTGCAAGTCAGGGAAATTTTGATTCAGCCGAGGTTACACAAGGTATTGAAAGGCAGACAAATCCTTGGTATCATCACTATTACTAGTGATACTAACAAAATGGCTAGTACGGACAGATCTAGTATGAGCGATGAAGATTGGAAAGATCTGAATTTGAGGGCAACAAGTGGGATATGATTGTGTTTGGCTAAGAATGTCCTTGCGAATGTGCATAAAATATCTACAGCAAAGGAGCTCTGGGAAAAACTTGAGGAGTTGTCTCAAACAAAGGGCGTCTCAAATCGGTGTACTTGAAAGAGCAGTTTCATACACTACGAATGAGGGAAGATACTACAATTTCAGATCATTTAAGTATTCTCAATCGGATCGTCTTTGAACTGGAGGCTATTAAAGTTCGTATAAATGATGAGGATCAAGCTTTAAGACTCATTTGGTCTCTTACACCTTCATATGAGCACATGAAACCGATTTTGATTCATGGGAAAGAGAAAATAGTTTTTTCTGAAGTATCGGAAAACCCTTTTTAGAAGAGAGAAGACTAGATGGTAGAAGAAATGTTCCTCCTGAAAACTCAGCTTTGGTGGTAGTTGGATATCGGAAGAAGAACTCCATAAAGAAAAATATAGTATGCTGGACACGTGAACAATCTAGGCACGTGAAGAAAAATTGTCCGAGAGATGGAGAGGATTCAGCAACAAGCTATGGGTCAATTAATGGAGAGACTGACAATGTCACTAACATTGTCTCCATAGATGATGATTTTGCTCTCTAAAAAGGGGGCATGTACATCCTTATGGTATGTCGATTGTTCGTGAACTGCAAGTGCTCAGTTGTCAAAGTGAATAATAAATCGGTAAGCACCAAGCCGTGTCCACAGGGATTATGAGAAAATTCAATTCTATGCTGGCTAACGATATTTGAAATCTGGTTGGATGAAATTTTAGAAAATTAAAATTAGTGTAAAGAACTTTTTTCTTTTTTTAAAAACAAAATTAACTTAAATAAATTTCTAAATAACTTCCCAATTTAATGTGACCAAAATAACTATGAATATGGAAAATTTGTGCAGTAACTAATTAAGAAAAGATTGCAGCAATTTACTAATTAAAAGTTTTAACTGTAAAGAGGAATAACTTTCTCTTAGGGAATGATATTTTTGTCAACCTTAATATTGCATTAACTATTCTCCACAACTGAAATATTCTACCCTTGTAGGTGAATTTTAAGAGTAATTAATCCCCTTTTCCTAAAGATGAATTAATTTATCCACTCTAGACATCACTTAGTAATCTCTTACTTAAGTTTTTCCTAGAGTTCTTAAGTTCCAAAACTTCAATTTTCACCTCCTAAGTTTCTTGGGTCTCTTAACTCATAAGAAAATCTTTGTCAAATTTCCCTTTAATTTTCTAGCAAAAACTTCCTTCTTTCAAAGGCGAATTTATACCAAGGCAATTTTCAATAGTCCAAAGGAATAACAAATAAATCCAAGGAAAAATCAACAAGCATATGAATATTCAGTCATGGATTCTAACAAATTTTAATATTAAAACATCAACAAAAATATCAAATCCCTAAGAGAAATTAAAGTTTTAGTCATAAATCATCATGCCAAACAATTCACAAGCATACAACCTAAATAAACTCATGACGGAATCAAATAAAAATTAAGAACAAAGCTCTCCAAACTCTTTTGCGTGGTTGCTTCCTTGGCAATAAATGGTAATGGAGGCTTGCGTGAAGACAACTTGCGTTGTGGAAGATTAGAGGTGAATCCAAGGAGAGCTGCTACTTTGACGTTTCAGTGGAGTGGAGTTGGAGGGCTGGAATCCTTGGCAAGTTGTTTGTCTAGGTGTTGGTGAATGGATGCAACCTTGTGATGTGTGAGATGAAGGTTGGAGTTTACTTTGGTGAGTAAAATGGATGTATGGAAGGTGTGGCGTTGGTTTTCTGGTAATGGAGGCTAGGTGGTTGACATTGGTGGAACGATAAAAAATCAGCTATTGTGTGTTCAAGGAAGAGTTGTTGCGTTGATGGTGTGGAATCTTGTGAGATGGGATGTGGGGCTATAAGTGTTTTTGTGTGGAGCTTTTGTGTGGTGTGGAGGTGTGTTGGTTGAGAGAGTTGTTGGGATGTGTGTCAAGAATGGAAATGAATTAAGGCTTGCGTTTATGGAGAGGAAAACAAGAATGGAGGTTGCTGTGAGTGCTGATTAGGTGTTGGTATGTGGCTTGGATTATTGCTTCTTGGTGATGGTGGAAGGTAGCTTGGTTAGTCAAAAATGGAGGCTTGAAAATAAGTGTAACATTAATGGTGGCTGTGAAATGGAGACTTTTGTGTTGTTAATTGAGTGAATGGAGTGTGGTTGTGGGATCAACCAAAGTCGTTAATGTGAAGATTGTTGAATTTTAACTCCTTTGTTTGTCGCATATTGGTTGGAGAAAACAATTGGGGCAAGATTCTTGTTTATATAAGGAGGTTGTTACCTCCTTAGTTAATGCACCAATACAAAGTCAAAGATTTGTATGACAAATTTGACTCTAGTTAAATTTCTCTTTTGAGGAGAAAGTTTGAGAGTTTGTTGTGGGTATTTCTTTATAGGTGTATTGGTGTATTGGGGGATTAAGTGAAAGGAAAAATTATGTGATTGTAAGAATTTTTCACATAGTAAATTTTCTTTTTGTTGCTCGTAATTTTTTCTTCGGTTTGAGAGTTTTCACATAAATTTTCTTGTGTTGTTATTATTTCTTTATTTTTTGATATTTTTATCAATCAAATATTCTTAATTATGAGTTCAGAGGTCTAAATTTCCAACAATTTAGTCCACGATAGTCCCTGCAGGAACTTTGATCACATCATAGGACTCCACATTATAGGATTCTCTTTTGCCTCTCAACAGAAAGGTAATTGTCCCCTTTCCCGTAAAATATTGAACAGAGAGAAATCTCATCATATCGAGTCACCAATGGTGTAATCATGCTATTTGCCTGTTTGAGAAGAAAGAAACTCACCCTTCAGGACTACAAAAACAGCTTCTACATCACAATGGTGTGGGACTGAAAAGGTGTTGGGATTTGCCTCAAATACTGTCAGACGATAGTTATCAAGGCCTTGGAGGAGTTTGGACCTCTTAGAGAACCATTCCAGAATCTTCAGATGGCCTTCTTGGCTTTTGTAACTCGACCTGAACTCTTGTGATTGAAAGTAGTAAGGATTTTCTTCGGGCTTCAGATCTTCTGCCCCACTAAGCTTGTACCTACCCTGTGTCACAATAAAACGTCGACATTTTTGCTTGAATTAAACCAACGCTTGCGTCTCAACCTCTCAGCTTCACGCTCATCTGAAGCCGAGCCATGTTTCCTTCGCTTTATTATTTTGCTTCCCGCCTCAGTTCTTTCCTTCCTCTTAATGGCATTCATTTCTCTGGACGCTCTAGGGTTTTCTCCATCTACATTTCTACATTGAACCACCGGATCTGCATCGAAGACAATCGGAAGTGTGAAACTACCCTCAGTCGCAACTCTCTGTCTTCAATCTGCTGCGTCTCCGTCGTGAAAGGTTATAATTTTTTCCCCTACCACGACAGCACCGTGAGATCGTCTTTCTCATTTTTCTGTTTCTGTTCCTCCAGATCGTCCTCTC
>JANZLX010000213.1:45377510-45397329 GCA_025531955.1 Erythroxylum orinocense | reverse complement strand
TCAAAATCTTGACTTATTATTATTAAAGTAATTTTGATTTGGAGCGTTCGCAAAAATCTACTCTTTATATTTTTTATTTAGAAGTTATATTTTTATGTGCTATACAACCCGATGGATATCCAAAAACCCGAACAACCCAATGGATTTGAATATGGGTAGTAAATCGTAAAAATCGATGGATATGGATATGGATAAGAGTTGAGTCATAAAAAATGGATATGGATATGAGTTGAGTCATAAAAAATAGATATGGATATGGGTTGAGTAAAACTCGAACCGAACCCTACCCATTACCATCCCTAGTTGGCACTGATCAATCTTCCACTGCGGGCTCTTAGGGTCTTGCGGCGGCTCGTCGTCTTCTTTCTCACCAGTGCTTTTGCCCTTCCGACTCCATTCTCTGTCTCCATACTTGCGCTCACAACGAGCTGCGCACTCGATTATTCCCTAAAAATCCTTCTCGGTGTCGTGGCAACGCTGCACACAACGATTGAGCTCAGTTCTCGGGTACGGAACCTTGTAGCCCATAGAGATGAGACAAGAAGTTAGGAAGATCAGTGTCAAGAACATGAATATCGGAGATTTGATCGGCATGACTATATTTACTCACTATACACAAGTTTCTGAAATGTTCAGGAGTTGGAGCAAAGCTTAAATAGGAGATGGTGGTCGTCCCAATTTCAAAAACACTTGGCTTGTTGCTGTTTCTTCACCATGCAGAGCGACACGACACGACACGACACAGCTAGCGTGCATGCTCTACGAGACAAAGAGGATCCGACAAAATATGTAAGAAGAAAGAGACATTAAATAATCACTGTGTATCTTGACGGTGGCGTTCTTCGGGTTGCCTCGTACCCAACAAAACTTGGGATCCATAGCTAGCTTCTTAAGGATCCGCCTGATAATACAAACACTGAATTGAACTGCGTGCGGCTCGACAGCCGACATTAGGACAAACTATGGCTTCTCAACATTATCCATTAACATAATCGGTACGGACATAAAGACATCATACTTAGATACCAGAAGTCCATCTACAAGCTAGATTTAGGTTCGGTCGAATTCAACAAATAAATGTTTTGGTTGGATTCGGCCCTGACCCTGAACCGGAAATTCAAAAAGGTCACATTCATCGTCCAAAACTGTAAACGTGATAATGAAAACCGAGTCATGTTTCTGTTTCTTGTTATCATCAAATTGATAAAGAACAGAAACCAAATTTTGATCTTAGCCAAAAGAGAGAGCCGGCCAAAAAAGTTCTTCTGTCAACTGAGCTTACCCGAAAATGCAATAGGAGTTTTGCCCTTTCCAGTGCGGTAACATGCCATTTCTGGGTCTTTGGGAGACATGGAACAAAATAAGGCTTATACGAGGATGAGCAATCGGGTCTACACTTGTCAGCCTGCATGTTAGACAACATATTTGTTATATGTATGCCATGCACTAAATCTTGGCCGTGTGTGTGGTGATACAGAGTTATTTCAAACAGTAACTTTTTAGACTCAAGGCTTGACCTCAAGTGCTTGTAGATCATTAGGATATCTGATCAATTTCTCTTCGATAAATTAAATATATTTAACTACTTTTTATAACTAAATTTTAAAAAATGTATATTTAATTAGAAAAAAAGGAGTTTAAGAGCAACCTTATTTATTTGTGATATTTTAGTTTGTATGCCCAGTACTTGTGGAATTTGATTTATCTTTTCTGTTGGGTTCAGGAATTTTCAGGGCTTGTTGTGCGCTAATTCCCATTAAAGGCCCAAAGTATTGTGGTCCTAGACTTGGATTTCTGTTCAACCCAGGTAGAATGCTGTAAAAGTAAAACAGGTCGGATATAGATCAGAAGTTTTTATTCAGGTCCACTCATGAAAAGATTGATGTGTTCGATCCGATTCTCGAGGCTCCGGCTGCTAACTTGGAAAGCAAACTAGCGGGAATGGCAACTAGTTGGGTTGGGTCTACGTTGCTCCTGGTCTGATGGAGCCCTGGCCTGAATAAAGATAAAAGTCCTACCAAAAGATTTTTCATCAACTTTTTGATTAACTATTTTTAAATTTATAATTTATTTATAGGATTATAATAATTGTTGTCAGGCCACAATATTAGCTATTACAAATAGTAACTTTTCACTTAAAGTTTTTTTTACAGGAGGTCTTGAGTTTGAGTATGCAAAAAAAGAAAAAATGGGAAATTCTTTCTGTTAATGATCCTCTAACTTTCTGAGTAAAGTTTCCTAATCGGATTAATTATGGACGCATTGTTTTCAGTGACAGTATGAGAGTTGAAGTTACTGAGAAATCTAAAAGTTACTAGAACATGATATTGAGCAAAACTAGTGATTAATCAATAATTAACTAATTAATTATGTGATTACCCTTTGTACGCAGAAATGTAAAGGCTATATGAAAATTCGAGGGATCTTATAATTTCATAATTATCTCCTTTAAAATTCTCACAGTAGTCCGACTAAATTGGTATAGCTAATGTAATAATAATAATAAAAAGAATTAGAGCAATGTACCACGTTGGACTGAAACCGAAAACAGGAAGTGACATCAGCGACAGAACCGTGACGGGCGGTTTTTGACAGACTTCTGAGCAGAAAATAATATTATCGGCAAAGCCTAGAATAATGAACTAAGCATCTACTGTTAATATTGTTCTCCAAGCTTTCACTGTCCTTAATGATCACTTGCGTTCAAGTTTTAATCGAAATATATCTTATGCAGTGTAACTTTCTGAGATTAACACATAAAAACATACAAGTTGAGGTTGTTGCCTGGAGCTAAGAGACTTGGCTAAACTCTTTCGTCTGTCACTCCTGAGATAGAACACTTTCTTGTTCTGTGAGCTGGGAAATCTTAAACCAAATTAATCATGAACTTCTTCTGCGTCTTTTTTACAGAACAGTTCTTTCTGATCTGATACAACGTGTAAGCGTGAATATGAAGAAACAGGACAGGAAATTTTCCTGCTTTGATTAACTTTAGCTTATATCAGAACAGAGTACGCTGTAACTGTTTTAAGAGGCAAAGAACAACGCTTTTTGGCATGCGATGTTCTGCAGACATAAAAGGAAAGAAACATGCTTTTCCTTTTTATGAATATTTCAGTTAGCCCATGTTGCTTTCATCTCCCACTGAACTAAAAGCTACTGCTAATTGTTACGTTCAGCTAAATTTTCGGTCTTTGAGGGATTACCTTACCCCACGAAGAACCGAGAGGGAGCATGGTTAAGAGTTACGAGAATAAATAAGTGAGAATGTAATGAATAGTAATGATTAGTTAGTTATTATAATTGATTGAACAGCTTTTTCGTACCTAAGTTTTAAGAAATGGTCCATATACTTCGTGTGTGAGAGGAATGAGTTTAATTCCTATCAACATTAATATTTTTTAAAATTTTTAATTAAATATAATTAAAATATATTTAATTAAAATATAACTAATTAATCAAGATAACATCTAAAATTAATTAATTATTTAGTTAATTACAATGTAACTCATTAAAATAATATTCATTAATTACTTAAAATATAATAATATTTGTATTATCATATGAATGTAAATTGTATTAAACTATGTTACTTGATTTTACTATAGCAATAGAATGGTAGATATTATGATTGTATCAATGAATTGCACAATATTTTGGATGATTAAACTATATTTTGAGAATATTATATAACTAATGATATGTTGATGCAAGAAAATACTAGAGTATTTTTTCTTCAAGAGCTATTGAAAAAGAAAAACCGCAATATACTTGATTTTAAACATTTTGTCATTATAATTAGGGTGTATAAATTAAAAATAATCATTTAAAATATATTTAAATTTTGATACAAAACAAAATTTTAACAAATTTTTATTTCTGAACATTTTTAACGAATCAATCAGTATCAATAATAATGGTAATCATTTTATCATCTTAACCAACCATCATAATTATAATGAATATATCTATTTTCATTCCTTACTATATTCATTCGTATTTCTATTCTCATTGTACTACGTTAACCAAGCGCCCTGTTTGAAACAAACAAACAAAATAGGTTGATAAAGGATGGAACATATCAAAGCGGTCGAAGCAGAGAGTATGTCAGATGTAGAATCAGCCGATTTGTATTGTGCTTTTCAGGTATGTTGATGCTCACTCGTACTCGTGGAAATAACTCACTCAAGGGTTTGTGGGTTCATATCTGGACAAATCTGTCGATAGCATTTATACTCTATCATTTTGAGTTCTGTTAAGTATTTAATGCAGTTTGCAATATAAATTAGGCTGATCCAGTGGAGAAGATTTGAATAGGTTAAAATAATATTATTTTAAATTTATTTCTTAAAATAACATGGTTTTAATTATTAAATTTCAGTTTATTCAAAGCCGATCGAACTCAAAATTGATTTGATTTTGTTTTTCAGACCAAGCCGGACTTAATTGACAAAACCTACAAACACCAAAATAAGACTTAAAACTGGTTCAGTAGAAGCCAAGTTATGGATACACAAGATGACAGGTTGAGAATGCTTTCCAACGCTTAGTTGTTGTTTTGGTGTCAAGCAACCTTTAACCCAGATACCATAAACTCTGGAGGATCATGTTTAGTATCTTGAAGACAAATAAGTCATAGGAAATTCCCTCTGACGAATATGATTATCTTTTTACGAGTGGTCCATGTTTCGAGTGCGACTGAGCTCTGTAAAATAGGAAAAAGACGGTGGGGGTAGCTCATGATCCACTGCAAAAACATTCCAAAAGAAAAGTATCCAAATCATGCCTCCCAATACACCTGCCAAAGCTGTGAATCTCAGTCTTTCCTCTGCTTTTTGCTGTTTTGTTATTCACACCCCCAGTAAATGAATACAACAGAAACCATGAACAGAAGCAGACTGCTAAGAAACCACTTTGAAAACCTTAATGTTATATATATTTCTTTTTTCGACTTTAAGGACATGAACATCCACAAGCTTTACTTTAATACAAAAAAGTGCATTACATATGATAGTTTTGACCCTTGAAAAAATGCTTCTAAACTAGCAAAGAATCATCAATAAGTTAGTCTTTTTCACTTTCCTTGGCAAGTCCTGTTAGTTCTTCATCCTGGAAAACAAGAAAAGCTGGTTCACTACATTGCTAGGCAAATTGAGAAGGAAAATAATATGTAACGAAAAAGAATGTAGTTACCTATCTTAATGCAGAACTGTAAACCCCTGTACGGAACTGATAACATAAAGGTGGCCTACCGAAACTTTTATAAGTTATTAGCTAACAAGTCATGATGATCATAGTTGGAATGTGTTGATGTCGTGTGATGTTAATTAGCTGCCAAAATCACAAAAATTTACACCTGAAAGGAAAAGAAGGCAGAGAGGTAAGCTAATGTAAAGAAACAAAACATCTACAGCAAATCCAAAAAAATAAAAGAAAGGAAACCAAACCTTTTTTTGGTTAGTGGGCAATGGAAAGTCTCCATCACCCTTAAAAGGGAAAAAAATTCTTCAAAGTGATTCCCGCCTGCAACAGGGGACCAAGTTCAACGTAAGCAGAAGAAGAACCGAAACATTTTCTTGACCGAAACATTTTCTCAAGAAAACTCTCCAAAGTTATGAGATAAATCGCTTCAACAATATGCAAAAAAAGTGTATATTCTGTTTCCCAGTTGAACTTTCGTGCAGATTCACCCAATCCATGTGCTAAAAGGGAAAAGATTTGCTTCACATTAAGGAAACCATTCACACTTTTGACAGGAAATGTATAGGAAGTATGCCTTAGCATACCAAATTCTGAACAACTGGAAGGTGAATTCATATTGCATAAACAATTGATGCAGCTAGACAATGTGAATTAGTGAGGTAAAGCAGGCAGAGCCATCCACCTATACAAGCACACTTAGTGTATATACATAGAGCGACAGAGCATACCTAACTATCCGTCATACCATTTGTCTCCTAAAAGAAGTTCAGCTCAGTGTACCCGTGTGCATATGGCAAAAGCTCCTCAACCTCAATCCTGGAACGAGAAGAACTCATGCTCCTCTTTAATCGTCCTTGGCAAGACTCAACCTCTGCGCAAAATATACCATACACCGGCCTATGATCTGAGAATCTGGATTCTCCACGGACATAAGATATTTGATGCAGACCTTCTCCATACCACAGAATTCTATCACACCTTCACAAAAGAAGAACTGGTAAATCAGCATTTCAAGTTCTTAGCAATTTCTCATTTTAGCTCCATTAAGTAAAAATTTATAACTGTCTCAGTTTGTTTTTAGTTAAAAAAATGTTGTTACCAAGCTGGTGTTCGACTTTTCTCCTTTGGGTGCATATCATCGCCTGCATATCTGTCTGAATTGGTTGAATATTTGTATGTAGGTGGGAAATAAATTTTCCCTTCTTTCCATCCAACAAAAACACGACCTCGTCTCTGCTCTATGCGTAACTGCAAGAGAACCATTACCGAATCAGATGAAAACTTTACTTTTAAGAAACAATAGCAGTCTGTGATCTTCAAAATCAAAAATTAAATTGACAGATGTGCTGAAGCAAAGGATAAGTAAACATGCCTGATCTTTCTCTAACAATGCTCTCCAGCTTTGCATCTCAACAAGAGCCTTAGCAGTTCGATATGAGAGAGCAATACGATAGTTCAAATCACCAAGCCATATAACTCGGCTACATCAAACATGTGGGGTTATGATATTAGACAGGGAAAAAAGTAGAGAATACTAAAAGTATTTAGGATGTGAGCCATACAAGATTTGCCATTTCATGTTGTCTTACAAACAAAAGGCTAAATCATTGCTAATGATTTTTCCAAATCCATGGCTCCAACGTGAACACACAAAATTTATTTCACAGTTTCATTTAAATCCCACAAACTTCATATTCCTATATTTACTGATACAAACTGGTGAGAGTTCAGTTTATTGGCAGCAAGGTTCTTACTCATGCTCAAGGATTGTCTCCGGGGACTTCTCATCACCCGCATTTTGCACACGTGGAAACCTTGTCTTTTTAAGAATTTCCAACACATCTGCATTCCGTCTCAGCTCATCACCCTCCCTCTGTCCAGAGGTTAAATGAGTACAAATGAAGCAAAAGCTTGTTTGATGTAAGGACATGCTGATTGAAATGGATCCCTGCCATATGAAATAGAACAACATTTATCCTTTTAGTTAATTGCTCTCAGTTCTAACAATCATAAAATTTCAAGTGAAGGCAACTAAACAACCGTGACTAGATTCGTCAATACCTTATTTCCAAGATAGCCCATTAGTCCTCTGCCTACACAAGAAACTTTCAAGTTTCTAACAGAATCTATCAACTCACTCCTAACCCATACAGTTAGGAATATGCCAACCATTTGCTTACGTGCAACCAAACAGTATCTTGAATGACCTGGCCTCATATATGCATCTTCCATAGATTTGGATACCCCACAGGAACCACCATAAGACATTGGTGAGTGTAATACAGTACTTGGTGATTCTACAGGTCCATTATCATCATCAGATGAACCCCATCTGGAGTAATCACTAGGTCTTGAGTAGTCACTAGGCCTTGAATAATCACTCGGCCTTGAGTAATCACTGGGTCTCTGACCCCATCTATAACTAGGATCATAGTCACTTGACCTGTGACCAAAAATCACCCGATCACAAACACTAAATCGACGATCAAGTCGTGGTTGCGAAGTTGACGGGTCGCTGTCCATTCTCCAGCTGTGAGTTGTCTGAAATGATCTGCGTTGAAACAAAGATGAGTTTTTTCTCCGAGAAGACCCCTCAAAATCAGCATTTATCTCTGCTATTGGCTCGGGGATAGGAGAAGGTGTGTAGCACCCACTGATGCCACTGGTTCCAGGAAGAGTGTTTAGAGTCTTCCTTATGAGAGACAACCATTTTTTGGCAGGGCCATTGTCTTCTGCACCAAGAATATTGCCAGCATTCAAAGGAACTATTTCTTGAAATCTGAGATCACAATAAAGTAAATAGAAACACTTCAATCATTACTTGGCAAGTAAAACATTGGACAGCATAACGATTGACAATAATAAAATTCTGAATCATACCCAAGAACGTAGATGTCTGCAGGAGACGAGGAGTGAAGCCAGTCTTCAAGGTTCATATTACTTGGTGGTGATCTTCCACCTACATTCCATGTACCTACAAAAATGCTGCCCCATATCCATTACACATTAGCAATCAATAGAATACCTTCAAAACCCTTAAAATAAAACAGAGAAACAATAGGCCAATAGCAGTAACAAAATCCAAGATTACCTGTGGTTCTGCACATCAATGATTCGCGGATGGTCAAGATTCATTCTACCCCGTCTAATTTGCTCCGGATTCTTGTTAAATTTCTCTGCATCATATAATCGAGGAAATTAAGAACGATGCAAGGGAAGGAGACCAAATTTAGAGAGTTTACAACAAGAACACAACGGATAAAAGAATTTGCACCTGTTTTGCTCTTTTTGATTGTACATGGCTCTCTCTCTGAGAAGCTAGTCCTGTACTCCACTTCTGCCCCTGAACATATATTTATCACAATCAGAACTAGAAGTGGAAAGCAGGAGAGAAACGTAACTAACGTCCAAATGGACAGAGATTGTTCACAGCAAATCAGAAGAGAAGAATCATGTGGGAAGAAAAATAGAGATTTGAGCAGTCTTAAAGTTTTCTCTGATTGGATTTCTAGGGAACAAATGCCTCCAGCTAACTCAAGCCAGTTCTATTACTTGGTGGGGGTGTAGAGCGAATTGAGAACCAAACTGCCATTAGCAACCATACCAGAAAGCATATTCCATTCCTTTTTCTGAGTCTTCTCAGCGGTTAATTAGAGGAAGAGAAATTGAGCTATATTGTTCACAGTAGGAAGAAGGTTTTGAGTCTCAGATTTCTATTGAAAATCCCAAGTTTGATTTGAATCACATCTTCATGCAGAAGCCGATAAAATAAAATAAAATAAAATAAATGCCAACCTCCATAAACATTATCAGCTTGAAAGTCCTCACTTTTGCCCTTGATATTAAACCACTTTCTGACTATTTTCTTGGGCCATGAAAGCTTCAGCAAGAAAAGAACAAAAACCAATTAACGACAATCAGAAAACTGTGTCGACGGCTCGTTAAAGTGTAAAAGAAACAAATCCCGCTGGTTTACATGAAAATAAAGTTAAAACCTTGCTTTTTTTGGAATTCCCATCTCTCATTTTCACAAATCCTTCATACAACTCTTGCACTTCTGCTTCTTCTTACTAATCTCTGAGCGTTACTTTATATCACCAAGAGCTCATAAACCTGAGAAACAGAACCTCATAGCCGACATTTCGCCGTCCAAATCAACCGTTGATCAATGGAAAACAAGAGCAAGCTAACAAGCTCCGAACTTTGGTCTCAGAAGACTTGAACCAAACAGGGGTGTAACCAAATGGGACTCGTCCTCTTCGAATGAGAAGTTGAGAAGCTAGCAAAGGGAGCAAGAAACAGATGGGTTGTCTCCTCGATTTCCTCTTCTAGCAGTAGTTATGTATATGAAGACAATGACACAGAATAAAGAAGCAGGATTAGTCCAAGAAAGACGAAAGCTTTAATGCGTGGAAGTGAGACAAGATTCTTGAAGTAGAAACAAGCCAATGCGGTAGACAAATATAGAGAGAAAGAGACAGACAGAGAAAGAGTAAAAGCAGACTTAAGGCAGAGAAGAAGAACAAGAACAAGAACACATATTAAGCTTCTCTCTCTATGTCTGTCCTTGAAACAAAGGAGGCCTCGTTCTTAGTGAACAGCAAAGTATCGAATTTGAACAGAATAAAGTGCAGAGAGAGAGAAAGCAGGACATGGAAGACTTGGTCTAAGGCCCCTCTTTTATTTTATTGTTTGCCACAAATCTCAAGGCAGGCACGCAGGCAAACAACAAACATGATGGAAAAAACGGGCAGGTCGTTTCAATGTTGCTCTTCTCATAAAACGACAACATTCACCATTCATTCAGCCATTAAAGCCAGCCTTCCTCCCTTACTGGTCTTCCATCAAAGTGAAAAGGCAAATGTTAAAGAAGGAAAAAAAAGAATAGAGTGGAAGTATATTACCATGACCTGTTTTTCTTCTGTTGCTATCTATCTCTTGTCTCTTTTTCTCTTTTCTTATTTTTTTTGGGTGGTTTCTTTGATGTTTGTGTCATCTTCTTTTCTTGGCAAGTGAATGCTTTTACTTAGACAAAGGAATGTTAAGTGTTTTCTTCCCAATGAACTTTCCTTTTTTGGGATTTATTTTACTCTCTCACAAAATCCCTTCTTAAAAGACATAAATCTCCTTTTCACTTTAAGAAGATAAAATTTTTACTTTTTAAAAAATTATTAAAATTTTTTTATAATTTTCAATTTTTTTAAAAAATCTCTTTCATAAAATTTAGTTAAAAATAACAAATTACCATACGTAATATAAATATTAGACTTGAAAGTCACAAATTCGAATAATAGAAACATCCTCTTTATAATAAATACAAAGGAATACAGAATACTACACACAGTGATAACACTCCCTTAATCCTAGCAATATGGAGAGTCTTGTACACTAAGGTACGTTTTATTTGTATTTTTAATATAATAATTCAAATTAGCTTTTAAACCCAACTTTAATTAATTAAATTGACTACTAAATTATTAATCTAAGTCAATTTTAATTAGTTCAGTTTTAATTGAAGAGTTTGATTAAATAGTCATCTAAATAACATTTAGTTAGTTCATGTATAATATTTATATTACCAGTGTTTTACTATTTTTTAAACGGAATCTTAAAAAAAACTCTTTTGAGAAAAAAAACTCAATTTAAAAAAGCAATAATTTTAAAATTAAGAAATTTGTATAAAGATTCTTTAATTATAAAGGAGTTTTACCATTTTCATGTTTTTAATTTCATAAATTACATATAATATATACTAATGAGAGGTTGAGCCCTGCTTTGTGGCCATAATACAATGGGAAGGGTTGGTAGAAATCTTTTCTACAGATTAAGTTGAATATAATATGAATTTAATGATTGGATTTAATAAAAAATAATATGTAAAGGTCAATCACTTATAGTTTATGGTCACACAAAGTATCTATTCTTGAATCTAACTTGATGATGATGTGCTCCGCCGCTGATTCTTACTTCTTTTTGGCCGGCTTCTCCGTAATTAAATAAAAAAGACAACAATGGATTTACATTTAAGTTTCTCTAATTTTCCAAACTTTTGACTAACCAAGAAGACCCACTTTTTTTATTTTGGATAAATTTAAAATTTAAACCCTTTTTATGATAATAAATTTAAATTTGGATTATTTAGCAATAAGTTTAGGATTAAATTCATTAATCTTTGTTGGATAATCTCCAACGTTCCCACATTCCAAATGGAAAAGGCTTTTTGGTGCGTTAGCCTAATCAAGTGTGGTTTTGATTGGAATTTGTTGGAAGTTTGGTCCCAAATGGAGATGATTAAGGTTTCCACGGAGGTGTCATCTTGTTGTTGCTAAGTAGATGTATACACAACCAGTTGTCCCACGACATTGTGTCTGCTTTCACT
Source organism: Erythroxylum orinocense (assembly GCA_025531955.1). Taxonomy (NCBI): domain Eukaryota; kingdom Viridiplantae; phylum Streptophyta; class Magnoliopsida; order Malpighiales; family Erythroxylaceae; genus Erythroxylum; species Erythroxylum orinocense. The sequence goes on along the minus strand of JANZLX010000213.1, from coordinate 45,385,748 downwards.
TTATTCCTTGGAAAAGGAAAAAGGAAACTCACTTGCACCTTAAATGGAGGTGGATTGTTTTTTCAAGCTTGCTTCGGTGTTTATGTCCTTGTTCCGTTTAATACTCTAATACAAGGATAAGCTTGGACTGACTTTCTTATTTTTAACATCTATATATTAAAAATATCACTTATTGTTTATTTATCACGTAAATTAATTTCATTTATCATATTTCATCCTTTATTTAACCTTAAAAGACAATATTAAAATTATCAAATTATAATACCGTATTGATTTATAGTTAACAAATATGGCAGAAAGATGTATATAATAATTAATTAATATTATAAAGAGGTAAATAATAATAATAATTAAACCATATAATTTTAGTATAAATTGTATTTAAATCATTATTTTATTAAAATTCAAAAGAAATTCAAACTTATAACCTGAACTAAATTTAAGTAATATAAATGTCAATAATCCCACGTCCGACAAGTGTAGATACATTTTGTCATTTATAATAGTGTTCAAACATCCCCTCTTAAGCTAGCTTTTAAGAGTAAGTTATTAGTTAGGTCTTTCAACATGATATCAAAGTCCGTTTGTTTCAATAATTTGGGACAATGCTCGGTTTTGTTTCCTTGCCCAATATACCTAGCAAATGTCCAGTCTTATTTTAGGTTGAGGGATGTGACAAGAATCTCACATCGAACGAGTATGAATGCATTCAGTCATTGTGTTCAAACCTCCCCTCTCAAGCTAACGTTTAGAGGTGAGTTAGGCCTTTCAACAATGAATAAAAATTTTATGCTTTTTAGCTATGTTAAGGATTAAAAAATATATACACTCTCCCAACATTATAATTCTCAAAATTATATTAAAATAATTTCCAAAGATTTTTCAATTTTTTATTTGGAATGTAGAAGCAAGGGGGTTGAATGTTGAAATATAGAAAATAGAATCTCAACTAGGCAAGGAGTGTCATGAGTGGATTCCATTGGGTTCAAATCAAAGGTTATCTAATCAACACCTTATCAATTGCAAACATGAAAATGGTAAGTGATTGTGTTTGTTTTAATTCCTTTATTTTTTTCTCGAGGAAAATAGAAATAAAAACTAAACGTGTTCGAATTTTGCTTATTCTCTCCAAGTCGTGGGTCTAACGAAATCATTTCAAGCAATAAGGTTTGAAAAGCCAACATTGAATAAACCAAAGAGAAGTTGTAAAAAGTGACGCCTTGTACATCAAAGAAAACTAAAGAACAATGGGCCATAGTTTGATAATTAGATATCTAAAGAAGGCAAAAGGAAGAAGTGGGGTTGGTCCCTACTACTGTGCAAGGTTTCTCCCCTTTGACAGGCTTGTGTATCTTCTTTGGTATCTAATGGAAGCCATGGGTTCTGATTCAATCAGAACATGATTATAAGAAAAAGAAAGAAAGTGAAGTATAGATGCTTAATATCTTCTCTCCCTCATTGTATGAAGCAGACTTTTTCTAGAGATTCTCTACAAATATATTACTTCCTTAAAATTCAACTCCATTGTAATAACTTTGTAAAATTTTAGTGAAGTATAATGTAAGCTCTATGAAGTTAACATGAAGTTTTTTAATCTATAATTATATAATTCACAAATAATACTTTTAATTGTGAAGCTAAATGATGCAGTTCGATCGATCAAAGCAATATTTATAAGTTTTAATGTCTATTTATTTCTTATTAATCATATGTTTTAAGTTGAATTAAATTATAATTTTTCTTAATTCAACTTTAATTTTAATCCATTAAATTAAAAACTCCTAAAAAATTAATTTCACCAAAAGCAACAATATATTTAAGAATGTAAATACATGATTAGTGATTATAATCATTCTACTAGTTAAGGATAAACTTCTCTTAATACTACATATCAGTAAAATTTTTATCGAGTTGTTGTTGTTATTGTATTAATAACGAGAATCTACCTATCAATAATTGGTAGAATGTCTTTATAAAGAATAGAGTACATTCTTTATACTTTACTAACGATCAATATCTAAATCTTTTTCGTTCTATGTTCCTCATCTACGTTGTCGTACCATAGGTAACTATAACTCAATTCAATTTTATTTAGGGATACTTAAAATTGATAACATACATAAGTAATTGACATATGGTCACAATTCTAAGATTATATTTAGTTTTATTCTAATAATTGAAATTCCCATGTGAAATTTGATACATCCAATTTCAACTAAATCTTAAAGTTAAAGATTCTAAACGCATCACTAAGAAAAGAATGGCATAATTCCCTCAAATGGGTATATCTCGGAACATATAAATTATGGATATTCCGACCGTTGGGATCGAAAGCTGTACATGAACGATGAATGATGATCACCATTTTTGCATGTCTTATTCGTATGAAGTTATATATGGACCACTTCGATTTCATACCTGCGGACTCAAAATTAGGTCACAAAAATAGGAGAATCTTTAGATCCCAAAATGCTATAATTCCTTTTGAATCTTTGATAGAGTATCATTTAGACATAGACATCATCAATTTCAACGGAAGGCAGTGTTTGATGGGAATATGTTTCCTTTTTGTGAATCTAAAGACGTACTCAAATTTATTAATTTCCCTAATTGTCTAAGATAAGAAATAATACGTCGTACATTAAATTCTCATATATTAAAAATTTAGATATATATATAAATTCCACAGGTTGTGGACAAAACGAGTCGACAATTACATGTGAGGTGCGAGTAAAGACATATTTTGTATTTTATTTTTCATGATCAAACAAGACATGTTTTGATGGGTCAAAAACAAAAAGGAAGCTCACAAGATCTCTGCTTTTGTCTCTTTATGGCCTTGGTTTCCTAAACTATGTCTTGCTTTACGACTTATGAGGAGGGTGAAATCCCTCTGAAGAGTTACGAGGCAGTCAAAAGCGATCCAAGGGAAGGGAAAGGATGGGAAGGAGAAGGGAAGGAGCTAAGCTATTTCCATTTTGATTTTGTCCCCTTTAAGGTCTGTTTTCTTCTTGCTTTTCCTCGACGGACTTTACTTCTTTACATTCTCTCTTTTAACGGTGCAATGCAAGTGAAATTTCTATACAAGGAGAAAAGAAAATGAAAAGTTATGTTTCCTGTGCGTTTTAAGGCTGAAGTATGAGTTTTAGGTCTTCTCCTCTTTTTCCCACTAAGCATATTTTGAAACCCAACTTTGTTTCATGCTTCGTTTGTTATAGAACATAAGTTTAGAATGTATTAATCAACGTTTTAAGAGTTTTTACCAACATTATTTAGTAAATTGTGAGTATGGAAAGTTGATAGAATGTATCATCTCGAAATAGCTTTTTGGTGATTGAACTTGTTTACGGTGAGTAGTGACACCCCAAGCAACGAGACGTGCGTGCATGAAAGTCCTTGAATTTACGAGCCCACTCCATGATACATATGTCATATCATTGTTATTTTTTTTTTCTTTTTGTGATTGGGGCGGAGTAGGTAAGATTAACTCCGCAAAAAAACTACAACATTAGCGTCAGTCGCAAGCGTCAAGCGGAGCCCTGGAAGTGGAAGAGACCAAAAAGACCAGCGAGATGGCTGAAATGAGCCAAGCTTAGCGGGAAAATCGGCACATTGATTACCCTCACGAAGAACATGTTGAATTGTGCAGCTCCATGGTCGGGTTAGAAGGGCTTAGATATTCCGAATAAGGGCAAGGTGTGGATGAAAGGTCTGAGAACAGCCGGAAACAAGGGTTACCACATCGAGGCAATCAGTCTCTGCGATTACTCGCCGGTAGCCCAATGCTCACGCAAGTTGAAGGCCATGTGTAAGGTCCTGGAATTCGATAACCAAGTTAATCGCGATGCCAACAGAGTCAGAAAAGCCCGCAAGCTAGCGACCAAACGTATCTTGCAGGAGGCCGCCAAATCTAGCACGACCCGAATTATCAAGGGCGCTCCCATCATTGTTAATATCATTTAAATTGAATTTGTCATTTGATTTTACATCGTTAATTAATTAAATAAATATTAGAAAAACACAAATAATTTTATGAAAACTGCATTTTATATTTTCATATTTTGCTCACTAAAAAAGAAAAAGACCATATTTGTCCCCTAATAATTTAATGGCTAAAGCCTTGAAATAGGACCACCCTAGCCCCATGTTAGAATGAATTAAATAGGATAACAATCCCATTTGGGAATCGAGAACCCTAGACCTTAGAGTGGTCAATCGACACATACCTATACCTATTCATGTCCTTTAAAAACAAAAAATATATAACTTTCTTGCTATTATGTATTTAATTTTTTGGGCATGTGATATAAGAATTACTAAAATAAAGATTTGAATATGTGCATTACTTAAAAGGATAATAGTGAATCGAGTAGATTTGGAAGGTCACTTTTTCTTTAATTATCCTGCCGATGCAACATCTAATTAATAATTAAAAAACCTTTCCGTAAAAGAGAAAAGAAGTTCTATATTAAAAAATAATAAATACATAATTGAAAATAATATATATATTTGATTTTTTTTAAATTCTGAGATATTGAATGGTGACATAAATGTTGGTAATAAATACAGATGTAGACGTTATGACATGATAAGAAGAGGCTAATGACTTTGGGAGGGCAATGGGGTCGACTCACTCGCCCCGTACCACTCACTTTGCCTTTGTGCAGTGTGTACTATGTGGTGGTAGTGAAGTGTGGTGGCTCCATTTTTACATAGACTTTCCAGGTGTTCAATTAAGGGAGTGCTTGTTTACGGATAATGGAGAGGCATGTATAGGTATAGAATGAAAACTTATGTTTGGTATTAATAGGGGTAACACTTTCATTCCTCTATTTTTAGCAATACTTTATATCTGTAAATTATTAGAGGAATGAGATTTATTGTTGGCTATATTTCATTCTCATTCCTTACTATACTCATTCCTATTCCTATTCTCATTATCTTCTGTGAATCAAACGCCCTCTAAATCATCAAACCTCGTAATGTACAACAAAAAGTTTTATAGGTTGTTTTACTCTCAATTTTATTCAGCATGTAATTTTGTAAAAATTTTAATTAAGTGATTAATTTTAAAAAATTATTTTAATGATATAATATGTCTATTTGCCGTATTAATAAAAACTAACGTTTTAATCTGAATTATTAAAATTTTAGAAAATGGATCACTGAATTAAAAATATAAAAACTTAATATTGATTTAAAAAATTATACAAAATTAAACACTTTTAAATTAGTTAGGTCGTGAATTTCTACGGAGCAAGCTTACCGACGACGACGTTCCTTTCTACTCCAGGTCATCCGTGACCTCCACACTTCAGGTCTAGGTCCTCAAGTTGGCGCACAGGAACACGGTGTGTTAATGAGCTTCATTTGTCTTTTTCATGTCACTCTCCAAACACATGCGTATGCTATGAGACTTATCCAATGTATTCTTCTTGTAAGAAATCAATCTGGACTTTATGCTTAAGGATGGCAACTGAACTCGACTTCGTTCAAATCATCAAATTCATTTTTTAGGAATTGATCTGTTTCATGTTTATGTCTCATTTCATGTCATTTACTGGGCTGCTCTTTTTAGGCCTTCATTGAAAATATTCTATAGGGGAAAAAGCCCATTAAAGTCGTTAACGTATTATTAGTTTTACCAAAACTCTTCACTATGATGAGTTTAATTTGGTTATCCCTAATTAATTATTACCTTTAATTATGTAATAATAAATCATAGGTAATCATTATGTCTAATTAAAATTGGTTATGTCTAATTAATGATAGTTACTCAATGCCATAGATAGGCAACCACCGGGAGTTGGATGCTGTTGATTTTTTAACACTGTTCTAATTTATCTCATCCACATATTTAAGTAGGGCTTATATAAATGTAAGGATAAGATGACTTGGGACAAGATTGAACAGCAAAAGTAGAACAGGTGATTTGATCCGGCAACCATTATAAAGATTTTTCTTTGTTGGTTGAGCTTTTAAGTCATATGTCAGTTGACGACTTACACGGCCATTTCAGAAGCTGCTTCAACTAGATGAAAATGATCCCAAGGAACACAAAGTAGTATAGAGATGAGCAAAGTTATAGAGATGGATTGATCACATTGGATTGCAGAGAACTCGCATATACAAGGTTTCATTGCAGAGAATGAGAATATAAACCTAAGTCATCCATTCCAGATGGGAGGGAAGAGAAACAAATACACCGACAAGCAAGAACTATAGCTTGTTCTGTTCTTTTGCTACTAACATCAACTTCTCAACTTTTTGCTTTGTTTCTGCCATACCCTTCAATTCAAGCTTCTCAATCAATATCTTGTATGTGCTATCCCAAGGAACCATTCCCTTCAATATTAGTTCATCAAAGAAGGAGCAGGCCATCTCAAGTTTCCCACATATGCAAAGTTCACGGATCAAGAGAGCATATGTTCCAAGATCAATGTTCACATCATTGTTAAACATGTGACTCAACAGAAACTTGAGCATTTTCATTCTCTTCTTCCTGCAAAACAACTTCAACAAAGGCGCATAAGTTTCAACATTTGGCTTGCATGAATCATCCTCCATTCTTTTGAGCAATTTCAAAGCATTCTCTTCCTGTGAACGTGCACAAGCACAAGCAATCATGGTATTGTAAGTCAGGCAGTCCTTAGAAACTCCTTGGTTTTCCATATCTTCGAAAACATCCCAAGCATCTTTAACCCTTCCACACCTGCATAGAATGAAGAGCAAAGAACTGTAAAACGAAGCATCAAACTCACAACCTTCTGTTTTCATCTTCTCATACAATTCCATAGCTGCTTTTACATGCCTAGCTTTCCCTAAACCGTGCATAATGATTGTATATGTTATTGCATTAGGCTTGCAGCCTCTCTGTCTCATCTCCTCTAATATGGCGTCAACATTTCGAAAGTCTTTCTCCTTACTATAGGCTTCAATAAAACTAGTATAGGAAACAACGCAGGGACGAAACCCTTGTTTCTCCATTTCATCCATAGTCCTTCGAGCTTCAACAAATAGTCTTGCTTTGCAGTACCCATGAATCAAAATATTGTAGCTATCAGAACTCAAGGGTATGGAAGACTTGAACTCCAAAGCTACAAGGTGAGCGTGCTCAACGCTACGTTCCTTAACCAATGCATCCATTAGAAGATTCAAGGCCCCAGTGTCCATCGTTACACCGAACATCTCCATACCTCTAAAAGCTTCAATGGCATCATCATAATTGCCAGCCTTGGCAAGCCGCCTCATAACCTTAGTCATTGTCACCAGTGAAACATGCCCTTCTATCCCAGCCATTTCCTTAACGAAATCCCACATGAGATTAAACTCCCTGTGCCTCCCCAATACATCAACCATCAAGTTGTATAACTCAGGAGTATGCCGATAACCTGTTTGATTTTTTGCCCAAATGAAAACGCCGTAACACACACTCAAGCTCCCACTAAACCTTCTCAAAAGTTGCGAAACCAAATCGTTTGTTGGTTGAATACCGCTGCCATTCAATGCCTGAACAACACTATCCTCTGATGGGTATTGGTTTTTGAGAACAGAACTCAGTTTACTGATATCACTAACATTCTCTTCTGATGGCGTGTCACTAACCAACTCTTCGTGGGTGCTAAGGTCATGACTCTCAACCCATTTGGCAAGAGAAGGAATAACAAAATCATCACTATCTGGGCCCACAATTTCTGGGTTTTGCTTGTCATAGAGCCAAGTTGGGAGGTCGGGTGACTCGGGCGAGCCGTGAGAATCAGGAATTTGGGTCAATTCATTACTGGTGCACAGGAATTTGGTTGGTGAGTGATTTAATTTTGCAGATTTTGAAGACAAGAACATCCGTAAAACCGTGTGAATTTGGTGTTTTCCCATCATAATTTTCTCGAGAAAGTATTTTCCTCCTCTTTGAGACGAAGAAAGTAGAGGAAATGCTACATGCTCGGTTGTTCAGTGCAGAGTTGAACGAGGTGGCCATGGGGCTTCTCTCGAGGAAATTCATGTTCCAGATATATCAATTCTCGTAACGTATTGAGATGTTTTAAAAATTAAAATGGGGTACATTTTGAACGTAGCCATACAACAAAATACAATATGATTCACATATCTAAAATTAAAATTTAGAAGGCGTTTGATTTGGGGGTTTGAGAATGAAGGAATAGAATCATAGTAAAAAATAATGTTTGTTTTGGAGGTTTCATTCCCAAGGTAATGGATTGATTCCAATATATTTGGGAA
>JANZLX010000213.1:45362528-45377012 GCA_025531955.1 Erythroxylum orinocense | reverse complement strand
CCCTACCCTGTGCCAAAGGATCTAAGCTATCTACTTAGATGACCACTCACCTAAGTGGATAGCTCAGATCCTCTAGCACAGGATAGGGCCAAAATACCTAGGCCAGAGGATCTCATCCCGAGAGGGCTTCAGATCCTCTGATCCAGGTATTCTGGCCCTACCCTGTGCCAGAGGATCTGAGCCATCCACTTAAGTGACTACTCACCTAAGTGAATGGCTCAGATCCTCTGGCACAGGATAGGGCCAAAATACCTGAGCGAGAAGATCTCATCCCTGATAAGAGAAGAGGAGACGAGTACTCTGTTTGGTGAGCCAGAGTCAAAAGTCAAAACTGCTCTTCTGAACTTCTACTTTATTATGTACCACCGATAGGACTATACACACACAAAGCCCAAATACAAACATCCAACTAACAAATAACTGCTACTAATAAGTTAGATACTAATTACATTTTTTTATATATTCATTAATATACTTCCTCAAGTGAAAGTTTTTTAGGTTTAAAACTTGCACAAGTTTATTTTATTTTGTGATGAATAATAAATAGGTGATAAGATTTAAACTCACGATCATTTGGTCACAAAGGCTCTGATATCATATTAAATGATCATTTCACCACAATAACTTAAGCTGTTATATGAAACTAACTTAATTAGTTTATATATTCGTTGACATTCTCATTTTATTTTATTTTATTTATTTGGAGGATTTTACGACTGAAATTGCTGTTTCGAGACTTGCAACGACGAGTGCAAGACAAGACGATCATGTTACATTTATTCACACGGAATAAGATTACAAGGACCATGATCTAAGAAAGGTCAAATTCTCATTCTCAGAATTTGATTCTTCATTTTAAGGATTAAGAGCTAGAGAGGTAAAGATTTTGACAGGATTCTGCTTATAGCTTTGATAGTCATTGGAGTAGTCCTGCAACATCCACCGAACACACATGCTCCTGCCTCCTGCCACTTTCCAATGTATGATACGAAATCTTCATCCACTACTCCACTTGATTTCTGCAGATGCAACACAGTAAATTATGGCCAACAATGGTTTGAGATTATATCAGTCTTTTATAACTATTGCAAGTAATATTTGTCTAAATTTATTATTATGATTATTTCTTATAGAGAATACACTTACCACCCATTGCTTCGTTTCAGCATTATAGGTCTCTCCACTGTTTGGATATACAACTACAGGTTTATCTGTTACCTGTTAAATAACTCGGTAATCAAAAACTACAACTAAAAAGCATGGAACACATGATTAAAAAGTGTTAGGAAGCTTACTTTTCGAATGGAGAGGATAAGTCCATGAACATGTCTAGGTGCAGTACAGTTGATGCCAACGGCAACAACTTGCTTGCAAGAATCTGCAATGGAGGCGCACTCCATCACAGATTCACCACTAACAACATTATCGGCATCCTTACAGCTGAAGGAAATCCATGCCGGAACACTTATGTCTTCTTCCTCAAGGAGCTCAACATATGCCTAATAAAACGTTTGCAGGAACAAGTTACACCAGAGCAGGAATATCCCTCGAACGGCTTAAAACGAACTAAAAGACGGTCTCTTTTATGCATACCCCAATGCTGAACTTGTGTTTAGTGGCATATCAAGTGTTCCTTTTATCAACATTTGTTTCATCTCTATAATTCTATCGACCAGTCAAAAATTTTGCAGAAAAATTTAGAATGCGAGTTAGCTCCAAATATATGTACAGGTTTTGTGAGCATCTATGAGTGATTTTACTAGCGAATGAAGTGTAGGTTTGCACCTTGGCTTCAAGCTTGTTTGGAGTAGTTTCAAATGCAATTAAGTCAGCGCCAGAAGTGGCCAGAATCTGTAACCTTCTCCGGTGAAAATCCTTCAGTGTTGCCAAAGAAACTCCCTCTCCATAGTTCCCACTAAAATAAAGCAACAACAAATAGCTAGGAAAATACTCAAATCAACTCTTCAAATCAGTTGGTATTAACATATTTAACATGTTTTTGTAAGTGAAACCTATACATTGTATGTGTTCTGGTAAATCACTTACGTATATTCGGACCCATCAGCCAAATAAGCACCATAGCTGCCAATTGAAGCAGTAACCAGAACGGGACGTCTTGAGACACTGCCATTTTCGGTATAATCCCACGAAGCTTTGGTGAACTTGTCATAGAACATCTCCCTTGCCTCACAGGCTAGTTCAACACTTCTCCTGAGCAACGATTCAGCCTCTTCTCTCGACAACCCTTTTGCCTCGAAACCTTGAATTGTTGCCTTTTCAGTTTCCACAACAAAATAACATACGAGATCTGATTAACATCTGGAGATTCCACACAATTATTTAAAAAGTGGCGTTAAAGGTCACCTGATATGATGCTGTTATTATAATATTCGCACCGGCGTCCAGATAATCCAGATGTACCTGTCACGTCAAGAACAACACTGAATCATCAAATTCTAGCTGTAATTTCTTAGCCGTGCAATTTACGAAATTTAAAGCTGTAATTCATGTTATGCTTAACATTTATATCCTAAAGTTTCTCATTTATATATTAATAGTTGCTGAGGACATTTGTCACCATATAAAAAAAAACAAACAAACCCATGAGGTGGGCAACATGCTTTTTGCCACGTGGTTTTGTTACGTAACTCCGTTTCCTTCTCCTACCCATTTCCTGACAGGCTCTATTGGCAATGTCCTTGGATTAGATGAAGCTGATCAGATTCATCAAATTCCATGGTTTTGCTTCCTATTCTGGACATTTCCTGGTTACTGGTTCTTTCTTAAAATGAAAGAAGCGAAGAAACGAACATATTTGCCCAAAATAGCAAAAAGTTGGTACCAAATCACCAGAATTAAGCTCAAGAAGGAAAGCAGAAACAACTCGATTTGATTTGATAAAGGAAGATTGCTAAAGAGGGAAAGAGAGCATCAGTTCCTCTGCAAAACACAGCTGAACCATGGACAAGAACACAGAAGCATACGACAGTATTGCTTGAGAATCAAGTTTCGACATTATTATCTGCTTGTTTGTTTGTGTGTGTGGTGTGTTCAGTACCCTTCTGACTAGGTGAGGAGAAGTGAGAAGACATTTTGCGCTCCAGAGAGGGTCGTTGAGGTCTGCGCCGTGCCGTTCAAGTTCAGTGGCAAAACCTCCGTCAACCACCGCATATCCACCGCAGTTCTGGAGGAAGTCCCCCATCAAAGACCCACTTTCATGGCTTTTGAGCCCCATGATGACCAACAGAGATTAGCAAAAAAAAGACTTGCAAATTAAGCAGTTAATAAGGGGAAAGTTAGTGAGAGGAAGGAAAGATTGCACAAGGAGCTTGCTGAATAGTGTGCGATGGAGTGGCTGTTTTTATAGACAAGGATTTAATTGAGAATTGAATTTTTTAATTTTTTAATTTTTTTATAATTTAATATTTATTTTTAAATAATTTTAAATTATATGAGATTTAAATATGTAGATTGATTCATTTTAGAATTTTAATTAAATTCCAAATATCTTTATTATATTCCGAAAATTTTTAATCTTATCTTAATTAAGTGAGGGTTTGAATATTAAGCCTCTAAGGGTGCCAGCTCAACCTCGTATATCAATAATGATAATTTATTTAATTGATAAAATGTGTTATATATATTGTACTTATATCTATTTTAAATCACAAGATAACTATCTTTATCGCGCCACATCAGCTCAGACACATGGCGTGTAGGCAATTATAACGGTCCAATCAAGTCCTAAGTTTCTAATCCGTGGAATGCGAAGGTAATCATCTTGACTAGGCACTTCATCGGCTTATATAATACGTAAAGAAAAAAAATCATTAGAAACGATTAATTTTTTTTTAATTGATTTTAGTTGGAAAATAATTTGAAGCAATAATAAAATAGTATGAAAGACTATATACAAGAACAATAAAAAAATGATATAACCAATTTAAAAATATTGCATAATTTAATATCAATCTTTATAAAAAATTAATTTAATGACCAATTTTTAAAAATTTATATAAATCAAGACAAAAAAGTTATCTTTACTTTTATAACGTGTTCATTAATGTATTAGTCGTCTCAATAAAAATAACATTTTAATTTAATTTGTACGAATTTTGAAAGATTAGACTCAAAATTTAAATTTTAAGAAAGTTTAACACTAAATTAAAAACTTGTAAAAAATTAAACACTTCTAAATCTATTGTTTCTAAATTAATTTTAACAAGTCTAACTTAATTTGCATGGCTACATCATTGAAAATAATATGCAATTGAATGTATTATTCAATCACTATATAAATATCATATATTTCCACTTTTATTAAAATAAAAAATAAAATATATTAAAATGTAACTGTAAAGTAGCACAAGTTTACAATAATTGTTTTCTCCTATATGAATTAACCTATTTTAAATATAGATACAATAACTTTTAGGAACTAAACTCTTCCAAAAACGCGTCTTTAAATCAAGTTCTTTGTTATAAGTACAATGTATTTTGGATCGTAAAATTTTGCATCTTCCCGTATATAAACACATATATTGTCATATTTGTGTCTTATATTGTATTCTTTTTAAAATATCTCGGCCAAATTAACATAATTATATTTTAACCCACATTTTCACTTCTGTATTTTTAAAAAATATATGTTATAAAATATGATCGTATTGTCAACTTGTGTTTACCAAAAAAATTATAATAAATGCTTGCATTCTTCCATTAGCACTTTAAAAATTACACAATCATACTTATAAATTCATATAAGATTGCATGTCATACTTATAAATTAAAATAATTTATTTTAAAGATGTCCATTGCAATATTGCTGGAATTCACATTGTAAGTTATTTTAAAGATGTCCGTTTCAATATCATGTTTACTAATTATTTCCTTTGACAAGATTAGGTTAATAGGCATCAATGCTTTCAAAATGACGAATGAATTTCTTATAATACCTTGCTAATTCGAGAAATCCATGAACACTTTTTGATTTTGTTGGTTTAGTCATTCAAGAATTGCTTGCATTTTTGCATGGTCGATTGCTACAATTTATTTAGATAAAGTATGGCCCAAGTAGTCAACTTGTGAAACATCAAATCTGCACTTTGATTCTTTGGCAAACAAAAGGTTACTAGCTAAAATATTAAGTACAATTCAAAGATGTGAAAGGTGCCCTTCCCATATCCTTGAATATATGACAATGTCATCAAAGAAAACTAACATAAATTTCCACCGCAAGTGTCAAAAAGCTCATTCACGAGGATTTGGAATGTTTTCGGGCCATTGGTGAGGTCAAACGCATCACCACAAACTCATAATGCTCTTCATGGGTCCAAAATGCTATCTTGGGAATATCTTCATTTGGTATTCTATTCTAATAATAACCTGTCTTTAAATCCAATTTAGGGAAGATTTGGCTCCTTGCAGCTCACGAGGAGCCATGCAACTCATCAATCACCAAAATTAGGTATTTATACTTGACTGTTATCTTGTTTAAAATTCGGTAGTTAACACAAAATCGTCAATCCCCGTCTGCTTTCTTTACTAATAAAACTAGTGATGAGAATGGACTATTACTAAGCCTTATTTATTAGATTGCAAAAGTTCCTTCACCATCCTTTCCATTTATGTTTTTTGGTAATAAGGGTATTGATATGGTCTAAGACTTAATGGCTCTATGTTGGATGTAAGGGAATGCGGTGATCATGTGATTATTTCGGTGGTATGCATTTGGATGATTCAAACACTTATTTAAATTCGTCTAAGAGGTGGCCAACGTCAAGAGGGTATGAGTTTGGTTGGAGGGGTTATTAACAGAAAGTAGAATTTTGAAGAGAAAGGTCATACTTTGCAGGCAACTACCTTCCTTTTTTGTTAAAGCTTCAATACCATGTTGCCTCTACCATTGAAATGCGAGAGAGACTCCCCCAATCTTGAATGTCATGGTTAGCTACTTATAGTGTGTCTCAATTGGTCCAAACATCTCCAATCATTGTATTCCCGAAACCAACTGATATGCTGCAATAGGAAGAACATAATAATCTATTGTAATGGGTTTACCTTGGATGATCATTGTGACTGCTTGGCATTGTTAAACACGTTCTATTTTTTATTGATTAGCTAATGTGACTAAGAACTTCTTACTCTGTCCCACCTACAACCCATACTTAGTCACTATTGCTTAGTTAATGAAGTTATGGGTGCTACCACCATCTATAAATGTTGTCAAATTTTTATTTTTTAGCTTGCCCAATACACGTATCGTTTAAGGATGGTTGGTTTTAGTAATTACATGAAAAAGAGATTTTAGGTTCAACTTCTTGATTTTTCGATTCAGGCTCGGTATTATTCTCTTCATTCAGGGTTAGTGGAGAAGAATCTTCTATCATATATAGTTGTAGATGAACACACTAGTGACCTAGAACAAACTTCTCGTTACAATAATAGCATAACCAGTTTTCTCGATATTCTTATGCCTCTTGATTAGTTATTCGTCAAATTGTGGTTAGAGTCCTTGAGTTTGTATTTTCGTGCTAGTTAGGTGCAGGTCCTAGTATACCAACCGTCATATTAGGATTTGACTTTGGTACCATCAAAGCTGGATGAAAGCAAATCGATTGACTAGTTTTTTGGTTAATTGATTCCACTCTGCAAAAAGTTGAGCCATTCCTATCGCATCTGCCAAGGTACGTGATTATTTAATTTTTACATTTAAGAGGATATTGTCCTGAAGTCCTGCAATAAAACAACCAATAAGTAAAGTTTTGGTAAGCTATCAACATGGTGAGAAAGCTTTTCAAATATTTCTTGATAAGCTGCTACAATTAAAGTCTATCTCAATCACGTGAGAGCATCTGAATGGTCCTAATAGCCAGTTGACCCAAAGAGTAAAAAGACTCCTCTAGTAAACTCATCCCAAGTAAGTGGTCCTCAAAATTTTGTTAGTCATCAATGCTATTATAAAGCAATTCCTTCTAAATGGAAGGAAGCAAACGGGACTTTTTGATCAGGAGTAATAATCTTAAATTGAAAATATTGTTCTGCCTTATAAATCCAACTAGTTGGATCCTTATTGTTGAACTTTGGAAAGTCAAACTTAAGATGATGGTGATGAGGATCAATGGATACTTAGAGAATGTGAAGATTCCCTTAAGAAAAACTGGTTGATTTTTGGCTGGGTAGATACATTGTGAGAGATTTGTAGAGCTTGAAGCTTAATTAATATTATTTATAAAGTAACATTAATTTAATCAAAACTAGACTCTTATCGAGTTAAGATTTCAGTAGCCTCATTATAAAATTCGACATTAGTTTTTTTACGAGTATCCAAGGTCGTGATTTGATAGGAAAAAAAAGAGAGGACGAAAAGAACATATTAAAGGCTGTTTAGGATTTTATTTACATGCTCCCTTTTTTGGAGTGCTTCAAACGATTTAAATACAAATTTTACATTGCTGGAAAATAACAGCTATCCTACAAAATAGGAAAAGAAATTGCAGCTACCTAATTATAACTAAAGATTGGCTCTTACTGGTTTATTAATCAGAAGACAAATAACAACATAAATTAAGTCTTTTAATACCTGATTACCCACGATCGAGCAGTAGTTCATATTAAAATGTGATTGATTTAGGAAGGGGTATACTTTCTAGTGGTTTATATTTATTTAAAAATTCAATCTTATGAGTTTGGAGGATTAATGAAGAAAAAGAGATGACAACTGAAATAAAGACTTGATTATTCTCTAGTGCTTTATATTATTTATCATAGTCAATTGCTTTACCTGTCCAACAGCACTCCACCGCTTGTGATTGAAGAAATGATTGACTTTTATCCTCTTAAAGGTTCTTCAAATGTGTTTCTTTTATTTTAAGCAAAGTGATAAAATATGCAGCGTCCTTTTAACTCCCGATTTATGGTGCTGCAACATAAAAATAACAGAAACAAGCTAAAGAGGATAGCTTGTTGGCCAATGTAAGACGATGACTACCAATTCTCTGAAGCTGAAAGGTAATATGTGGCCCCAACTTTTACTAAACTAGTTTTGGTTGAACCCGCACGTCCATGTTCTTTCTTTTTTAAGGAATTTGGTGTACAACTGTTCTTTGTGATTAGATATAGTGTTTTTCGTTTTGGAATTACATTAGACAAAGTGGGAGGAGCGAACGACAAAGAAGATATCATTTCAGAGATGAAGAATCTTTTGAAGAAGATAATGGAGAATGATTTCCACTAATGTGGATAACATTTTCTTTTTCTAAAGAGATTTGAATGCCCAACAAAAGAAGATGGTGCAGTGCAAAGAGATCAAACACAAGATTTCTTGCTTATTGTTCGTTCCATTTTCTCCACTGGGTGGGTCTGGGTTGGGACCAGATCTTCTGGCTCCTTACTCTAGTCTTACCCTGTCCCTTTTTAATCCAAGCTATTTATTTATGTGAGACCTATATAGATGAATGACTTGGATTAAAAGAGGATAGGATAGGCCAGAAGAAGGGAGCCAAAAGATTTCAACTTGTCTAAGTCACGCTCAAAAATATTTTTTCACGAATTTTCCTTTTATTTTAAATGCAAGAAAAGATTAGGATTAGGGACGACAATGTACTACAGGCTTATGAGCTTGCTCTCTCAAATTTTTTAAAAAATTAAAATTATAAATAACATCCTGGATTACTCTCGGACTTAAATTTTTCTAAAGCCTAACTCATATAACTTTGGGCTGATTTTTGGAATTAGTCCTGAGTCCATATTTCAACTTATTAAAACATCTTAATATGAACCTATACGTCAGTCCATTGTCAACTTTAAATAAAATTATCAAAAGTCAGTCGATTACCATATATTAACGTTAAAACTCATTTTTGTATTTTATTGCTATGAAATATTTAAATAATAAGAGATTTTTATGGGATGACTCCATCTTAATCACAATTTTTTTTCGTTAAAAATAATATTTTGTTTATAAAATGACATAAAAGTATCATATGTACGTTAAAAAAACAATAGATAATTTTATATCAAAAGGTAACAGATAGATTAAATTTCAAAAAATTAAAATTAAAATTATTAAAATTAATTTTAATTTAATGCATTTTAATTCATTAACTTCAAATTAATCTAATATTCTTTTTTCTAACTTTTTTAAATTTATTAAGCTTAATTTTAATTAGTTTAGAATTCTTGTTCATAATTTGTAAAGAAAATTATTAAGATTAATTTTAAATTCAATTTTTATGTCACCAAATCGGATTTACTTTTTGGGGCTGCGGACGTGACTTAGTGGGCTCCTTTTGGGGCTCCGGGCATAACTTAGTGGGTTCAGGGCAGCGATTGGGAACCCAAACTAGAGCAGACCAACATAGACCCAAGTAGATTCTAAGTTGTTATGAGCATGTACTTGCTACTCGAATGATGTGGGAATGAAACAGTAAACAAAGCCGCAGTATACATTGGCTTCTTAAAAACATGTAAAGGAGCAAAACCAAGCATTACATAAGCATTGTCTATTCCATTCATTGATAATTCCGAGTGAAAGAGTAAAAATTTGGAACACGTGGAGATGTAAATCTTATCCCACATTTCACTTACAATCAGGAGACTTCATTGCTGTGAAGGAAGAGAGGTCTTGTATGCTACTAATATAAGGACTACCAGCTTAGTTCAGAAGAGCTCATCTTACTTATCAATCAGGGAGAGTGAGTTGAATGTTCAGGGGCCACGAACGGGACCTAAGCAGAAGCAGCCACTAGCCGCCTGGTCCTCTGGTATCATCCCTCCTCCCTTGGTAGTATCGATTGCTTCTAACATTTTCACTACTTCAGCCATTTCAGGACGTTTTTCTGCATTTGCATCCCAGCACTTGCGCATAATATTTGCTAAGGAACTAGGACAGCATCTGGGGATTTCTGGTCTCAAGTTCTGCAAGAACGACATGAATTGCATTCAGAAGTATGATAAAATTGTGTTAGCACATACAAATTCACATAGCCACAGCCAAAAAAGATGAAGGGGGGAGACAGAATGTGTTTTGTGTGAATGCATAGATCATTCCAAAAATTGGATCACATTTTTTCAATTTCTATACAAATTCTATTAGTATACAAAGAATTTGATCATTTTTGTCCCTTTTCTTTTAAGTCTTAGTTTCGTTCTCTTATGCTCTCACGCCTCTCATATAGTAAGAGTTTTGAATATCATAAGTAAGAGTTTCATAAACGCTGCAAAGCATTCCAAAATGTTGAAGAACTACCACAAGTCATATACTTTTCACTCTAAATATGCACTCAGGAAAAGACCTACTCGAAAAACAATGGAGATTTGTTATTCATAACCTGCTGATATTAGTTCCTAGAAATGGAGGAAGTCAGACAATAAGAGCATGGTGATAAAAATTTAGTCAAAGAATGCATTCCAAACCCCAGTAACCGAAAGCAATGAGAAAACAATTAACTAGCTTTCCTGGAGATCCTGAACCCACTTGTCAGTTGACGAAAGCGGTACAAAATGAAGAACAATATTTATCAAGTTTCCTTCATATGAGTGAAATTGAATCACATAAACAATCAACCAGACAACTAAGTGAAATGTAAATCCATTACTCGTTTAAATATAAACTAACCTGCCGAACAACAGCAGACGTCACATCAGCGAAGCTAAGATTTGGATAAGGCATATCGCAGCAATAGATTTCCCACAAGCATATCCCAAAGCTGTAGACATCACATCTTCGATTATAAGGCTTACCCTCAAGCACCTATATGAAGAATCATGTTATGGGATATTCTCATCCAATGATAAATCAAAATTTTTGTTTGGGATAATTCAATTTCTTTCAGAAAATGTAAGAGATGCCATATAGATTCATTATGAACAGCTTAATAACCATAGGGAAAAAAAAAACTTATTGAAGCTAGAATACCTCTGGAGCCATGTACCCCAAAGTACCAGTTTCACCAGTCATATCACTTGGATTCTGAGCCTCAACTCTTGCAACACCAAAATCAGCAATTTTAAGAGTTCTGCGACCATCTAGTAGCATGTTTTCACTTTTGACGTCACGATGTACAATCTTTTGGGAGTGTAGATAGCTAAGACTGCAAATTAGTACAAGGATGATACAATCAGTAATTGATTTGTTCAGTAGTCTTACAGAAATCTGCAGAAAACAGGAAATCACCCCCTGGAGAGATCCAAAGCAAGTTGGATGACAACCCTGAAAGCAAGTTTCCTTCTGCTGTTTCTTATCAAGTACTGCTTTAGCGTCCCGCCAGCCAGATGCTCCACAACAACACAACATGCCCTTGAAGGAAAGGAAGTGGATTCACCACTTGGGTCATTGTTAGGAACTTTGAGATTTGAAGTTCCCATTGATGCTCCTACAAACTGTGAGAAAACACGTCCTAAGGATTAAGACTGTAGGGAAATTGAGGGTTAGCCTAAACGCGAGAAGTGAATGCTCATTCCCTTCTACTCAAGCACGAATGTCTAAATTAACAAGATCTAGTTATCCATGTGAATTAAGCTTTTAAACAGAGAGTATCACCAAAAGAAAACTCATATACATTAGGCGTGCCAAGGGAAAACTGATGTAAAAGTCACCATTGTAGCGAAGAAATATAAACAAATTCAAAGCCCAAGGGCTAGCAAGTTGACACTGAATTCTGATGGCTACATGTCAATGAATTTAACTCAAGTACTTTAACATTCAGCCCATACTTTTGTAACATTGGGATGGTCAAGCTTATGCCAAACCGCAACCTCTTGCCGAAATGATGCCCGGAGAGCAGCAGTTTCAGCAGCAGTAGCATAACCATCCTCTCCCCAATCCAATAGTTTCACTACAAAATGAGAGTTCCATAATCATCCAACCGAGGGATCATTGAGTCATGAGAAGAAGTGAATAGGAAACTTGAACATTATAATTCTCAACCCAATAGAGGAAATAGATTTTGGCCTCCCAGGACTTTCCTCAATCAGAGGACTTACTGATTAAGAATGGGAATGCCTGAGATGGATACAATGAAACTTAAACATTTGCCAGTACAAATATTCCAATAGGATTGGATAATGTAATGACTAAAAGCCAATTTCCTATCAAGAACCAAGCAAACATCCATGGAGTCTGAAACAATAAGAACGGACGAAAAGAAAAACAGATAGATTAAACAGCACTTACCTGCAACATCTTGATCATCATAATTGCCTCTGTACACAGTACCATAAGTTCCACGAGCTATCTCATATTTTATATCCAATTTAGCCAGCTCAATTTCCCACTCTTCTTTGGGTTTGTGATTTTCAATATTCCTGGACCAAACCCTGCTAAGGTGCTTCTCTAGCTGTACATCCAAGTTCTTAAGATCGATTTTATCAGCTCGAAAAATCATATCTTTACTACTTATACTCCCCGTACCTTTCACCTTTGAACTCGCACCACCTTCTTGATTATCAGATTTCTTGTCATTCATAATACCCCCAGCATCTTCATTTCTTCTTGAATCCATTATCAGAGAAGCAAGTCACGAACCTTTAACACCAAACGACCACCTTAATACAACAATTCAAAACAAAAATAAAAACAGAAGTGATCAAACTTAATTGATAAAGAGACAAGAAATCCAAAAACCTTCTTCCAAATGGCAATAACAGGACAAAGCAAGCTAAAGAATGAAACCAAAGGCTCACCAACTCAAAAAAACATCTATCTATTTGGCTTCCAATATTGACCTGATAACTAATATATAAAATTCTATTAATAGATTGTCCACCAATCAGAAAACGAGTGAATATGAATTTGAATGCATAGCCTAAGACGTTTAACCCTTTTGATTCAAAACTCCGAGTTTCTCATATACAAAACAAAAAGTGAAGTAAACCCTTAGAAAAGGACACAATTCCCACCTTTTTTTTTCTTGACAAGGAGCGATAGAAAACAACCAACGACCAGCAATCTAAAAACGAAATGTAATCAAAACTTTTTATCTAAAACTCAAGATAACAAGCATTAAAAGCAAACCCAAAAAAACCCACGACTCAAAATTCGAAACCCAAAAATAAAAAAGCAAGAGAGAGAGAGAGAGACGTGAAAGTTGACTTTGAATGCTATAAAAAGCTCAAAAAGAACGAAGTGAAATAAAAAAGGCAGATTAGGTCGTCATACAAGGCAAGTATCATCCATCTTTGGTCATTCGCCACCCCGAAAAAGAAGAAAGAAGCAATTTAAGTAAAACATACCATGGCATGAGATGAACCATAAAACCAAACAAAAAATGGAACCCACACACAAAACACAGGCAGAGAGACGAGCGGGAACGTTCTCTAGAATAAATGGGGAGCAATGTGGAATGGACAAGTGTCAAGAACTTTGGTTTCTTATTCTTTTTCAGTCAAAAAACCAAACAGATCCTCAAATACAACGCTCCTGTCTTGCTTCCTTGTCCCTAAACAGCAACGTTTAAAAAGACGGAACATTTTATGTACCTAAATAATATTTTAAATTTTTGGGTCGGCTCTCTCGTCCTTTGAGTTGCTTATATATCGGAGAAGGGATTAGTTATTGAATCCACCTGTGAATATTCTGGTCTAAGATTAAAAAATAATATTTCAAAATTTTAAAAAGAGTTAAATTAAGAAAATAAAAATTTAAATTTTAAAAAAATTAATCATTATTAATTCAATATAAAATTGATTACAATTAAAAATTTTAAAATATAATTAACAAAGTTTATTTTTATGAAAAATTTTAAATTTAACTAAAAATTGTTTATTTATTTTAATTTATAAATATGATTAATTGATCATTTTAAATTAAAAAATTATTAAAATAAACCAAATTAAAAATTAATTATTGAACAAAAATTTAGCCAACTTAAAATTTTCATGTAAATCGGTTAAATTAATTAATTTTTTTATTATAAATTCTAAAACAATATTCGGATATCTTTCTCAATTACCTTTTTACCCTCCTACTCTAGAATTTCCAATCAGGGAAAGATATTCCTTGAGTCATTATTTCCATTTCGGTCTTCTGACTGAAAAGTCTAACGACCTTTATGACTGAAATCTAGCCTTAAAAAGAACATAGGCCTGCTAAAATTCTAATGGCCAACAGTCCATGTTCTCACGAGTGATTTACAACTAATGTTAAGAGTACCGTATTGAATTCGGTAGTTTTAAAATAAAACTATATTAGCATCGGTCGATACTAGGTACTGTTTCGAATTTGTTTTAAAATTTATAAAATAGTTCTTAAAATTTTTAAAAATTACAAAATAGTCCATATTGATATATTATACAGTTGTACTGTATACTTTACTAGTTTATTATTTACATCAACTATGCTTTCAAAATTCTTAATAATAAATAATAATGACAATTATTCATTTTATTTTATATATATCTTTATTAAATTTTAATTATTTCTATATATAATAATTATCTATATATAATAATTATCTAAATATAATAATTAATTGTAAAATAATG
>JANZLX010000213.1:45332256-45359143 GCA_025531955.1 Erythroxylum orinocense | reverse complement strand
TAACGGACCGCTTACGCTGGCGGGCTATGGAGACCGTGGACCGGGCTGGAGCCCGTCGTACTTGCTGGGCTTAGGGCCTGTTGTATAGAGGATGGACCAATCGGCCCGTGGGTTGTCTTGGATGTGTCCGGACCTTGCACGGTCGGCCCGACCAAATTCAATAGGGAGAAGTTCTTCAGAATCCATCGGGTGACATAAATAAGTCACTAAAGATTAATGTTCATCGGCAAAGGCAGAGTGTAAAAACACGAGAGTTATGGTTTGTGAATCACAATGAATTATCTACCTCTTTAATGAATTTCAATATCCATTATAGTTTCCCATATCTTTACGATGTAATAACCAAGATGCAATTTAGATCATTTCTAATCCCTTTTTTATGAAATAAGTAAGCATTTAAAAATTGAATTTCATGTTATAAGGGACAGGTTTAAATAAGGGTTGCGCAATAGAATTTTCATAGCACAATTTTGTTCATATTAATTAATGCAATATATTATAAAATTTAAAATGTAGTTAAATTTTGAAAAAAATTTTCTACTTAATTCCATAACTTGAAATATTTATTTACATAAATCGTTTTACGTGTACAAAAGTTAGTTACTCTGTAATTAGGTAGTTATTGGAGAACAGTTAAGAAAGTTATCTGTATATAGTTTTACATCACTGCAGGCAGTAATAAAATTTTAATAATTTATGAAATTAATGTGAAGATAAATGTCTATAATAAGACAAAATCATTTAAAGTTTTAATATTCCCTTTTGTCTTGTGTTTTACTTGTCACGGGTAAAATTTTTCCAAAACACATATTCTCTCGGACAAACCTATGTTTTAGATTGGGCAAAGTTGGCGAAGTTTTAAAACAAAAATTTGAAACTCAAAAAACGACTTACCAATCGGAAGCAACTTTGATATTTCTTATTAACTTATGACTTATGGTGTGTGTGAACGATATGGTCTGGTTGTGTCAGAAGATTAGGTGTATCGGCTTTTCACTGGCTGCAACATGCTCGCTGATAAAAGGCAACGCATGTTAGACGACACCATGATTTTGGCATGAAGTCAATTAGTTTGGGAAAGACCGAAAAGGCGACGTAATCATTATCAATATTTTTATATATGGAGTATTTATATACTTTTTAATGAAAGTTCTGTGCATACACAATTCCTTTAAGGTCTCCAAACTCCAAGGTCATGAGGTCTGTCACGTGATTTACCGGCTTTCATGCTCAAATCAATGTAAGAGGGACCACTCCACTCGATTTCTTACTCTCTCTTTTTTTTTTAATAAAATAAGTAAATTCGTTTAGGACAAACAATAAGAGTACAAGAGGACTGTTATGGAAGCTTTAAAAAAAATAACAAGCCTACGAACGGTTGACTTCTTAGTTACCAAATACATATTATACATTACACTTTCCTAGAAATATGTAAGAGTGATATTCACCTCTTTTCAAACAAATTATAATGTTTTTTTAATATAAACATAATAAAAACATATCATAGAATAAAGACATTATGTCATAAGACTTCCTTCCCAAAATAAGGAATTTAATTTATCAAAAAATTAAAAGACTAATAGTCGAAAAATAGTTAACGCAGTTTTCTTTTGTATTTTACAAATAAACTATTTTCATAACTCAAATTTGTAACTTTTCAATTACGTAGGAGTAATCTTACCAGTTATTCTAAGACTCACTCTCTAATTTAGGAAAAAAAAGGGGTGATAAAATCAAACTAATAATATCTTCTTAATAAAATAAAAAATAAAAAATTTGTGATAAATTAAATACTATGAAATGTAGATATTTAAACTTTTTTTATAGTCTAATTCCTGTTATTTTGATTTAAATTTGTTTATTCATATTAAATAAAAAAAGTAATATTTCAATCGTGAATAGTAAGTAAAGGGGTGTTTTAATTGTAAGTATTATACAAAATAGTACAATTTCACCCTTAAAATTTAAAGTTAGCCTCTAATAAATGTAGAGTTCATATAAATTATTCCCTTACTGCCATTTTAATTGACTCTCAAATACTTTCTTATGTTAGCATTGTACTTATCAGTCTAAAGCTTAAATAAATATTTTATGGCTTAAGGTAAGTTGGAGAGTATTTAACAAATTTCTAATTGAAATTAGTAGTTATGCTTATTTGACAATTAATGACAAAATATTTTAAAATATAAAGATCTTATTTTCAACTTAAAAAAACATTAAAATACCCTAAAAATCAAACATATGCCTCTAAGTTTAACCCACCACACAACCCAACTTTGGAAAAAAAGTGCAAATTAGGTGTAAGTGGGGTAACTCTAGAATATGTTTCTTACAAGGTGGATGAGGACACGTGAACATTTTAAAACCTTTGATGTGAACGGCTAACGAACCATATGATGTCTGTTTCTTCATGTTTCCTTTCTTCAAAGGAATTATTACCTAATTCTATTTTATAAATGATACAAGAAGTCATCTTCTACACTAAGGTCCCTTACACAAGAATATTATAAAGATTGAATTAAGATAAGAATTTTAATATTTAAAGGTTTGTTATAGGAATAAATTCAATTAAAATTAAAGAAAATATTTAATACCTAATAAAATTGAAATTTAATTAAAGAAAGAAACTCTTAATTAAAAATTAACAGATTTATTTTAGTTTTAAAAATTAATTAATTATGAAAATTAGTTGATTAAGTAATTAATTAATTAATTTTAATATTAAGAGTTATTAAAACAGACCAAATAAAAAAACCAATCGATTCAAACTTTTTATAATTAAACCCAATGATATAAAAATTATATCGAAAGTTCTAAACTAAGTTAATTAATTTATTTTAATTTATAATCGATTAATTAATAAACTGATCAGTTTTTAACAATAAAGATTATTAAATTAAGTCGAATTAGAAATTAAAAAGCAAATTAAAAAGGTCAGTTGGGTATTTAAAACATTGATTAAGACGATAAGGCTAATCCGATTTTTTAATTATTGTTAAATTATATTAAAAAAACAATGAAGCTTGGACGGGAATCAAAGACTCACGTGATAATTTATCTCTTAAGGAAATCTGTTTAGATTTTTCACTAAGATGTGTTATTGCTAACGTAGGACCTAGATCCTAGCCTATAATCTATCTTTTCCGCCAACAAAAATTAGCATGATAATTGATAAATCTAACGGCATTATGAATTAACCACGAAATTACCCAAAATACCCCGCTGCCTCTGCCGATGAAACTCGGGCCATTATTGTAATAAACACGGAGAATGGAGTGGAAACATTAATAATATTCGATAAGCATTTATTTCCTCCTAGCGCAACACGTGTCTCTTTTAATGCCACCGATATATACATACATACATGGCATGACAACTTACGTATTTGCCCAATTGGAGAATGACATACAAATTATAATGATAATTTATCATTTTTGTTATTTTTCCAATTTTGTTCAAATGCAATTATTACAACAATTTAAAACTTTTTAGTTTTTATAATACCAATGAATATATTTGAGGTAATAATTATTTCATTAATTAAATAATAAACCTCTCCAATTTATCAATCAATTGTGATTAATGTTGGTTATTAGGAATAAAATATCAAAATAAAAGTAAAACAAACCAATTAATATCAATATTAATTATTTAATTAAAAATCATACTATAGACTATATATTTATTTAATTAGATAATTAGAGGAAAGAAAAAGAAAAAGAAAAAGTAATAGCAATAAAGGGCAAGAGAGAGGATAAAGAAAAAAAAAGGTAAATAATAGAGAGAGAGAGAGAGAGAGACAGGAATGGTGGAGTTACGTTACTTTAGTAAAAGTAAAGGTATGGTGAGATTTTTAGGAATATAGTAATGGGTACTCTCTAGAGGAAGAGCACAAAGGGCAAGTATATAAGTACAGACAGGTGTGTGTGAGTTGTGGGGCTTGGGTTTGTGTGTGGGGTTGGGGTTTGGTTACTCTCTTTGGTCCTTTGGGTTTATCTTTACCACAGAATCCAAACATCACTCTTCCGCTTTCCCGCTTCTTCTTCAATCTCATCTCATCTCATCCCATACCCATTTCTTGAGTAGTGTGTCGCTGTGTGAAAGAGAGCAAAAGCTTTCTCTGTCAGTGTGAAGAGAGAGTTTGGTTGCTAAGTTGGTACTGACAAACGGTGAGAACTTTGTTAGATATGTGGAGCAGCTTCTTCTCTGGCCATGGACACCCCAGAGAAGACTACCCAGATCGCCACTCCTCTCTCTAAGTTCGAGGTGGTGACTTACTCCTTTACCCACTTTTGAATTTTGTCTAGAGTTGGTTCATTTTTGAGTTTGATCTTGTTGTTCCCTTGCCTTTGGTTTGGTGCATGCATTTGATTTGGATTGCAAGGGCTTTAACTTTCCTAGTCTTAATGGGATCGGGTTAATTTTGATTACAAGTACTTCTTTTAGTTCAATGTGGTGCGGATCTCCGATTCGAGTTTGGTTCTTGCGGTTGTGGCTTCTGGGTTGTCGTGGTGTTCGAGTTAATTTCCTAAACAATTAGGGGGCTCTTCAAATTTAAGATCTTTGATTTACATTTCCGTGAGACTTTCCCACAGTATTACCTCCTTTAGTTTTAATAGTTCTTCCTTCTCTTTTCTCCTTCCAATTCCTTGGCTTTATCTGGTTCTAGGACAAAAAGGGACAATTCCCGCTCATAGATAAAATTGAATTCTGAAAATGGTTGAAATGAAATTTGGAGCATCGGATTCTTCCTTTTTTATTTTTTTTTATAAAATGTATTCCTACTTTTGATTCTTTAAAACTTTTTAACAGTTAAGCATCCTTCATATGACAGTTTCGTGTAGTACGTCTCTTTTCCCTAATCTCTATGCTTCATTTTCCAGGAGCAGTTTATGTGGGATTTGCCTTGGTAGTATTAAATTGATCTTCAAGTTTGTGGAAGTTGATAACACATATGTTCCCCATTGGAACTTGGAAGTGATTTATAGATTGAATTTAGGCCCAATTGAAGAATTTGATTTTATAATTTTTGTGTTATTTCTTTTGATCATTGTGTAAGAGGAAATTAATTATTTGTTGCAGGATTCCCCTGTTTTTAATTATATCAACAATCTTTCTCCTATAAAACCTGTGAAGTCGGTACATATTGCGCAAACCTTCCACTCTCTGAGTTTTGCATCTCTTCCATCCATTTTCACTTCACCCCATGTCAGCTCTCACAAGGAATCTAGGTTTGTCATAAGGTAATTGAGTGATCACTCGTGATAATTTTCTCATACTACAAACTACTACTAAGGGACTAATTTTCATCTTATCTCTTCACTGTTGTTTTCAGGAATAACCACTCAGATCCGGCAAAACTTGAGTCTTTGTCTAACAATGGGAATCAAGTCACTAATAATGACGGAGCTATTGTTGATGCATCACAGCATTACAATAACTCAACCGAAGTGCAAGAACATTTTAATTCAGGAGTGCCTATCGGAGACACTTCTGTTGAAGCTCTTGATGAACATTTGAACTTTGCAATTGAGCTGCCTCAGACATTGAAATATGACTGTGGCAGTCCTGATGGGGATTCAACACCTTTTTGTGGAAATCCAAATGATTGTGAGGTCTCTCGAGAAGCTTCATCAGGGGAGGAAGTGCATTTTGAGGGAACATACCAGGTTGAGCAGAAAAAAGATGCTACAGTTTGTGATTGGGATAACTTGATATCGGATGCTGCTGATTTATTAATTTTTAGCTCTCCAATGGACACAGAGGGTTGTAAGGGGTTAGTTCAAAAATCACAAGATCAGAGTGTTGAGTTTTGTGCTTCTCTTAGTGAGATTCATGGAGTGCGGATGTGTCATCCCATTGTTTCTTGTGAAAAAGATGAGATAGAAGGTGCTTTCACTCAACCTGGAGAAATCATTCAGGCAAAGGAAATAAACCAGGCACAGGGAGAGTATCCTGCCAATACTAACGCAAATATGGTCTTGCTTGGCAATCAGAGTGAGAAGATGGATGAGGTGGAAATGTCATTTCCTTGTAAGGTAAAGATGCGTGTTATCTCTAATTTTGATTTCTGTTGCTTAAGGTCAGTACTCTCAAATACATGATGTTGCCTGGTTTTTGTTTCTTTGTTTGTTGAATTAGTTATTGTTAAAACAAGCATCATCCATTAGAGGAAAGTTGAAGTTAGTAACCATGATTAAAAATTTTCAGATGCAATGGCTAGGACTGCTAGGAAAGTCTTGTGATTCTTATGCCCTTGAATCAACTTAAACATACAATGAAGAAATTTAAAATGTCTCGTCTATTTCCTTGTAGGTTGTTTCTAACTTGCAACGTGGCTTTCGAAGGCGATGCCTAGATTTTGAGATGATAGGAGCTCGTAGGAAGAACCTAGGTGATGGTTCAAGTACTATGTCTTCTGTTTTGCAACAACCTGATGAGAATAATGTCACTAAGGATAAGAAGCTGGTATCTCTAAGGCTCGGAGGTGATTCATCACGGCACATCTTACCTGGAATTGGCTTGCACTTGAATGCTTTGGCATTAACATCAAAGGATGGAAAGAAGATCAAGCATGAAACTCTTTCCTCTGCAATAAGTTTGTCCAGCTCTACTGCTTCCTTTCAATCTCCATCAAATGTCAACGAAATTAATGAATCATTGACTTCAGCTGCTGCTGAAAAGGATGTCAATCCCATTGAAAATGACTTTCCACTTGCAGAAGATGTTCCTGGAGAGTCTGCATATTTGGTTAATGAGGAGTTAGTTCAGACCAGCCCCAAAAAGAAGAGGCATGTTCCTGCACCTTACATTCTACTTATATTGAGATTGTGGAAATTTTCCTATGTTCTGCAACATTTAATTGCTAAAAGTTTTAATTTCTTCTTCCTTATTTTGCCTCTATTAAATTCACCTTATTGTCTATACTTCCAGACGTAGATTGGAAGGAGAACCTGAGGCTTGCAAGCGATGCAACTGCAAAAAGTCAAAGTGCTTGAAACTGTAAGTCATCCTTCGAATTGGTGGGACTGCCTTTGTTGGACTTGCTAGTGGATTTGTTTTAGGGGACATGGTTTGTAGCTACTAACCAACATAACAAAAGTTATTCTAAGCACTTTATTGCTGTTGGAATTCAGACTTTTTTACGATTACAATAACAATTTACATATTCTTTTACTGGTATTTTATGGTCAACCATTCTTTTTTGGTACATTACAGGGAGCATTTTGGTCACTATTGTATCTGTAAGAGATCTTGCAAGCTTCTTAACAGAATATGCTCTAATATACATTCTTGAAAACAAAGAAAACCCTGTTCTATGGTTCCTTGGTGTGAATAAACTTCAATTCCCCTGGGTTTTCTTACCATATCATTGGTGTACCTTGGGACATTTTTGCATATTGCTCACAGTGTTTATTTCCTTTGTATTTCAACTTGTAGCTTTGCTTCAATAAGGCCCACTTGTATCTGTTTGTGCTTCCATCCTTTATAATAAGGATCTAAAAGAAAGAGAAATTATCTTTACATTATTTCTTTTTCCTCAACCTTATGCTTTACTTGCAGTTACTGTGAATGTTTTGCTGCTGGCGTGTACTGCATAGAACCATGCTCATGCCAAGATTGTTATAACAAGCCTATGCATGAAGACACTGTTCTTGCAACTCGCAAACAAATTGAGTCTCGAAATCCACTTGCATTTGCTCCCAAAGTGATTCGGAGTTCTGAATCTGTGCCTGAAGCTGGGGTTAGCATTTAAGGCTGTTCTAGCATTTTTTCTTAGCCATACAGTGTGAAAAATACTTTGTTAACTCAATGCCTTCTTAATAGGACGATTCAAGCAAAACACCTGCTTCAGCACGACATAAAAGAGGATGCAACTGCAAGAAATCTAATTGTCTAAAGAAATACTGTGAATGCTATCAGGTTTTTCCTTGCAGCATGTTCTGTAGTCTTTTGATGCATTCATAAACTGATTCATATAATGATGGTTTTCTTGTAAAGGGTGGTGTTGGGTGCTCCATCAACTGTAGATGTGAAGGATGCAAGAATGCTTTTGGTAGAAAGGATGGTAAGTTCGCCCAAATATTTGTATAATTGCTTGTGTACATGTTGGAACCTAAAATTTTCAACGTTATTTAACTTTTGCTGTGATCTTGAAAAAAAATGGTAAATGGTGCTGCTGTGAGTATTCGCTGTCCTTAATTTCTGTTTTTTGTCTTCTTTCTTTTCCCCCCCTCATTTGTTTAGGATCTGTTCTGATGGAAGATTTAGACGCAGAAGATGAAACAGAAGCACATGAAAGTGGTGAGATAGACAGAAGCTCACACAAAACTGAAATCCAAAATAAGGAAGAGCAGAATCCAAATTCTACTCTTCCCACAACACCTTTAGGGCTGTGCAGGTTTGATCTCTGAGATTTCTATTGATTTCAAGCTTTTACTTTTTTCTTTGTGAAAATGTTCATATTATATTTTGGACTTCAGACCATTGGTTCATCTGTCTTTACCTTCACACATCAAGCCCCCAAGATCTTTGCTTGGTATTGGATCGTCTTCTGGGTTATATGCTGGCCAAAAATATGGGAAACCCAATATTTTCCGTTCGCAAGCAAAGTTCGACAAACAATCGGAACCAGTGGCAGATGATAATATGCCTGATATCCTCCTCCAAGGCAGCTACTCTCCCAGCACTGCCATCAAGAGTTCTTCTCCCAACAGCAAGAGGATCTCACCTCCACATTCTAACAACTTGTTAGGATCATCCCCTGGTCGGAGAAGTGGCCGGAAACTGATATTGCAATCCATACCATCGTTTCCTTCGCTCACTCCCCAGCATTAGAGTGAAATATTTTCTCATCAAGATGGGATTAGAATTATTCAGAATTTGGTCAGTGTCCCTGAGGATGTCCTGTCTGTATTTAGTTGAGTTGTTCCTTTTCCTTCTTCCTTGTATAATAATGTCATATCTCTAGCTGTTTCATAATGTTCAACTCCAACTGGCTCGTGTATATTATGGTAACATGTTTTTGTTTATGGTCTTTTTATGGGACATAGGTTGTAGGATTAGAAGACGGACTAATGTGGACTAGGATTAAAAGACTCAATAGTCTCCCTCCACTAAGGGAACGAGCTGAGAGTTACTTTTGCTCGGTACCAGCCATGTCCTGATTTAGCATTTGGGTCGTATTTACCCGGTGTTGGCCAGGTCTGGCGCTGCCCTGTCGTCGCATTGGTGATGAAGTGCCCGGATTACGGGTTGGAGAACCCTGTTTTTTTTAGGGTATTTTAACTCTGTTATATAATTTATCACGTAAAATGATAGAGGGTAATAGTAGTTAATTGAAACAGAGGATCTGAACTCTTGATTACTGTGTTGACAATTTGACCTAGTCTGACACATTAAATGTGGCCAAAATGACAATTAACTTGAATCCTGATCGGATTTAGTTAAATAGCTCAACTTGGGCTTGTTTCAGAAAATCTTGAGATGGGCTTGGGTTATAAATATTTTAACTTGGTCCATTTCTATTGTTAATTAAAGTTTATTTTTTATTTATGTTTCGAATTAGACAATGTTTGATTTGTGTTTAAAATTTAAAGTTTTATAAATTTTGAGTTTATTGGGTTCTGGGTTTATTTTTTTGGACTTTTTAGAATTCTTAAAATTTTTAATTCATTCAAATGTTGAATTTGGCAAATTTAAATTCAACTTAACATTTTAAATCGACGTGTTTAACCAATATTTCAATCCATCATCCTTCAAATTATTTAAAGGTAAGAAGTAACCTTTCAAGCGGTAACTTAGACTTAAAAAATTGTAACTTGATAAACACATAAAAGCCAAACTCTACCCATTATTCCAACCCACAATCCGTAGGACACAAACAAACCCCCAGGCACCGACACTCAAGCAAGAAGTCGAATCCATGGAAATAATTTTCAAAGTAGGAGTTTGATAGATGCTGAGTTGTCTCTTAAATAGGGTTTCTTATGGTGTTTAGATCTCCTGTCCAATATTATGGTGTCTTATTATCTCCAATAAATCTCAGCCATCTATTTACTTGGGACTCGCGTGGGATCCGCAAAAAAATGACCGAGATTTCATGAGACAGAATAAGACAGAGTAAAACTGAACAGAGGATCTGGACTATTTCTTATGACACTACCTTCCAAGTCCTTAATTCTCTTTAAAATCAATGTCCAACCCAGAGTCTAGTGTTCGCCCTACAACAATCAACTACCCCAACACTCGCATTAAAATTTGGTATCATCTCAACCATATCCCTCTACACATTATTATTGATAGACCCCTCACATATCCTAATTTACAAATCACATATATTAACTAACTAATAACTTAAAATTAAATGATAAATTTTATTTAATTAATCAAAACACGTGTGTATTAATTAATACAAAGTTCAGAAACTCGAAATTATAATCTCTAAAGCACTATATATTTCATTGACATTACTCAATTTATGAATTATATACATTAATTAAATTACGACTAACAAATAACTAATAATAAAATAGATTTAATTAATTTGTGATAAACTGTAATTAAAACTACATTCCCATCAAATAATACAAAGTTCGAAAATTACTCGGAAATCTCCCTATAAAAACTTGAACTCGTAACCTCTAACAACACTATCTGTACGATTGGACCAGCCTAAAGGGCATAG
Organism: Erythroxylum orinocense; assembly: GCA_025531955.1. NCBI lineage: Eukaryota > Viridiplantae > Streptophyta > Magnoliopsida > Malpighiales > Erythroxylaceae > Erythroxylum > Erythroxylum orinocense. Next base: position 45,348,456 of record JANZLX010000213.1, on the reverse strand, counting down.
TGAAACATTTGTCATATGCATTTGACAAGAACTTTGGAGATATCGAATAGGGTGAGGGTCCATTACGGCCAACACTATCCAAAAAGGAGGCATGATTGATTGCTACCTGTTGTCTTCTTTCCTGATTCCAATCTAAACAGTCTTGAGCATGTGCGAAGCAAATGGTAAAATTTAGTGCACATGAAAACAGTGGACATGGAATGGAAGGCCATACATGACATTTCTGCTTAAAAGGTGATTAAGATCGAAATAGGTTCACTCGCTACCACAGGACCAGCAAAGTCCGTAAATGCCTCTCATCCACCTTTTCAGAATCTTTCCAGGGAACAATGGGTAAAGCAATAGCTGGCCATTCACTAAAAAACAGAAAAATAATATGGACCTTTTTCATCTTTTCGGCCTCAGGATCGCATCTGCTATATCTTCTTTTGGTGTCGGTATAATCACAGTCCCTGCTTTTTAGCTGTGCAACAATAAAGATCTGCATAATTTATTGAAAAATTAATAATTAGAGTTGTCTTAAAATTTTGAGTTGATATATGATATCATAATTATATATAAACTCACTTCGGATTCAGTTCAATTTCTTCCGAGCTTCTTCAAAAACTTTCATTAGTATCGGATCTAGTTTAATTTCTTCCGAGCTCCCTTAATTTAAATATTGCTTATAATTCACAACATAACTTTATTTATGACGAACTATGTTTTTAAAAGTCATAATGAGTTGTAGCTTCGCTCAAATCGATTCAAAATTTTCATCTAATAATTTCACCAACCCTTGAGAAAAGTTCTCCATCTCCATTCCTTTTTGGAGACAAGATGTAGTTGAGGTTGGTGTAGGGTCAAGAGTGTTGTTTGCTCTTGAAATGGTGAATGGTAGATATGAGCTGAAAAAGTCCCGCAGAAAAGCCATTCACACATGCAACACAACTCCTATCCTTTCTACTCTTTTCTTGCTCAATAATGTAAGCGAGGGAGAATGAAGAAGATCGCATCACTTGGGTTTGTTTGCCTTAAAAGTGTGGAAGCTTTGGTTTGGTGGTGAGTACCATCAAAATTGTACTTGGAAAATGAAAGCAGAATTGCTGTATAGTTGAACTGTACATGTCCACGGTCCCTGGATCAAGAAGCTAACACTTGTTTATCACGTTTTGCATTTACATAGTATAAAGTGTTAATGATATATTATAAAATGTGGGTTGGAGACTCTATTCTCAACTAATTTTCAATTCTTCTTTTTAAAATATATAAAAAATTATCGTGATTTAGCAAGATTTCTATCGAAATATTCTTATATACTAATTATTAAAATAATTAATCCTCAATTATTAAGAACAAAAATTCAAAAACTCAAAAAGGTAAAGAAATACTAAAATAAGGGAAAGAAGATGACATTAGCAACTATTGATTGTTATTATTAATATAACAAATGTAATAATAAAAACTCTACTAATTATGATATGATGCATAATTAGTAGACTACTAATGTCTTAATTAGATATGATTAAGTGTGACAACTATACAAATAGCCTACCCTCTTCCTAAGTAACGACTTAATGATAATCTTATATTACTTATTGAGTAATTATTAATTATATTACTCGACGAATTAATAGTTTAAAATTAAATAACGAATTCATTTTAATTGATATTTCTACATTTAACATATCTTGATTCTCGAATTACAATGAGAAAGCACACGAGAGACAAAACTATAGCAATAAAATCAACTTTATGCACATGTGGTAGATAGAATTGCATGGTCCGTGTGAACTCTATTATATACAATACCCAACCGAATCTTCCATTTACTTCCCTTTTCTGATTCTGAACATTGGCATGTGATTTTATAATGTTCTTCTTTTGAAGGGTATGTAGAGAGACTTGTAAAAGATACTCGTACAAGTGGTTTTGGCTATGTGATCAGATAAACGATGGTGGACCAATCTTCAACAAAGGGATGCTTGAGATTGGGTTATGCTTTTGTTTGTCAGGGTTGTGTGAGATTAAATATATTTTTTTTCATACCATAATCTCTTTTTTCTCCCTTTAAGCTTAGAAAAGAATGGTTTCCACTTCTATTGTCGAGATTCATTACCCGTATTAGAGATGTTCATAATCATGGTAGATTGGTATGGTCAAGTGAAGACAGAGAGAACTGGAAATAAAAGGGTATTCCATTTTTCATGCTTAACTCATGATTTGAGTTCAGATTGCAGTGGTAAGCTTTCGGCCTTTAGGAGCCGGAGGAAGTACATAGACATAAAATAATCAAGATGCCAACGCAAAGCGAAAGGGTGCATCAGTCCATTCCTTAAGGTTTGTCAGAGTCTTTGGCTTTCCATGTCAGACTCTCCTCCTTACTTATAGGTAACGACAAAAGACAGCAAAAACCTTCAGAATGTGACCGTTTAGCGATGTGTATCCTTAATTATTAATATCTTAACAACAATCGGCGAAGACAACAAGCGCTTTTACCATGTACTCGAATACTTTTGCGCATGTGTATATGTGTGCTCCGACTTAAATATCCCGTATTAAGAGGAACGTGGAAGAAAAAAATTAATATTTTCCTTTCCTTATTTGATCATTTATTTGCATTCCCATTTCATACGGGACTCTACTGCAGTTACTGTGCCAACCAAACCTCTCGAACTAATGCAGAGTGCCTCATTGTAGAGAGCATGAGACAAATGAGTGTGTTTGTGAGTTAGACATGAGGGAGCGAACATGGGGTGACTAAGAGGATATGCCACTGGGAGTTTAGTATCACAGCTGCTGATCACAACCCCGTTGTTGTGTTTTGTTCTTTGGTATGCATCTGATGGTCAATGGTTTTCAAAGATCTGTTCTTTTTCAGTTTTGTTGTTGCCCGTTTGCCTGAACTGAAGTGTGTTTCTTTTTGTTTTCTTTGGGAAGGAGTTTTAGTATGCTGATTTAAACCCATCTCTGGATTTTACTGCTGCATGTTGGCAGTCTCACCATTCCTGTTGCTACTTCTTTATACACGATATTGATGTTTTTTTTCTTCTGACTTTTTAGGCTTTTGCTTAGAAAGATTGGAGTTTTTTGGGGACTTTCTGCTTCGATGATTTGAAGATCTTGCCTTTTTACTTTTGAATGGTTGTTATATTGACTTTTTGAATTTGATATTTTTGATTCTGGTTTTTCAACGTTCTTTCCCTTCTTCTGTTATCTGTTTGAGTCGCTAGTTTCTGCAAATCCACATTGCATTTAATAGACAACTATCTGGCTCCTTACAGTTTTATCCTTGAACTGATAAAATACAGCCTATGTTTTCAATTCTATCTCTTTGATATCCTGACGATTGATTTCCTGGTGTATTTGCGATTCAGAGGTTCTATGATCTGATTTGCGGTTTCTTTCGGTTAAAGATTTGAAGGTTGGTTAAGGAAGTTCGATTGTTACTGAAAGTTGTAGACACTAAATACTATTGACCAATTAAGCAGGTAATCTAAGAAGCAACTGTCTTTATACTTTGAAAATATGTGTTTCATATTGACTGATGTTATGATTGCTTTATCATCTATACTGTGCAGTAGCAATTGCGACATATACTATCTGGAAGGCCCCTGCAATAATTAGTTCGGAAGTTGGGGTGAATTGAATTGCTATTCTGGCCTGGATCCATTAGTTAGGTTACTGTTACTGGTACAAGGACCAGGCTTTCCAAAATCCAAACCAGTCCTATTGTTGTTCTCTGCTGGAATCATGGCAAGCTTGTTGCATTCTGAGTCCAGGAGATTGTATTCTTGGTGGTGGGATAGCCATATCAGTCCGAAGAATTCAAAATGGCTTCAAGAAAATCTTACTGGTACTAACATCTCCTAATGTCTTTGTGAAATTGTGATCGTGATGTTCACTTCATACTTGTGTGGAAACATTGAGGGGTATGTTTGTTTTACCTGCTATATCGGCTGATTTTGAGGCAAACATCAGATCCTCCTGGAATTTTCAAAACTTTTTCTGTGAGCAAGCGTAGAGTTATATACAGTGAAAGTTTTAGGAAGTCTGCTTGTTTTGTGTATAACAAGACTGTCACAAACTATTTATGGGAGCTGTTAGTACCTCAGTTAGCTGCAACTTGCTTTGGTTTTATCAGAAAATTCTGAACCCTTTTGGCTTCTGAATCATGCAACTCATAGTCAGCTTATTTCATTGGCTATTAAACTTTCTTCCAGGTTAATTAGGCAGTACCCCAATTCTGAGCTTTCAATGGTTTTTGTCATCTTAGAGGATATATCTCATCTACGATTGTTTTCCTCATCTTATTTTCATAAGAAAATTGATTATACCAAGATAATTAGTTCCCATTATCATTCATCTCATATGCAGGCTGAGTGAAACAATTTTCTGGCATTTTAGTTAAGTTTCTCATTTTTTGAAGGACTTGCGATATGGTGAAACCCATTATTATTTCTGTTATGTTAATTGAGGCAAAATTTCCAGCTATGTGACAATTACTACTTATCTGAAGGTTAAACAACATAACTGGAGGCTAGCACCTTTAGATATCAATACGGGTGCAGATACAAGATCATCTTAAGCAATAAATAAAAATATATAACAGGACAAGCTCTCAAATTCAGTTGTTTTTTATGTTTGCTGTTGCAATTTCATGCTATGTTCTTAGGATTGACTCTTTAAATTGGTAAATGGAACCAAATGTAATGACCAAAACTCTCTCCTTCCATTGGTTACTATTCTCTTCAGATCTTTAGAATTTTGTTTGCGCTGTATTGCACCAAGTTCTTTCCAATTTCTATGCATAATGACATCTATAAATCATGTAAATCTAGAAGCGAATATCGAACAAAAATATGAGCATTGCAATGTGCATGACAGGAAATCTAATTGCTAATTTGACTGTTCATCATTTCCCTTTCATGTATACTGACATTTATGTATTTTCGTATAAGCAATTTTGGAATTTATGTTCCATGTTTTGAATGTAATGAATGTGTTTCAATAGATATGGATGCGAAAGTCAAAGCAATGATCAAACTCATTGAAGAAGATGCTGACTCATTTGCTAGGAGGGCAGAAATGTACTATAAGAAACGTCCAGAGCTAATGAAATTAGTTGAGGAATTTTATAGAGCATACCGTGCATTGGCTGAGAGGTATGATCATGCAACTGGGGAGCTTCGTCAAGCCCACCGAACGATGGCCGAGGCATTTCCTAACCAAGTGCCATATGTACTGACTGACGACTCATCATCAGTCTCGTCATGCCCTGAGGGTGAGCCTCAGACACCAGAATTTCTGCATCCAATTCGTGCATTCCTTGACCCAGATGGAGAGTTTTCAGAAGGCTCGGACTTTGGAATAAGCAAAAAGGGTTTAAAACAACTCAATGAGATGTTTGGTTCAGGAGAAACACTGCAGAGAGTTCCAAAAGCTGCTGAAGGGAAGTCAAAAAAGGGTTCAAAGGTTAATGAAACAGTAGAGATTGAAAATATGAAGCAAGCTCATACTGAAGTTTTGGCCTTAAAGAGAACTCTCGCAGAAATTCAAGCTGAAAAAGAATCTCTGCTCCTTCAATACCAACAGAGTATGCAGAAGTTATTTAGCTTGGAGAAAGAACTCAAAGATGTTGGGGGACTTGATGAACGGGCAAGCAGGGCTGAAATTGAAATTAAGATTCTGAAGGAAACCCTTGCTAAGTTAGAAGCTGAGAGGGATGCTACTCTTCTCCAGCAGAATAAATGTTTGGAAAGAATATCTGCTTTGGAGAAGATGATTGCTCATGCCCAAGAAAATGCCCAAGGTCTTAATGAGCGAGCTGAAAAGGCAGAAACAGAAGCTCAAAATCTGAAGCAAGAACTTTTTGCATTAGAGGCGGAAAAGGAAGCTGGTCTGCATGAATACAGCCAATGTCTTGAAATGATATCTAACTTGGAAAAGAAAATCTCTCTTGCTGAGGAAAATTCCAGAACGCTTAACGACCAGACAGAAAGAGCAGAAATTGAAATTCAAGGATTGAACCAAGCTCTCATTCAATTGAGAGATGAGAAAGATGGTGTTGAAGTCCGGTATGAGCAATGCTTGGAGAGGATAGCCAACATGGAGAGTGAAATTTGCCATGCCCAAGATGATGTCAAGAGATTAAGTGCTGAAATTCAGATAGGGGCCACAAAGTTGAGAAATGCAGAAGAAAATTGTTGTCTTTTAGAGGTATCAAATCAATCACTTCAGTTAGAGGCAGACAATCTGGCACAGAAGATAGCAGAGAAGGATCAAGAACTTCTGGACAAGGAGACAGAGTTGGAGAAACTTAAGTGTTTGCTCCAAGATGAGCAATCAAGGTTGTCTAAAGCTGAGACCACCTTGCAAACTTTACAGAAGTTGCACTTACAATCTCAAGAGGAGCAGAGAGCTTTGACACTAGAGCTTCAGAATAAGCTTCAGCTGTTGAATGACTTGGAGATGTGTAATCATGATATGCAAGAACATCTTCGGCATTCTCAGGAAGAGAATCGGAACCTCAATGAATTGAACTCTTCTTCTAGCATCTCCATACTGAATTTACAAAATGAGATCTTTGGCTTGAAAGAGCTGAAAAAGAAGCTTGAAGAGGAACTGGCCCTACAAGTAGCCCAAAGTAATTCACTACAGAAGGAGATTTGTCATTTAAAGGAGGAAATTAAAGGGTTGAATCAGAGATATAATTTTTTCATTGGGCAAGTGCACTCGGTAGGGCTAAATCCTGAAAGCCTTGCTTCGTCTGTGAAAGCTTTGCAAGATGAGAACTTGAAACTAAAAGACATATACCAAAAGCAAACAGATGAAAAAGAGGTACTCTTTGAGAAGCTGAAGGACATGGATAAGCTTTTGGAAAATAATGTTGCTTTGGACAGAACAATCTCTGAATTGAGTGGCAAGTTGGAAGGGTCAGGAGAGAAGGTTAAGGATCTGCAGGATTCTTGCCGCTCTCTTCAAGGTGAAAAAGCTGGTCTTGTTGCTGAGAAATCTATCCTTCTTTCTCAATTGCAGTTAATGACTGAGAATATGCAGAAGCTTTTGGAAAGAAATATATTGCTGGAGAATTCTCTTTCTGGTGCAAACATGGAACTTGAAGGTCTGAAGACTAAGTCAAAAAGCTTGGAAGAATTCTATGAGATACTCAAAAATGAAAAGAGCAACCTTCTTAATGAAAGAAACACTCTGGTCTCTCAACTAGGAAATGTTGAACAGAGACTGGGACACCTAGAGAGGAGGTTTACAAGGCTAGAACAGAAGTATACTGATCTAGAGAAGGAGAAAGAGTCCACTCTTTGTCAAGTAAAAGAGCTATGGGGCTACCTTGGCGTGGAAAAACAAGAGCATGCCTCTTATATGCAGTCAAGTGAGTCCCGTTTGGCAGATCTGGAAAACCAGGTTCATCTACTACAAGAAGAAAGCAGGATGAGTAAGAAACAATTTGAAGAAGAACTAGAAAAAGCTGTTAAAGCTCAGGTTGAGATCTTCATCTTGCAGAAGTTTATTGAAGATTTGGAAGAGAAGAACTTATCCATGTTTATCGAATGCCAAAGACATGTTGAGGCAGCAAAATTGTCAGGTAAACTGATTTCAGAATTGGAGAATGAGAATCTTGAGCAGCAAGCTGAAGCAGAATTCTTGTCTCATGAAATTCAAAAGCTGAGGATGGGTATTAATCAAATATTCAGGGCCCTACAATTTGATCCACTTAAAGATCCAAAGGGAATTGAAGAAGAAAAAGTTCCTCTTTCTCGTATTCTGGACAATATTGAGGACCTAAAATGTTCTTCTATGCAAAGTGATGATGAGAAGCATCTGATGATGGTCGAGAACTTAGTGGTTTTAACTTTCCTTGGACAAATGAGATTGCATGGTGGTGAACTTGAGTTGGAGAAGAAAATCCTTGATCAGGAGTTTGAGATGATGCAACAACAACAAACTATGCTGCAGAAGAGTAAGCTTGAACTCCTTGAATTGAATGAACAGTTGAAGTTGGAAGTGACCCAGAAGGAGCAACAACATGAATTACTGGAAGCACAGTTGGAAACACAGAGAGCAGAAATCGTATGTTTTCAAAATTCTTATGTAGCATTGAAAGAAGAAAACTGTGAGTTGCTTGAAGAAAATAAACTTTTGTGGCAGAAATTTTCAGATCTGAAAAAGGAAATGCTTGTATTTCAAGAGGAGAACAGTAGTATTCTCGAGCATGCATTATCTTTGAGTGTTGCCTCATTGATCTTTGAGAGCTTTGGGACTGAGAAAGCTAAGGAACTTGAAGTCCTTTCTGAAGATCTTAGCAGTTTCCACCTGATTAATTGCAACCTAGAGAAGAAGCTTGAAATGTTGGGTGAGAAGCTAGAAGCCAAAGAAATTGAAAGTTTGCACGCTAATGATACACTTGAGAAGTTGCAGCGTGAGATTCATGAAAACAGAGACTCAATTGATCAGTTAAATTGTGAAGTTCTGATTGGAAAGGATTTTCTGAGACAGAAAGCAATTGAGTTTTCGGAAGCACAACGGCAACTCAGGGCTGCACACAACCTAAATGCAGAATTTAGCAGAACTATTGAGGAACTGAAGCGGGAATGTGAAGCGTTAAAAATGACCAGAGAAAATATGGAGCATCAGGTTTTTGAGCTGTCGAAGCATAATATGACTCAGAAAAAGGATATGGAACGCCTTTGTGATGCAAATGAGAATCTGGAGTCGGCAATGGGAATGTTGCATAAGGAACTTGAAGAACAAAGGAGTAGGGAAGAGAGCTTGAGCTTGGAGCTGAAAGAAAGAACAAATGATTGTGAAGTGTGGGAGGCTGAGGCTTCCTCTTTTTATTTTGATCTTCAAGTATCCACCATCCATGAAGTTCTGCTTGAAAATAAGGTTCAAGAACTGACTACAGTTTGTGAGAATCTTGAAGAAGAAAATGCTACTAAGGAAACTGAGATTCAGCAGATGAAGACAAGATTTAGCTTCTTGGAGTCTGAACTTGGAGGGCTAAAGGATCAGTTGTCTGCATATGGTCCTGTTATATCTTCTTTGAGAGAAAATGTAGACTCTTTAGAGCAAAATGCCTTACTCCACAAAAATCTTTTTGCTGCAGGCAATGGGGGACAGAAGGTAGGTTTCAGATGTTCTCTAGTTCACAATGTTAAGTCCAAGTCAGATACACCTCGGCTTTTTTCAATGTTCCTTCTTTCCTGCTAAGAAAAGATGCAAAGTTCCTTGCTCACCAACAATCTCATATCTAAATTAATGCTCAGAACTTACAAATGAAACTTAATTATTTGATGGCAGGGAGCTCGGCTTAAATTTATTTTTTCTCTGCACTTTTTCTGTAAAAGCTCATCTGCTAATTACATTTGAATAGGTTTCTATGCCAATTCTGCTAGTAGGCCAGGAGTCAAACCAGTTCTTCAAAATTCTCCTCATGTCTATTTCCTTTCAACTGTTCTCATTAGTTGGTTTACATACTGATAAATTCTTTTATTACCACATCATTAGGGTTTCAATACTGCTACTTCTCCTCAGGATTGCACAGATGATGACAGCATGATCACAGCAGATGGAATTTCATACTTGTTGAAGATGCAGTCTCAAATCAGGGCAGTTGAGAAGGTAGTAACTGGAGAAATGGACAGGGTTGCAGCTAAGAAGGCAATTATTGAAGAAACTGATGATCATGAAGTACAGGAAACAGAAAACTCCAACTTCACTCTAGAAGCTGTACATAAAGGGCATGAATGGTTGCCAAGTGGCAGTAGCTCAAATGAAGAACATGAGAAGAAGCAACTTAAGAATGATCTTGTTTCTGCTGAGATGCACAGGACTAAACCTGAAAGTTCAGGAGTGAGGAATGGGATGTTGATGAAAGATATCCCACTTGATCAGGTCTCAAACTGCTCGCCATGTGGGAGAAGCAAGGGAGAGAAAGCTGAGTCTGATGATCGGATGCTCCGATTATGGGAGTCTACAAAAGATTTTGGCCTTGATCCAATGTCTAAAGGCAAAGAAAAAGAGGGAGGTGATCTACTAGATGGTGTTGCGCGCCATGAGATAGTTTGGCAGAGGAAGAGTTGGAATCCCTCTTTAGAGTTTCAAGTTGAGAAGGAAGTGGGAATTGACAAGCTAGAGGTACCTACAAGCAGTAGCAAAGAGTCAAATCATGAGAGAAACAGGGAAAAGATCTTGGAGCGACTAGCTTCTGATGCTCAGAAATTAATCTCTATTCAAACGTCAGTGCAAGATCTGAAAAAGAAGTTGGAAGCAGAGAGGAGCAAAATGGCCAAGGATCTTGAATTTGATAGAGTGAAGAGACAATTGCAAGAAATTGAGGAGGCTGTCATGCATTTGGTTGATGTTAATGATCAGTTAACGACAGACATTGAGGAAAGAACCTTGCATTTGGAGGATAACAATTCAGAAGAGTCAGAGGAAGCAGACACTGCATACAGAAAGGGGTTGACAGAACGAGCTTGGAATGGGTCTGAGAAGATTGGTCGATTGGAGCTCGAGCTGCAGAGCATCCAGTACATTTTTCTTAAACTGGATGGTGAAAAGAAAAACAAAGTTAAACACAGATTTCCTGGAAGTAAAACTGGCATCATCTTGAAGGACTTTCTCAACAGCGGGAGGGGAAGTCGTCGAAGGCGGAGGAAGGGTTGTTTCTGTGGGTGTGTGAGACCTTCTACGAATGAGAACTAAGGTAAATGCAGAAGTTTCTTGATACAATTGACGGAAGTTCCTTGGTCCTGTTGTGTTCTAGAGATTCGTTTCTTGGACTAATTAGCATGAAGCTGTTATTATTCTAGCTTAGGTGTCCTAAGAATTAGCACGACCTAGAAAGAATAAGCTGATTCCTCCAGCATTTTGAACTTATGTAAATTGAGCTGTACTCACCCGAACTTATATTATAAGCTTTAGCAGGAACTCCAAACTGCCTGATCAAGAAGTTACTTGTATCTGCCTTATCAAGAAGTTACATTGTATGATACTTTTTGCTCTGTAGCGCTCGCTTCAATCTGGTATTATACACACTTTAGTAATAGCATGATTCATAGGATCTTTTAAGTTCTATAATCTTCTGCCATAAGGTACAAGCTCATTTATTTTCTGGCATTGCCCATATGCACATTCCTGAGAGAGAATCTTCGACAGCAGAAATCATCAGAGCAGGAACTTTGGGGCCTCAGTCCGTGCAATTTCAACAGATTACTCTACTCCATCCATACACAAATAGGACTTGAAATGGGATGTTCAGTGTTAAAAGTAACAAACTTTTTCTTTTGTAAGACAAGTATGGAATGCAAATGACAAACAAAACGGAACAGGAAACCTGTGTCAAGCACTATGACCAATCACTGCCATCTTCTATTTGTTGCTGCGGAACATTGCCATTCTTAAAACCATTGTGTGAAACGTAAAAAATTGGAGAATCTGTAATGAAAAATGCTGAAAAGGTGAAGACCCTGTGGTGCTCATCCCAAAAGAACGGAATAAATTTTCTTCTCCATCAAGCCTTCACAAAGAGGTCCCCGAAACCATTCTTAATCTCAAGCTAAACCTTAGACGAAAAGATAGCTGAACTTTGCTAGACGAGTACATGGATTGTGGCATATTCTGTTCTTACCATTTCCTTTATTACTAGGTTTCTGACCATGTAACGGTTGAAGGAAAAGTGTCAAAGCTACGAGGAAAAGTGTCACAAGTTCTTCATTGCTTCCCAGATCATCCACATATAATGAAACAACTACAAAATTGATCTCATCACCTTTGATGTAGAGGGTAGCTTCGTTGAGACTTTTCTAAAACCCAATTGAATTAAATGCTCATCAATTCTACTATATCTAACTTTGAGTGTCTGTTTCAAGCCATACAAGGCTTTCTTGAGCAAATACAGATCATGTTCATGCCCTTTGACTGCAAATCCATCAGGCTACTCAATGTATATCTCCTCTTCAAGAAAGTCATTTAGAAAGGCTGATTTAACATCAAGTTGATAGACTTTCCAAGTCTTTTGTACAGTCATTGCAAGCAACAACATAATTGTATCTAGTCAAGCAGCAGGAGCAAAAGTGTCGGAAAATCCAACACTAAAAATATGAGCATATCCTTTCACAACAAGCCTAGCTTTATGCTTGTTATTTGAGCCATCAGGATTTAACTTGGTTTTAAACACCCATTTACGCCAATCACCTTTTTATCCACCGGTCTTTTTACCAACTTCTAGGTCTAATTTTTTTCAATCATTTTGAGCTCTTCCTCTTTACAGTAACCCATTTTGGATCTTTCTCAGCTTCCCAAATATTTGCAGGTTCAAGTATAACCACATTGCATCTCTGATAGATATCAGAAAGTGATCTCATGCCTCTAACAAGATTTTCATAAAACATCTCGTCTTCTTTGAGCTGCAATTTTATAACTTGGTTAGGAATCAAAGTTGATTGCTTTCCTTCCCAATCCCACTCATCATTCTCCATGAAATGCATATCTCTGCTTATCAAAATTTTCCTAATGTTTGGTTGGAAAATTCTATAAGCCTTAGAGATTGTGTTGTAACCAACAAAGATGTCTGCTTCTGCCCTTTTATCCAGTTTATCCCTTTTAATATGAAGAACATAAACAAAGCACAAGCATCCAAACACTCTGAGATATTTTAGAGAAGATTTAAAATCATACTAGGCTTCATGTGGAGTCTTTCCTGCTAAAGTTTTTGTAGAAAGCCTATCGGGAAGGAAGACTGCAGTGTGCATGTTGAAATATAAATGAAAATAGTTATTTAGTGTTAGTTAAGGGAAGTTTTTTCTATTATAATAGAATGCTGAGCTGGACACTTAGCTTACATTCTCATTTTGCAGTTAGCTTTGTATATAAGTTTTCATTGTATTCGTTGTACAACTTTTAACAGAAATGAATGATAGTTCTTTCATTCACAAAATTATCTCTCATTTGTTTTCACATCTGAACATGATATCAGAGTCAATTGGCTAAGATTGATGCGAGATATTGAATCCGTTTGTTGCTGTGAGGAATTTTGCTAACTATTCGCACATCAGGAGTTGATTGCAGTTAGTTTTAGCTGAGTAATTTGAGAAATGGCAGATTCACGAACATATGCAGGAAGGAATGAATTTCAGGAGAAAGATCCCTACCGACTACACAATTCAGATCATCCAGGAGTGGTGCTGGTAACATTGCCATTGACTGGATCCAATTACATGAGTTGGAGTTTTTCAATCATGAATTCGTTGGAAGCAAAGGATAAGTTAGGGTTTATTGATGGTTCTTTGACTGTACCAGTGAATGATGCAGAGTATAAAAGATGGAGGAAGGTTGATTTTATGATAGAGCAATGGATCTTGAATTCTATGGAGAAGGAACTTGCAGATGCTTTTATCTACAACACTAATTCCAAGATTTTTTGGGATAGAATATAAGAAAGGTTTAGGGATAAGAAAAATAGTCCTCATATTTATCAAATACAAAAAGAGATCAATGTTACAGAATAAGGAAATAATTCTCTAGCTGTGTATTACAACAAAATGGCAAAATGTTGGGATGAGATGAATCGGTTGGAACTAATGCCAATGTGTATATGTAGTGGCTGCAAATGTGAACTGAACAAGAAACTAGAAGCAACAGAAATGAAGCATAGAGTGTTGCAATTCTTGATGGGACTTAATCAGTCTTCTGATCATATTAGAAGTCAGATCTTAGCATCTGATCCTTTACCCGGTATTAATAAGGTGTACTCTATGGTTGCAAGAGTTGAAAGGCAAATACACATATAAATGCAGAATACTGAGTCAATAGAAAGCAGTGCTATATTTGTTAGAGGCAGTAATGTTGGCAAAGGAAGTTTAAAAAAAAGGGATAACAAGAAGAAAGAGGATAAACATTGTGATCATTGCAATATGAAGGGGCTTGGGAGGGATTCTTGTTTTAAAATTCATGGTTATCCGGATTGGTAGAAGGAATTGAAGCAAAAGAAGGGAGTTCAAGCAGATAGAAAGGGCAAACAGGTTCACCTGGCAAAAGTTCCTTTTAATGAGAATTTAGAATAAAATGCAGATATCACAAAGTTGATTCAACAAGAGCTTTCGAAGATCCTGAAAGGCAAAAAAATTGCTGACATAGAATGCATGAATTTTGTCAATATTGAGCATGCAGGTATGCTGTTAGTGAATTCACATACGAATGTGCCTGTGTATGCAAAAAGTGATGAGTAGATAATTGACACTGTTGCTTCCACACATATATGCACTAGGAAAGAATGGTTTCATAACTTGTTTGAAGTTACAAAACCTACTAAAGTGCATTTACCAAATAGAGTGGTTGTTAATGTCAAGTATAAAGGAGATGTGGTGTTGAACAATAATTTGATGTTGAATAATGTGTTGTTTGTTCCTAGTTTCAGTCACAACTTGATTCAGTAAGTAAATTGGTTAAGTCTGTACCAATAATGCTTAAATGTTATTCCACTCACTGTGATTTACAGGACCTCTCAACTGACAACAAGATTGTTTTTGAAGAAGTAAAGGACAATTTGTATGTCATCAAAGGAGACACATTTAGAAGTAAGGAAAAATGTGATTTGTTTTGCAAAGATTCAAGCACCGTAAATAGGAGTAATGGTGAAACTGCTTGCAAAATTCAAGCACTGTAGATAGGAGTAATGGTGAAACTGATTGTGTGATAAATAAGACAACAATAGTCAAATGTGATGTTTTGCATAATAGGCTAGGCCATCCATCTAATTATGTAATGCAGAAATTTTGATGTTGTAATGGTTTACAGAAAATTGTTACAAACTTGAGTTGTGAAATTTGTTCAATGGCCAAACAGACTAGATTCAGTTTTCCAACTAGTGATACTGAATGTTTTAAAATTTTTGACATAATACATGTGGATGTATGGGGTCCTTTTGCTCAGGCATCTTTGTCTGGAGCACATTATTTTCTCACGATTGCGGATGAATATAGCAAGAGCACATGGACTTTTCTTATGGCTTCAAAGTTACAAGTGAGTTATATCCTAAAGGCTTTCTTTGCTATGGTGAAAAGTCAATTTTCCAGCAATATAAAGATTATGTGATCTGACAATGGCGCAGAGTTTTTAAGCAATCAACTCAAGCTTTATTGAAAGAAGGAGGTATTCAACATCAAAGGAGTTGTCCATGTACTCCTCAACAGAATGGGACAGTAAAAAGGAAACACAGATACATTCTTGAAGTTGCAAGGGCTTTGATGTTTCAATCTAGTTTACCAAAGAAATTTTAAGGTGATAGTATCTTACATGCTACTTATCTCATAAATAGGTGGCCTTCTGCATCTCTAAAATGGAAGACACCTTATGAATTGTTGTTAGATAAGGAGCCCAACTATGATATTATTAGATCTTTTGATTGTTTGTGTTTCTCTACAGATGTGCGGCCATAAAAATATAAATTTGCAGCTAGAGCCAGAAGATGCATATACTTGGGACATTCGATGGGACAGAAAGGTTACAAGATATATGATCTTGAAAGTAAAGGTTATGTTATAGCCAGAGATGTTGTTTTCCATGAAAAAATTTTTCCTTTTAATTCTGGTTTAGAAAATTCACAACAGTCACAACAGTTGCAGCAAAAGAGTGTTATGCAAGTTCCAATTTCAACTTAACCAAGAGATGCAGACTTAATAATTCATGATGCAAATGAACCAGTGGTAGATTTCAGTTCTGCAGATTCAGACATAGTTTTGATGGACTAATCATAACCGATGCAAATATCAACAGTAGTCAGAAGAAGTTCAAGACCAAGAAATGCACCTTCTTGGTTAAATGATTTTGTAACAAACACTGTTACTAAAAGTCATTCAGGACAGAGGACGATCACAGTGAAGCAGTGTAACACCCCACTCCCGCAAGACCCGAACCCGACATCTACTGTGATATCCGAGTCCGTGCCCCGCGAAGGTAGCGTGCTAACCACTCAATCAGAAATCGATACATTACTTTTTAAAACACATGTGCGGAATTCCATACCCAAATTGGGTACTCATTCAATCACATCCAAAAGTAATACACACATTTTTCAAAAGTCACAGAGGTCAATTTCACAAATACAAACAAACATTTTATTCCGAAAACAAAGACGTAAAATGCAGACACAGACTGATCCCGACTTCTGACCTTTACTTGAATCCTGCAAACATAGTACTC
>JANZLX010000213.1:45319244-45332156 GCA_025531955.1 Erythroxylum orinocense | reverse complement strand
GAAGATGATACCTTATATAGGGTCCCTTGCTAGTTACGCCTCTGATGTCGTGCATGGGAAGCTTTCTCATGCTAACGAGCTGTAAATGTGTGGGTTAAGCCCAAATTAATCTATGGGGTGAGACTGGTCGATCGGCCTGTGAGATTGGACTTGGGCCCGACATATCCGACCCAACCATAATTATAAATAATTTGTTTTAAATAAATTTTAATAATATATAATCTGATTGAGATTCACAAATTTTTTATAATAAAGATCTATTTTTATAAAAATTAAGGATTAAAGACTTTTAAATTAATAAGTACAAGAGAAACAAATTTTACTGATTAGATTATTTTGAAATTAAAAATGAACCTAAGTTTAAATAAAAAATGAATACAAATTTGAATTAATTAATTTTTAAAATAAGATCGAGCAATTTGAATTAGTTCCATTAAAACTTTAACACAACGATGTCAAATCCGATTCCAAGTCATTCAACCGGTCCGTTTGAATCATCCTCTCCTCTGCATTACATTGTATTAATCAGCATGCATGTGTATAGTTATTTCACTTTGACGGGGATCATTGTCCAACGCTCCATTCAAAGGGCATTGCAATACTTTGTGGCCTGGAAAATATTGTTCTAGCTTTAAAGTTTCTCAATTTCAAGTAAAGGAACTTTGTTTATTTTTATTTTTATAAACTTAGAATAGATTCATTTAACCTTACATGATGTAGTGAAATTTAATATGTGTTTTGGAATAATTAAAATCTCATGATTTGGTGTCTAAATTTAAAATAGAAAAATCACGGATAAAAATTAAAATTCTTTTGACTAACTTCATTTAAAAAACAATTGCATCTTACATGGGAGTGAAAGAATTAACCCTGATCATTTGACTATTATTGGAATATTCTAATTATGCATGAAAATATATTAAATTTAATTCGATTTAAAATTTAAAAAATAACTCTAATTTAATTCAAGAGTCTAAAGTTACTTGAAATTTATTTATTGAATTTTTATTTAAAATTTTAATTTTTTTAGTATTAACTTTTAAATCATTTGTAATTAACTAGATACTAACTCTGAGGGTGTGCTTGTTTGGGGGTATGAGAAAAAAGATATAGGTATGGAATGAAAATTGATATTTGGTATGAACTTATCATTGAAGAGTTAAGAGTTTCATTTCTTGGTTTTAGGCAACCCTCCATTCCTTTCATAATCCAGAGGAATGGAAGTGATTGCTATATTATTAATTTTTTATGTATAGAGGGTAAATAAAAGGTAGAAATTAGAAAAGTATCAAAGTATAATTATGAGCCAAATAACTTTATAAGTAAAGCTTTAATTTCAATAATCAAATTTATAGTGAAATCAATTAAATAATTAATTACACGATAATTAATTAAATTATAATTTATTCATTAATTAAAATACAGTAATTAATTAGTTAAATATTATTATTCATTAATTAAAATATTGTAATTAATTCATTAATTACAATATCATTAATTAAAATATTATTATTATTTATTTATTTACATTATAATTAATTAATTAAAATATAACTAATTTAAATATAATTATTCATTAATTAAAATATTGTAATTAATTAATTAATTAGTTACAATATAATTAATTAAAATATTTTTATTAATAAATTAATTGAAATATAATTAATTAAAATATAATTCATTCATTAAAAATTCCTAAAAACCTCTAACAAAAAAAATTGTTATTAATAAATTAATTAAAATATAATTAATTAAAATATAATTCATTGATGATTCCTAAAACAAAAACAATGTATTCTTTGATTGATGCAATTGTCACTCTTGTTTACATTATTTGAACATGTAATTAAACAAAGTAGTAGGTAGGACTATATGGAACTGATTTATTTTCATTATTTGAACCTTTCAACAAGAAATTAATATGCCACAGCAAATGTACATGTATATTAATGATCAATGAAGGTCAAATTCTAACTTAAAACACAATAAACATAATATGAAAGCAATCTATTTTCCATATTCTTCTTTCTTTTTCTTTTAATAAATGTAATAAAGACCTGAGGGTGGAAAATTATTTGCATCTCTATGATGATCAAGGATAGTGATAATACTGGACAGGTGGTGGCGGGGGCGGAGGATGTGGTGGAGGTGGAGAAGGTGGAGGAGGAGGGTTTGCATTTGAGCAGCCGAAAGCATTGCAATTAACAGGATGAGCATAGAATGACTTGCACTCATCGGATGATCGCTGCAAAGGCCTATTTGGTATGCAGTTCTTCCTATCATCTTTAGCTGGCAACTTGAGGCATACCGGCGGCTCACCACAAAAGTAATTATAAGAGTACGTGAAGTTCTGCAATTTCGGAAGCAGGCATATACTCTGGGGTATCTCTCCGGATAGCTTGTTGTGTCCCACATTTAGCTGCTCCAAGCTCTTCATCTTTCCAATAGACTCTGGCAAAGTACCCACAAGATTGTTAAAGCTCAAATCGAAAACTCTCACTTGCTTTAACAACTCTATATTTGACTGCAGACAACCCGTTAATCCTATGTTCATAAGGATTATCTCATTCAGGGTTCCTCCCATTTTGGACAAGCTAGAAGGGATGCAACCACTCAAGTCATTGTTGGCCAATACAACAACTGAAACTGGAGAGTTTCCGAAGTTTTCAGGTAAGGGTGACCGGAATTTGTTGTTATTAATGAAGAGAGCATCGAGTTTCAGATCGAAAAGTTTAGATGGGATGCTACCTTGGAATTCATTATATCTTATGTCGAGAAATTTTAGAGAAGGTAGACAAAGAACAACAGAAGGGAATTGGCCGCTGAATTTGTTGTTACTGATGTCAAGTTCGAAGAGAAGGTGGAGAGAGCTAAAGCTTTCAGGGATTGTGCCACAGAAGCGGTTCGAGTTGATGTGAAACAGAGCCAAGTCTGTGAGGAGGCCAAGCTCTTCAGGCAAGTAACCAGCTAGGTTGGCATGGTTTAGGTCAATACCAGCAACAGTTTTGGTATGAGGCTCATCTGGGGCTGGTGCACAGTACACACCTGTGTAGTTGCACACATTTGGACCATACCAGTTTGAGGTGAACTTGTTGGGGTCAGAAGTGATTGCGTGCTTCCAAGCTTGGAGAGCTTTGTAAGCCTTTTGGAGTCTAGGGTTTGAGATGGTTTGATCATCAGAAGCTTGATCAGAGGGTTTAGACAAGAAGATGGTGATGATGAGGAAGCCCCAAAGGGCGAGACTTAGATATGAACCCTTCATTTTGGAGAAGGAAATGTCATTGATCTTTCATGATCATTTATAGAGAAATGGGGGTCGAAACAAATTATATGAGAACAAGAAGATGATATCGTAGAGATAATCAATTGAATAAATTAAGGGTTCCAATTTCCGTAATCAAGACTGACATAATATGATAATTAGTGGAGTACAGTAAGGTTTTACATTTGAATTTGACTTTGCCTACTTAAGATAACAATTAAGAATTTCACCTGCTATTTGTTTTTTATTAATTTTGATTTACGCGGTGTTTAATTTGTATTTAATTAACTTTTAACCAAAGTATTTTATATCTAGAATGTGATTTTAATTTTATAGCAACTTTATATTATGCATACTGTTGGCTTTAAAATGGTCACATTGACCGTTTATAGTATGAGAACAATGACCTGACAAAAATAGAAACAAACGCGTGAAACATGAAAACTAATATGTATATTATACAGAAGTCTCGTACACTTCTTTGTACCAAAGAACAAATATATTATATTAGTTATACGGTTGAAGATTAGATTAATTTTAAAGTTGAGTATACGCTCTCGTGTATCATTAATTTAAATAAAAGTCTAATTATTTTATGACATCTGCTGCTTTTTTTTGCAGTTAAAAACTAAAATATAAATCATAATTTGAAATTAGACTTCTAATTTAATTTATCATTATTATTAAAGAGGGCTTAGTTTTCACATACCCAAATAATTTTGAAAAATCACATACCCAAATATTTGTTAGAGGCATTGTTGCAATCGGTAAAAGTTACTCCTTTATGACTAGAATATCATAAGTTTTAACTATCAAAATAAAATTTTTTGCAAAAAATACAAAAAAAATGTTGCATATATTGATGACCTTCGCTCTACTCTCGCAAAACAAAAGAACTTTATGCATTGGGTTATGTTGACTTTGGAGAGTTGGGAAGTTGAATGTCTTAAAAGAAAAATACAAGACCAAATTTAAACTTGTGTTAGGTTAAATCTCCTAAACACTAAAAGTTGTTTGATTGAATGTTAATTAATGGAATGTAATGGAACAGAACGATTTATAATGTAATGGAATGTAATATAGTGAAAAGTTGTTTGGGAAGGATAGAATGGTTCATAATGTATAATGTAGTGAAATGTTGTTTGGAAGATAAATTGAATGGAATTTAATGTATAATAAATAGCTATTATACCCCTTATATTAAAATTTTTGTTGAAGGAGGTTTTATATATTTTTTATTTTAAAATAATAAAAAAATATACAAACAATTAAAGAATAACTTTTTTATATATTTTCTATTTTCATTAATAAAAATTTTATTTATTATTATATTATTATTTATTATTTAATAAAATTTATTATATCAAATATTATTCTATTCTATTTAATATATTAATTCTATTTAATATAATATTATGACTTAGTCACAGTTAGTATTACTAAAAATTATTGAAGATATATTAGATAGTATCTATTTATTAGTTTATATTCCATTATAAACCTCTCAAATCAAAGGTTTCTTATTTTGACTATTTATAATAGAATGGAATGTAACATTAAACCATCCGCTTCCATTTCATTTCATTCTAAAACTTCGTTTCAAACAATAAAAGTGTGTTACGTTCCATCCTGTTCCATTATGAAGCCCTCGACTAAATAGGTCCTAAGACAAAACAAAACAAATTATCTTAATTAAAAAAAATAAGCAATTATTGAAATGAAAATCGGTGAAAAGGAAAAATATATTGTAATATTAAGATTATAGATAAATAATTAATATTACCTTTGTCTTTTATTTAATCATCTAAATTAGTAAGAATCATATTTATTTCCTTTCGGATAGTTGAAATAAATTGGATTTCTATCTTAAAGTATATATAAATTTATTTGTTTTAGTATTTAGATATACTTAGAATGATTTTAATTCATTCTCAGCAGTTTTAGAATACCTAATTAATTGCTTATTAATTATCTTTTTAAACTATGTATTATTAATGAGAAATGTACAGCAAAAATTAAATGATTATAAAAACTTATTATAAGTTAATTAATACAAATTAAATAGTTATCTAAATTTGAACAAGCCAAGTTACCAACCCTCCCCAGGAGTCCCCACACGCTTGAGTGCCAGCAATTAGCAATTGAGCTAGAGCAGCAACCGACTGAATGGTGAGCTATGCAATTATTTTCTGCGAACAGAATCATTTCAGTTCGTGGTTGGTTGTCCATAAAATAGCTATCTCCAGTTTGGGAATTGGTGGTTGATGAAAATGGAACCGGAAGGAGAATCAAATCATCAACTCAGATCTTATTAAGCACCTCTTGTTTATGCGATTTGTAGAATAAAATAAAATGTTCCATAGAGTAAGTACTGAAGTGAAATGAAATTATAGGAAGAGGCAATATTTGGTTGACATGCAAGTTGCAACTAATTAATATTCTTAAAAATTTGATTGACCAAGATCTACTTCCTCAATGGGACCACAATAGCAAAATTTTATACATGAAGCGTTAAGTTTGAAATGACTCAAGCGGTCAAGGAAACCAATTCACGGATAAAATCATAAAATCACGTATTTTTATAATTTAATGTATTTTAAATAAATTTAAATAATATAATATTTTTAAAGAGTACTCATATTTTATTAAATAGACGTGTATTATTTTGTTTTTTTTAATAAAATTGACACTTAATATGTTTGTTAGAACTTTTAATGGAAAAGGTAATATAAACACCGACGGAGTCACATGGGGCCCAATGGTGCATTGGGCCCCCCAAGAACGGAATTATTTAAGATTTAGTGATTTACTGGACCCTCCAAAATTTTTAAAAATTAATATTCGGACCCTCTTATATTAAATTTCTGGCTCCGTCACTGAATATAAAGATTCTTATAGTAATTTAGTAAAGTATGAAAAATTTAAAAATATTAAATTATAAGAATTATTTTTTAGAAATAGTTAAACAACCACTATCAAATGTTGTCTTTTACCTAAAACTAAAAGATTATGAATAACTGAATATACTTGTTGGTCCACTTAGAAGATGAGCCTTAGAATAACTGGTAAAATTTATTTTTTTGGGACGATAAAATCATATATTTGAATTATAAAAAAAGTCTCTTTATAAAAATTATAAAGAAAAAATTGTCTAAATTGATAATTCTCCCAACTCTCGTAAAACGGAAAACTTTGTATACTCGATTAGGATATGGAAAGATGCTATTATCCCTTGTTACTTTCAGAGCCTTATTGATTTAAAGTATCCACATATTTTGATGATTAATAAAATAGAATCTATATAACTTTATATATTTTCAGCTATCAAAAGTAACTTCATTCTGTGGTCAATTCTATTTAAAACAAGTGAAAATAAAAGGTTAATTATCAATAAATATATAAAAATGCATCTATTAAACTAATTGTCAAACCACAACTTGTTAAGTTAGATAAATTATCATATATTTTCATGTAATTGACCTAAAATCTAATTCAACTCTCATTTTCTTTGTTAAGTCAAAAAAATGCACAACCAAAACCGAGGCATGAGGTGGTTTGGTTTTTCGTCAAAAGACTGAACCTCATCTTGCCACGGCTTTTGGTTGTGCATTTTGAAGATGAAGAAAAGCATGAGACAGTGAGCTAATTAAACTAAAGTCGTCAAAGGGGTAGAGCAGGTGAGGTTTAAGAGCTGGCCTACGACCGATTCTTCTCTACGGTTCATTTTGTAAGCGTGCTTGAAGACGATGTTTTCTTTTGGGATTTTGTTAGGTAGCAAGTGGAACATTTTTTGCTTTATTAATTAGTGCCACTTGAAAACAGAAACTTCCTAGAATCAGACAATATATATTGATGAAGTCAAGCTCAAGGACGTTAGGTTACGAAAGAGAAACTTGCAAAAAAGAAAGAAACTACATCAAAGGAAGCAAGAAATCTATAACTCTTTAAGGGTCATGACTCGCTAGTTTAATTTGATTTGGAGGAATCAAAGATATTCTACAACGCTAGAGTAAAGAGATCTGAGGATTCGCTGATGCAAGAAACTATGAAAATAATATAGATTGCAAGTGAGAAGACAATGCCAGGAAGGGAAAAAAGTAATCATTAATGATTTAATACGCATATCGGTTGCCATATATCATAAGTTTGGTACCACCATCCTTTATAATAAATACGAGCAGTAGTTCTACTTCTTGATACTAATCATAATCGATAAACCAAACCCCTAAGACTAATCCACTAAAACAAGAGAAGGTTAGCCATATATTAAGACTAGTCCTCGAGTCTCACCCACCAAAACATAGAACCATTTTGAGTGTACGACATCGTATCCTAGTAAAACAACATAAAATAATATGAATAAATTAAATAATAATTTTTAAGAGTGATATATTAAAAATTTGTAATCATAATTTATATCAAGTAACAACAATACATTAAGCAATATGAATAAATTAAAAAGAATAATGAGATGTTTATATTTTTAAATTGTAATTTAATTCAAGTTTATAAACATAATTTCGATAAAGTGACAGTAAAATGTAATATATTATAAATAAATTAAAAGAATAATTGTTTAAGAGTGAAGTGTTTGGAGCTTGCAAACATAATTTAAATCAAGTTTATAAACATAATATAGATTAAGTTTGTTACATGATGTTAAATGTATTAATTAGACAAATAATTTATTTAAAATACATAATTTATGAATTATTATATGAAATGAATTACGGGTATCAAGTTTCAACCATATAATAAATAAATAATTCATCGAAGAATAATAAGGAAGTTGACTAATAACCAAAAGTACAATATGTAATACTGAAGTCGATTTTGATTGTTGGGATATGATCAGCCATGGTTGGTGTTTAGTTAATTAAGGTTTGGTGTTAATGGGTTAGGTTGTTGTTGACATGGTCTAATCAAGTTGGAGAAGGAACGTCTTGGTTTTGTAATTGATGCTATATTTTTATGAGTCGTTGAGTATACCAAAACTTAGCATTTTAGTGAATAATTCAGTAATTGTATTTCCTTTTATCTTATTTTTAAAGCAGTTTTCATTATTTTTATTCTTATAAAAGTTTACATTAAGAGTTAAATTGATGGAACATTAAAATTAAGAAAACAAGCAATTTATAACACAAAAATGAAAATTATGACATCTTAAGTAATGGTCATGTAATCAGTGGCGAAGCCAGGAATTTATTTCAGGAGTGGCAAGGTATATATATATAGTTTTTTTTAATTCAATTCACCATGAGCAACGACATTCTTTTAAGGTAGGCAACCTCTATATACATATATATTTTCTTTTTAAAAAAAATTTGAGGGTGGGCATTTGCCCACCCTCCCTTCTATGTAGCTTTGCTGCATGTAATCGCCTAATTTATAATAAGCATAATTTTTATTAATATAAATATAATTTAACAATAATTTAGTTCTTTCTATTTTTTTAAAATTTGAACGGCAAAATAATTCGTCAAATTTAAAATATGTATATATATTTATATGATTTCATGATTTATATTTTTATACTTGAAATTTAAATTCATATAATCCTAAATCTTCTATGAAATTTAAGGAAAAAATACCTTATTATTTAAAAAGCTTTGAAGAGGAAAATACACCGGATAGGGCCTTGATGAATTTCTCGAAAGCTTTGAAGAGGAAAATAAAACGGATAGGGCCTTGATGAATTTCTCGAATCCATTCGTTGGTAAGGCCTGCATTTGAAGCTTTTGAATGATTAACGGTCCAGATTTCATACGTAAAAGCCCCTACTGTCCAAGGGGTTCTTCACCTTGTACGCCTGTCAGTCGCTGAGCAGAAAAGCCATTAGAAGATCTTGCATAAACCCTAACACATACGACTGTAAAGTGACAACCTTTTCATAAAACGAAGATTCTTACTTGATTCCTGTTGTCTGAACAATGGCTGAAGCTGTATCAGGGTCAGCTAGTTCTACGACTAATGGTGGAGAGGAGGTATCATTGAAAGACAAAGGCAATGAATTCTTCAAAGCTGGCAACTTTTTGAAAGCTGCCGCTCTCTACACTCAAGCTATCAAGCTTGACCCTTCAAATCCCACTCTGTATAGGTAAAGCTTGAGTCTGTAATTTGGGATCTTTTTCTTGCCTTGGATTATCTGTTCATAAAACTGCAATTTTTTTTGTGCTCTTTATAGAGTTTTATTGACTCGTCTGATTGAGTTCTTATGGTTTTAGGTGTACTTGTTAGCTTCTATATATTTTAACAAATATTGGATGGTTATAATTTGTCGGGAACTTGTTGAGCTAGTTCTCCTAGATTTGTTTCTGTAAATTCCTTACTCGTAATTTTTTTTTTTTTAATGAATGCGTTTCCTAGAATGAAGCATGATCTGGACACCCTTTAATCTTATGCCTCTGTGTCACTTCATACAAAAGGATGCCAATTTATGTGTGATTTGAAGTTAGGACTCTAAGCTTTTGGTATTGATATATACGTGGAGCATTTCTCTTTTCTTTGACAACCTCTATCTGGTTTTCATTTCTGTTGGATTGAGAACGAACTCTTCTTTCATGTTCATGAACACGATGATACTGAGCAGGGTAGGCCTTAATTGGCTGTCTTATGTTAGTAGGATGAAAGTCTACTTGAAAAGAAAAACTTTCATTTAGTTCAGAAATTGATGAATTGATGAACATGTGGCTGCTTCATGTTTATAACATGTATGTCTATCCTTACCTGATCTTTGTGCATTTTATGCTGTGCACTCTATTATTTGCTAGTAACCGTGCTGCAGCATTTCTGCAATTGGTTAAGCTAAATAAAGCCCTTGCTGATGCTGAGACAACAATCACTTTAAATCCACAGTGGGAAAAGGTTCCTACCAGTTCATATTTGTTTTCTTATGATATGATGTATTTTCTTAAATATTTTCTGTAATTACTTTATATTATCCCCTCCAGGGATATTTCAGGAAGGGTTGTGTGCTGGAGGCAATGGAACAGTATGATGAAGTATGTCAAAAGGCCCTTATTTGCTTCATATGTTATTCGATGACAGTAGAGAAAGACATATAGTTTAGGTTTTCTTCTTCTGATGCCCGTACTTTCCATGTTAGTGTAGGCCTTGGCTGCCTTTCAAACAGCTTTACAATACAATCCACAGAGCACAGAAGTGTTGAGAAAGATTAAAAGGATATCTCAGTTGGCAAAAGATAAAAAGCGAGCTAAAGAAGTGGAAAGCATGAGATCCAATGTTGATATGGCAAAGCACTTGGATCCAGTGAAAACAGTGTTGGTAAGTGTAATGCATTGTGAAATGACAGTGATTTCTGAACTTTAAACATTATTCTTGGGCTGGTGGCATGGGTGTGAATACATTCTTGTTGAAATTATTTAGTTCCTTTATATTCTTGAAACTCTCTAATTGATATGGTTTCTCGCAGGCAGAGAAGCTTGGACTTGAAGAATGCTGGAGAGACATGTTTTCCTTCCTTGTTGAGACCATGGAGACAGCTGTAAAATCATGGCATGAAAATTCTAAAGTAGATCCCAGAGTCTACTTTCTCCTCGATAAGGAAAAGACTCAAATGGATAAATTTGCTCCTGTTGTCAACATCGAGAAGGTGATGCAATCAATTAATATTTTTTAATTGTCATATTACTGGATATGAGAAAATTCTTACTGATGCTTGACAATAGCCATGTTGTGTTTTTGTGTACAGGCCTTTGAGTCACCCCAAACACACTCTAGTTGTTTCACATTTCTTCGGCAGTATGCTGAGGATTCTTTCTCCAGAGCAGCTTGCCTAGTGGTTGCCAAAAACATCATATCTTATCCACAGGTAATAATTTACTACCTTGAGTTTGCAAGATAGGTCTTCTTCATTTTAGGTGCTTGCCTATTGTGATCTTCATTTATTTATAAGAGTTAAATTGTAATTGGTATTAATGCTTTGTAAATGAATGTTGGAAGTATTCATGTACACATGCTTTTTCTTCTTCAGAATATTGGACCTTTTTCCAAATTAACAGCATATAGTTGAGCTAGGTAATATCCTTTGTCATTTCAATGTGTAGATTTGTAGTCTAGGAGTGTATATTTGTAGTAAGAAGTTGATAAAGGGATAAATGTTTCATATAATAATTACAGCTGACATGTTTGAAACCAAAGATTCGCATTAGTCGCTTATGTTAATCATTGCATGTTCATCACATTCAGAAAATCTGCAGCCTTCTGCATTGGTGCAAGTGCTCTTCCTGGCATATTAGTTTCTGTGGTAATTGCTTTGGTATGTGCATCTGGACGGCATTTCTGGCCTGTTAGCGTAGTCACAATTTTGCAATCAGGGGATTTTATTGCTTAGTTGACTGTGAGTTGCAATTTACGTAGTTTTGACATGAAGTAGCTGTTAATGGCTTCTCAATGTTGTTACAGGTCTGGAAAGGTCAAGGATCAAGGAAATGGAAACATGGACAACATGATGGTTTCTTTGTTCAATTTGAATCACCAATATTGCGGAAATTGTGGTTCATTCCTAGTAGCAACGAAAAGGGGCAAACATTGTGCAAGTACTTCTCTTGGTCCACATCCCTTCTCTCACGTTTGCATACCCTATTAACTGTTACTAACTGGTTCATGCATTAACATAGTTGAATGACTACATAGAACAGGTTGCATCATTCCTTTCCGTAACTTAGTGTGACTCTGTAATACTTACTAGAAATTTCAGTCAGACACGTTTCTGTTTGCTAGAAGGGATGATAGAAAGTAGATTGGCTCAGAGAGTAGTTGGTTGAAGCTTAATAGTTGTGCAGGAGATGGGGATTCGCTTTTACTTTTGATCCTTGTTCTATAAGTGCCAGTTTGCTAACGCTGCTGCTACTGTTGATTTGCTTCACTCTTAACCATTCCATTGTATTTAGAATGATCATTCATTTACCTATTCCTTTGTTTCCTCATTGATCAAACTTTTCATATTTCAGGGATCCAGAGAATCTAGACATTAGTACACATGAAGTTATTCCCCGCATATTCAAAGAGAAGTTACCCTCTTCATAGTGGTCGCATTTGCCTCGCTAAAGGCAATTAAGTTCTGCACACTAATGGGAGAGTTTGACATTCGAAAGGGAACAGATAACAGCAGATGCCATTTTTCTCCACCTTTTACTCTTTGACTTTGGAGGAACAGGGCAAATGTGCAAGATCATATCTTCCATCCTTAAACTCTCCCTGCTTTAGGACGGGGGCTGTTTTGAGGTTAGCCCTCTTTGTTGAGTGGTATATTTCCTGCTGTGAGCATAATTGTAATTGTTTACAATCACTGTATGTGGTTTTTGGACAGTGCTCAGCTTCAAACTTTAGGTTTATGGTGATTCAAGTAAGGTTTTGTGCGAACATCTAGCTTATATTTGAGCTATATTTTCCATTCTTGGAGCTTAGTTCTTGGTTCTTAATTGTTCCCCCATATATAATAAAACATTGCGGTTTCTTTCTTGAGTTTATAATACAAATTAAACTTGAACACTCTCGAAAGAACATACTCGGAAACTTTTCAAAGATAAAATCTCAGAATGGAAAGACACGACTGAGCACGGTGGGTGATCTCTGCTTGCTACGGCGATAGTAACTCCCATGGATCCTGTCCAGCAGGCGAAGGTAGG
>JANZLX010000213.1:45285544-45298478 GCA_025531955.1 Erythroxylum orinocense | reverse complement strand
CCGGTGTGACGTCATAATTATGCAATAATTATATTTAATTATATATAATATTAATAATATTAAAAAATACAAAAAAATACAAAAAAAATTATTGAACCAGTAGTCGAATCGGTCGGACCTATCAATTAACCGGTTTTGACCGGTTCTCACTGGTTCAATTAAGAACCGATTTTTAGGGATGAATCGAACCGAATAGCCGATTAGTCACTTGTCAAACTGGCTGATCCGATCCGATTTTCAAAATAGAGTTTCTAGTTATGATAACTATTTTTGAACTTTCCTTACAACTTATCATTTTTCTATTTTTAACATTTTTTAAAAATATATAAATTGTCTAAAAAGTAAATACAAACAAACGGTGGTTCGCATACTTTTAGCAATATAATATGGGCAAAACATTTGAAAACTACACGTTGAGCATCTAATTTTTTTGATTCAGTTTAATTTACTTTAATAAGTATTGATGTTAATTAATTAGTTAATTTTATAAATTAATAAGTTCTTATAAATTAAAATAAATTAATTAATTTTTATTTAACGATTTCTTTTTTAATTAAATTCAAATTCTTTAATAAATAAAATTAATTTTTTAATCATATTTTAAATTATTTAATTTTACTTAATCTGTTGCCGATTTTATAACAATTTAATACCACTTGAATGTTTTAAAACTTAAACCTTTTATTTTACCAATTTAACTTCTGATTTATGTTCTAAAACATTAATTATCATTACATCACATTTAATATTAGTGTTGAACTTCAAAGTACTATCGAGCCTATGGCTGGAAAATAAGACATTGAGCTTTCATTATCATTTTCAATCTTTCATCACCCACAATTATATATACATATTTTGTATAAAAAAACATGAAGCCCAATAATTCAGTGAAAGAGACAATAAATATCCTTTCAAGCTTTTCACACACACACATATAAGAGCTCTTTTGGATCGTGTGTCAATTATAAAAAACGTGTGATTAGTCAACAAATCTCTATTAAACAGTGTCTAATATAATTTTAACATGAAGACTTTAATGTTTAAGTTGTATTGTTTATTAAAAAATAAAGAGAAAATAACAATTATTGGTTGAAGATATCAATTATTCTTGGCACCTTAACAAGCCCTCGTACTTAGTCACCACTGGCACTTACTGACATGAAGTAATGATCTAAGCAAAACATCCTGAGAAGTGTTAAGTGTTAGGCTTGGATCAAGACATGTAAATCCCAAGCTTACTTAGATCAGAAATTGTTAATGAGACATCGGGAGTTGAACGTATTTGACTGTCACGTTTATGTTCTATGAGGTCAATTGCACCGAATTCCCCCAAACTTTCATGTGAGCCACTCAATAGTATTTGTAAATTTTCAACCATCTTTTTTAGATTATTCGGCCATACATTTTAAAAGCACGGACCTTTTCTCTTTTAGACGCGTACTAACCAAAGACTCAAAGATTGCAGGAGTATAACGTAATCAACATACATAAAAAGTCCAAAGTAGCTGCACTAGACTTGGCCAGTCTTTAACGGGATTTCCTTTCCAAGATGTTCGTTGCCAAATATAACTCCTTTTGACTAATTAGGTATTAGCCCTTTCATTTATTACTCTATCTTATTTACTTTCTAAATATGTTCAAATTCGTTTTGTTAACTCTATTAGAAAATTTATATTGTTCTTCCTTAAATCGGAAATTATAATTTTAAAAATTATAAAATAAAAATAATAAAGTTAAAACTCAGAATAGCTAAGAGTCGTGACATGATGGGCGTTGTTTAGTTTTCTCTAGAAACAGGGGAGTAGACTGCAGAAGTCGAAAGTTGAAAATCTGACGGGTCACTGATGTTGACGCAGTCTATTTAATATCTATAGGACTTTTAGTTGCTGACGTGCAGCGGTAACGAGACCGAAACCCAAAGTCTATTCCAACTACCAATGGACATTCTATGTTCTTACAAGTCAGCGGCGTAAAACATTTTCCTTACACTTCCATGTTACATGCATTTTCTAAACAAATCAAATGATCCTGTAACTTACATAAGTCGTCTCCAAATACAAAGCTCACAAAACTTTACCTTCGTCGTTTCTCTCTTCCTTTCCTTCTGTGTTTTGTTGAAGAGAGAGATATGGCTTATCGTGCTATTATGACAATTTCTTGCCTTGTAACCCTTTTACTTCTGCAACCTATGGTTGCTAGAAGTGATCTTCTATCTCCGATTCTTTCACCTATTCTTGGTATGCTGTCTGCTTCATCACCTAATTTAGAAGTTGTATAGTCTACTTCCGTGTTTTTTCCTTTTTCTTCTTTTTGTGTGATGCTGTAATGGTTTTTTGGTTACAGACCAAGTATGCAATCACGTCGAATGTGGAAGAGGAACTTGCAAGCCGAATAACAGCAGTGCTCCCTTCTTCGAATGTCAATGTGCTGATGGTTGGAGGCAAACCCGATCCGGCTCTAGTGATCTTCTCAAATTTCTTCCTTGCATAATCCCGAACTGTGAGTTCCGACCCTTTTCTCTGCTTTCCCTTCTTAGTTTCAATCTTTGATCTCCTTCCACTAGCTTCTCCTTTCTCTTGATATTGATACAGTCATCCCCTTTCCATATGGATCGATCATAACACTTAAATTGCTCTCTCATAGTTTTATCATAGCTAGTTACAAGCAACCCGTGCTCAGAATCTAAAATAATCTAAGTGATTTTGGAATAGCAAATTAAGTCTGGCCTGATCTTAGATCAATAAAATCAAGTTGATTTGGTATAATTGATTAAGATAGAGTTGTTTTATTCTTTTAGACCTTAATCACATCGAGTTTTGAAATGAATTCGAATCGAGAAAATGTCGAAAGCAAATGGGAACAAGTTTGGGATGCAATTCTTGACTGGGAGGAGGAAATAGTCGTCAGGGATAACTATTTAGACACGTTTAGAGTTTGGAAGGTGAATCAAGTCAAGAGCATATCTCTATAATACGTTGCAAGCAAATGTTAGTTAAAAAGAAAAGTTGGTGATGAGTGGTAAGTAATAAGTCTTTTCAGGCACTTTTGCCGTGTCAAGTTGTTGTAAAAAATTGATTTGCCTTGTGCAGGTGGAGTAAGTCAAAGTTTTAAATATTTATTATGAAGCAAAACGATGAATCTGATTATGATGCCTCGATTAAAAATTAATTTACTTATTAAAAACAGATTATCTGAATCTCGTCTTTATTATTTCTTAATTGTATTTCTTATGTTAAGAAGAATTTATAATTTAAAAGTAAAACTACTGGCAAAATTGTCATTATAGAACTTTGATGATCAGTACTATTTGTTCATTTTTATGTTATTTATATTTTGAATTAGAGAGTGCAATTAGTTAGAATAGTCACATTTTCTATCAGTAAATGGAGACTAAAGAAGATCAGAATTCTAATTACAATTTTCTCAGGTACCATGGATTTCTCATGTGACTCAGCGCCTTCGCCAGCTTCGGAGAGATCGGGCAACAATAACCAGTCAATCTTTGATCGTAAGAACAATTAATGATTCAAAAATTGAATAAATGATAATGAATTCTCTTTTAATTTGGTTTTTTTTATTTTAATCTATAATTTTAAAAAATTATCTTTCACTTTTCTGATATTATATTTTTATGTAACATGTATTCTTCTTTGAAAAATCTAACGAGAAACGTCGTTTTGTCTTTGCTTTTGTAGCCTGCAATTTTGTGAATTGTAGAGGTGGCTCATGCAACAAGAAATCTAACAATTTCAGCTACCAGTGCACATGTTTAGACGGTTATCATAACCTTCTCAATCAAACTGCCTTTCCATGCTACAAAGAGTGTAAGCTATGAAACTTTTCGATGCCCGATTCTTATTTTCTGTTTGTTTCTTGAGAATTGACATTGAGTTCTGGTCCTGGACTTGAAGGCGCAATCGGAATGGACTGTAAGAATCTTGGTGTTGGTATAGCAAACACATCTTCTCCGCCAGCGCCTGCATTGTCTGATAATGGTAACAATCAAGGTAAGGTTTGTCAAAGTTAACCTTCTGTTTCATCTCCTTGTTTTTATTCTCAGTTGTGAATACAATTTGGAGATGAGTTAATTATTCTTGTTCATTCTCTCATTCAGGTACTTCGATCCCACTTGGACACTTTGATTGGGTAATTGTACTGGTGATTTCCCTGGCATTGACTCTGTGGATATAGAACACCAACATATGTATTTCTCGTCTCGGGTGGTTTCACATTCTTTTACACTTTTTTACGGTTTTACCACTATACGGTCACTTGTTTCTGTTTGATGTCCGAGTCCGACACCTGGTTCTGGTTTTCCCGGCCATGAATCTGTCATGTATTATCTATAATTCTTCAATTATACTTCTTGATTGAATAAAACATTTGTTTATCCTCTTCTTTAATCCTCTCGTTTTTCGTTTTTACTTCCCAGAAACAGTGGAAGTAAAGAGGTCATTACGTTACAATCTAAATCACTGTTCCAATGGTCGAATCGGTGACTCGTGACTTTAAACATATCCAGTTACTGACAAATCCTTCCGCGACAAGGAGTTGAAAGTTAGAACCCTAATAAATGTATCCGTGTGTTATTGAACGTATGGGTCCCTTGGAGCTGGCCCAACATCTTTAAATGTATTCACGAGTGAACATCTGTATGGCTATGGAACAGAAGATTGGGACGATGCACACCCACCTGTTGTTGATTGATTGATAAATGATACCCATCTTCTAAATTCAACGTCATCTAATCTTATCATCAACTAAACCAACTTAATAGTACGGCGCCTCTAAATCGGCGGCGTACGGCCCACATTGCATCATTATCGTAGCCATATAACGAAAAAATATTTCTGAGAGCAAGTGAATCTAGACCGACTAACCATACCTTCAGTACTCGATCTCTGTGTCTCTTTTCCCTATTGAAACATTCTTCGGTTTTTGTGTGTGAATTATTGCCTACTTTTCTCAACTTCTTACTAGTTACTATGCCATCCATCTTTTGTGCTTTAACGCTTCTCGAGCATCGCTTCTCTACCAAGTACCAATGAGATTTCCAATTTTGGGGAACAGATCTTCTGTTTCACCTATGTTGTTGTGCCCTCTGTGTCATAAATAATCCCAGCCATCCATTAGAGTCTATTAATACCGATCAGTAAAGTTTTACTTGTTTGTTCTTTTTCAATGCGTTTATTTATTGACTTCGTAAATAAGGTTGATTCTTGGTATAAAGAAAGTAAGAAACAGTGAAATGCAATGGTCTCCAAACCCCTATTCCTATTAACTCTCAGGAGAGAGGGAGGTAGCTCAACCATCCTAGACTGAGCTCGAAAATTTTGGAGGCGTTGGAAATTGGAGCTACATGTCCATGTCTTCTAGCTTTCTGCATATGTGACAGCAACCAAGTCACCCTTTGATTGGCGTCTAGTTGCCAAACTGGTCCCACTTTGTCGGTCACTAGAGCTTGTGCTCTATATTTTACATCAAGCTTATAATATTACCAGGATAGATGGAGGTTAATATATTTGGACGAAGCTATAATATGAAGATACCATGTCCTTTGCTTTCTTAGGTTTAGAGAGCGTATAATCATTAGGGATCTATAAAGATGAGCTAAAATAAAGAATGGACACTATAAAACATGGCTTCTTAGCGGTGGAGCTCTGGTGGGCTTGTGCTCGAATTAATAGGCATTTAAGGCCCTGTATGAGTTTATTGACTTCATTGTTTTTCGCATTATCTAAATTAAATGAAACTCAAGTGACGTGATTGAGACATTTGATGGGATTTTCTGACGGGAAGAGCATTCGATGTCATGCATTTGCCAATTTTCAAAGACTCGAATCGAACGGATAGCTTCTAGTCTCATTTGGGAAGATGTTAGTCGTTTCATTTCAACGTAACGTTAAGTCCCTTGAACGAGTGATAATGGAGCATCAACTACGAGGAGTTTGGTGTAGATAATCAAAGAGTACACTCATACTCAACTTGAAGCTGATGAGAGTCAGAGATCGATCAAGAGTGTTTGTCAAGTGGGGGATCTTGGAGTTCCCTACAAAATATAGACTCCTTCTGTTAAGCAAATTAAGTGGCTCTTACATCTCCATCTTTGATGTTCGACCTCTTTTTGTTGTCGGTGGTTTCTATCTTCATGT
The DNA here is from genome assembly GCA_025531955.1 of Erythroxylum orinocense. NCBI lineage: Eukaryota > Viridiplantae > Streptophyta > Magnoliopsida > Malpighiales > Erythroxylaceae > Erythroxylum > Erythroxylum orinocense. The sequence continues at coordinate 45,292,326 of JANZLX010000213.1, read as the reverse complement.
TCTTAAACGCTTCACTCCCATTTGTTCTTCCATTTTTACTCTCCATTTCCCAATAATATTTATAAAAAATCATAATTATACATTATAAATGAATTATTTAATAAATCTATATTAATAGCAAAAATAATCTAAATTTTTAATATATATTAAAAGACCAAAATTCCATTTTTGGAGCTAGAGAGGATATTAGGGTACACGTAGTATCATGTTTAATGATGATAACAAGATCCGTCTACTCTACCAACCCACGCACCACACGTTAGCCACTTTCTTTACCAATACTCTAAAACCTAGCGTGCCCATTTTTCTAAATGTTTTAAATGCGATTGAAAAATTAAGTCTTTATTATATAGGTTACGATTTTATAATCTTGATTAAGTAGATTAAGACGAGACTCAGCAATAAATCATTAGTCATATATAAATTTAATTGGGAGAAGAATAAAAGAACGAACGACTGCTCCTTATGTTTCCTCCTTTCTGCTGAAGGGGCCGGAAGAATCATTATGAGACTGCGGTCACTTGGTGCTTGCTTGCTTGTTTAGACACAAAATGATCTGGTTCCCAGTGTTATTGTGTTTAGAGTTTTTTTTGTGTCCCATTATACACAAATGATTGATGGTAATCATTCTAATCCTTTCAACTTTCTAAATAGGCTTCTCACCCTCAAGGTGATGACAATATGTAAATCAAATTCTTTTCTTTTTTTCCATTTTTTAATTCAAAGAAAAAGATAAGTTTATATGACTTTACACTTGTGTGGTCTAACATAATTTCTGGGTATCCAAGGGCCATCCTTCATTAAATTTAGACCGACTTGCTAAGGACAGTACCATTGCGAAATGGACCAGCTGAAACTGACCAAATACCTATATTTTTTCTTGTATGATAATCCAATTAACACATACATAGCAATTTTAGTACAGCCGACTTCGACTATCTTCTATATTTATGCAGTTTGAGTTTAATCGATTAAAATAAATTTAATTTTTTGTATTATTATTTGAATTTAAGTTAAATTAGGTTGATTTGATTCTATTTTATTAGAATTTTTTTGAAGCAAATTAATTATTTGTTGAAGGTGCTTTTGATTGAATGAGGAAGCACCTGATCCATGGCAGGATCATAATATGCATCAACATCGCAGTTAAGAAACCAGTCATGTGGCAAACTCGGAACTTAATTCAGACAGTAGCCTGACTTATCCATATCGTTTTCTATCCTTCATTCAATTTCCTCAGATTGCAATACGATCTGCGTCATAATCCATCGCCATCCAAACCCTGTTACCAACTTTAATTAACCCATTTCAATGGCACAAATAACAATCCTTTCGTTTACCACATTTAGGAATTCAATGTACGCTCCTCTAGAACCCCAAGAACAAAGTTTGCTCTGAAGTTCATGGTAACCGAGAAAGGTGAGACTGAGCACTGAGTATAGAAATGAAGTTGAATAAGATAGTAGTACGATAATTAAAAAAACAAAAATTCAAACCCAAATCATGCGAGAATACTAGGTAAGAAAAACATGAATCTGACATTTTGCAGACCAAGTTCTCTTTTCCAGGCACAACGATGATGATTGTGGCTTGACCCAAGGCCAAGTGAACTTCCCTGGTGTTTAAACAAAGTCCTATGTGTTATGGGATTGTGTGGAAAGCAACAAAGTGTAGGAATATTTGACAATCCAAGTACAAACATTCTCCAGGAATTCAATTTACAGCCCCACTTATTTGACCATTTCTACTGACCCTTTCCGTGATTTGTCTCCATTATCAAGGGGTCTTTGGCAGCAAGTCTTGTTTAGGGATAAACTAATTGAGTAAAAAGCACAATATTAGATAGAATCATGAAGATATTATGTCTGAAATGGAAGTAATTATAGGATTATTTTATATACTTTAATAATCAATACATGTCAAAGTCTATATTTGTCTTAATAGTCTTATGAATATGTTGAGAAAATAAAATTTAGAAAAGGATCACTAATATAATTAAATATTTTAAATTTCTTTTTGAATTAATTATAAAATAAAATTTTAAATAATTATGATCTACATAAAAGAACAATTGAATCAATAATGGGTAAGAAACAAAAGAGCAAGAGACGGTGCAGTTAAAAGGAAAAGAGAAAAGGGAAAAGGAAAGGGAAAAGCTTTTGTTTTCTTTCGCATAGCTTTGATCAACTTTTGATCCGATACAGAAACGGAGACTCCTCAGTAAATGGACTAAAAAGCAAAGATGATGACGTAGCCACGCATGCGATACACGCGCCCAGCTAGCCGGTACACCGTACATACAGTAGCATAACAAGAGAGTGGTAAATACTAAGTGAGCGAACGAGAACTAGTAAGAGCACAGAATCACTGGTATTGATACAATTTCGAGGTTCTGATGCAACGAGTGCATAATTTCGTCTGTACGAACGTGTGTATTTGATTGGTCAGGCTCGGGGCTCTTACTCTTGCTTTTTCTGTCGGTCTTGTCACCTTGTCTGGCTTGGAGAAAGCCAAAGCCTGAGGCTAAGCTGAAGAGCGGGTGTTTAAGTTCAACCTCCCTCCATTATTCTAGTTTCGTGATCCTACGTGGCATTCTGTTGAAGGAGATGGGACCAGTTCCTGAATTGGATTGGGGTCTTGTCTCCATGGAAGTGTGAAATTTAAGGAACGTGAAGGGGGAAGATTCATCTCCCAAATGGGATCCCCTCCGTTTTCCCCTGAGGTTAGGATTTGATGGGATTAAATCTTCTTTATTTAACCAAAAATATGAGAAGACCTTTAATTGCTTTTATATAGAATGAAAATGGACTTGATCAACCTAAAGTTCAAGGTTAGACCAAAAAAGATTCAAATTAGGATCGAACATGTATTCAGATCATATAATTTTAGTATATTTAATAAAAATAATAATTTTATTTATAGTAACTTACAAATTAAAACGATGTAAGTAATTATATTTAGAATGTTATAAATAGAATTGGTTCAAGTTGGTGGTAACTCAAACTCGACTTGTAATTCAATTAAACTCATATTTTCATATTTGAATATTTAAAAATAATATCATTTTAGACAATTAGATTAAGATAATATTATTTTAAATAAAGTTAAGTTCATTGATGTTTTTAAAGCGAATCTTAATTTAATTTTTAATCAAAGTTGAATTTATATAAATCTAATTGATTAATTTTAGAAAATAACAAACTAAAATTACTTTTTGTAATTATATCAAAATAATGTCATCTTATATAGTTAACTTTAATCAATCTACGTAATTATAACCCAATACTTTATTAAATCAAAATAGAGATGTTATCTTTAAATTAAATTAACCTCAACTTACCGTCTCTGATTTTATAATTTTTGTATAATGTTTAAATGTAAATACCCTTTTGACGTAATAATTTATCAATCAAGTGCTAATATTAATGATTTCACGTGTCTCAATCTGAATCCTAGCATGTCCAAAAACATGCAATTCCAATAATTTCAAAGATTTTGAGAACTTCTTGAAAAATTATCAATCACTCCTAAGGATCGTATTTGTAAATGTGAGGATATCAAGCCATGATGAGCATGGCCTAGCACCGGCATTGTTTGACATTATTTAGGAAGGACGATGACAGAAGAACATGGTTGACCTATACCTCCCTGTCGTCTACTTATCAAGAGAAGTATATGTGTTCTGTATTGTTTTATGTTATTCAGGACCTGTTAATTGAAACATAATCAATGTTAAGCTGTACTAATTCATCTAGTTAAGCTACTTAAATCAATTTTGGATCATACTCCCTCCTCTTGGTTTTCATGTCAATAATGGTTAAGAAACAAAAGGAGAGATGGCGCAATTAAAAGGAAAAGATATATATATATAAAAAGAGGCTGTGGTAGTCTTTTGTTTTCTTTCTAGCTTTAATCAACTTTTGGTCTGATACAGAAACGGAGACTCCCGAGTAAAGGACGAAGAAACCAAAACGAGAAAGATGATGACGTAGCCACGCATGCGACACACGCGCCCTGTTAGCTAGTGCAAACAGTAGAGACTGGTAAGTTAAGTACCAAGGGGTAAAGAAAAAAAAAAAAACTAGTACGAGCGGAGACAGAGAGAATCACTGGTACCGGTAGGGTTAAAGTCTGATTAAACAAGTGCATTATTTCATCTGTACGAACGTGTGTATTGGATTGGTCAGGATTCGGGGCTCTTTCTCTAGCTTTTTTCTGTTGGTCTTGTCACCTTGTCCGGGTTGGGGAAAGCCGAAGCCTGAGGCAAATGCTGAAGAGTGAAGAGCAGGAGTTCAAGTTCAACCTCCCTCCATTATGATAGATTAGTGATCCTACGTGGCATTCTGTTGACGGAGTTGCAGGTGGAGGTGGAGATGGAGATTTGACCAGTTCCGGACTTGGTTTGGGGTCTTGTTGTCTCCACGGAAGTGTGAAATTTAAGGAATGTGAGAGGGAAGCTTCATCTTCCAAATGGGTCCCCTCCGTTTTCTCCTAAGATTAGGTTTTGTAGGGATTAAATCTTCTTTATTTAATAAAATTTTTGATAATTTAAAATCCATTAACTTTGAAGACGTTTAATTACTTTTATATACGGAAAATAATAAATTAAACGAGTGAAAATTGGACCTCAATTTGAGATTATTTTAAAATTTAGTTGAATTTATAAAAATATTATTTATTATAATTAATCAATGTGATAGTATTTGATACCTATTAATTTATAAATCAAAACAATATTATTTTAATTAATTATATTTATAAATTATAATGAGTTAGGTCAAATAGCGTGAAAGGAATATGATTTAATTCAAAATTCAATTAAACTCATATCATGTAGTATAATCTTGACTCGAGAACCTTTAAAACAATATTGTTTCGAATAGTTAATTAAAACGACAATATTTTAAGAAAATGAATTCAAACCTTCAAATTTAATTTTCGGACAACTTTTTTGATCAAATTCAATTAACATGTTAATTTTAGGTTGATCAAACTAAAATTATTATTCTTAATTATACTAAAATAATATGATTTTGCATAATTGATTCCATTAATTCAAGTTGATCAGAAACTAATGCCTCTTCCCTACTTTTTATACCCTTTGAACGTATTTTTGTTATGTAATAGTTTATCAATTCAAATATTAATGATTTCACATGTCTCTACTCTAACACTAAATGTCGAAGACATGCACCGTGTGCAATTTGAATAATTTCAAAGATTTTGACAAATTCTTAAAAAATGATCCAATCACTCCTAAGGATCTCTTTTTTTTGTTTGCTCAAATGTGAGGATTGCACGCCAGGATGAAGCATGGCCTAGCAGTGGCATTGTTTGGCATTATTTGTATGAAGGTCGTTGACAAAAGCACACCTATATCTTTCTGTCTTCTTCTTATCGAGAGATGTATATGTGTTCTGTATTGTTTTATGTTATTCAGGACTTGTTAATTGAGTTATACTAAGAAACAGGGATCTATAAGCTATAGAAAATGTGTATAGATCACTTGATATTGCTACTTTGTGCTTGCAATAAGATATTTTGTAATGAATTATTGGAATGTCTTATCGCAGGAACAGAAACGTAAGCTTAAGGTTTAGTACACAGTGCATGTGGGAGTTATGTGCTAACCAATGATTAGTTACCAATTCGTTGGCTTCCGCCTCGTTCGCAGGTTTCCAAGGAGCTTTCCTTTCGTAGACATGGCCCCCTCTTTCATTTATTACACTTAGCCCTACACACTCCATAGTCCACAAATTTATGTTCTTCTTCTTTGACCCTTCTTTGATAAGTCTTACGTTCTCTAAAAAAATTTAGTTATTCTATAACATATTTATGTGTCATATTATATTTTAATATTTTTTAAAATTTTAGTTAAATTTAATAGATAAATCATCAATTTAAGTTATATAATGTCACTATTAAATAATATAAACTGGTTAAAATTAATCAATCATTAATATAATATTTAAAATAAAATTTTAAAACATAATTAAATAAATTTATACCGTTATCTTTATTACTATTTTTATTCTCTATTTAAAATATAATTAAAATTATTTTAGTAATATTATAATATTATTTAAAGAAAATATTATAATATTATATTATATCAGTGTTTTAAAAACCGAACCAAACTGGTCGATCGGACCGGAAAACCGGTGAATTAGAGCATGAAACAGTCCAATTTAGCCCGTATTTCTTGTGAGTGATTGACTTGTTCAATTTGCGGTAGGACCGGTGAAAAACATTGAACCGGTGAAAGAAATAATCGGCCGGTCTATTTAAAATGCTTTGATTTTGATGATTTCAACTTGAATAAATATTATAATTAGTGATCTTTTTTAATCTTTTTTATGAAATATGACTAGTGAGCTTTGTTATCTTATTTTGTGTTGTGTTTGACTATTTTTTTTTAAATGTATATTTTGAAGTTTAAACATTTAAGTTTATAATTAGATAAATAAACAATTAAATAATATTTTTAAAAATTATCTTATATAAAATATATATAAAATAAAAATTTATATATTTATTAATCATCGGTTTAACTACGGTTGAATTTCGATTGAACCATTAACCCTTGAATCAGTTGCTTCTTCGGTTCAATCATCGATCCGATTTTTAAAACATTTTATTATATTCTAAAATTTTACCTTTCGTAAAAAAAATCGTAATGATTAACAATTAAATATTTGAAAATATTCATGACATGCACAAATCTTGCGTGAGTCACGTACACATCATTTATTATTAGCTTGACTTGTACTTATCGACATCCT
>JANZLX010000213.1:45234925-45245992 GCA_025531955.1 Erythroxylum orinocense | reverse complement strand
GCTGTTGGTGCCACGGCATGAAGTCTTACCTTGGCTCTCTCTTCTCTGAACTAAAGAACTTAGTTGGCTTCAGTACTTAATGCCCATGTTTGTACCGTATACTAATGCTTTATGGTGACTGCGTATCCATTTGGCTTGTATGTTTTATGTATCTTTTACTTGCAACTCGTGCAGTAACTTGATATGTTATGTTATCCTTTGGCATCTAAATAAGAGAGATGCTTTTAACTTCCGTAGTGGCACATCACAAAATTTTCCGTGCCAATCGAATTTGGATTTTCCCATCATTATCAAATATAAATTCAGAGTTTTTTCAATTATAAAGACATGAATGGTATTTAAAATGTAAGAAAAGAAGTTTTTTTAAAAAATTAACTGTAATATAAAAATTGATAATATATTTTAAAAGAGAATATATTGTAAAATATAAAACAATAATACTCTTTGCAGAACCTAGTGTAAGAATAATTATTATAAATATTAAAATATTTCATTCTCGAATATTTTATTGAATTACACTTTTTAAAATTTTTAGTTGGCATAATAAAATTTAAATATTTTACTAATATATTTTATACCATAGATATATATGTAATCAATAATTTTATTATAATTACATATGTTTAATAATATGATAACTTTCTTACGATACAAATGAAATTATGTCATAATTTAACTTAAGCTTTATCTTGGATTATAACATAATTTATATGGTAACCGCAAAATACAAAATATATTAATAATCTACTTTTAGTTTATTTATTTGTATTATAAATATAAATATATAGGCCAATTAACACCAACATCAAAACCTTTTTCGTCGTCTTAATAATCATTCTTGCATTAGATTTGTCTTGATTGCGTTCTACACACATCCTCTCTCTCTCTTACTTCCCTTGACTTTGTTTTAATTTATATTATTTAATGTACGCCTTCTCCATAGTTCTACCATCGTCCCTGTCCTGTCCCTGCCCTTTTCCCTAAACGTGTTACCTCGAAGAGTGTGCCACCTGTCAGCTTTTAATATTTCATTTATTATAAATATCTTTACCTGTAGGCCCACCCGGTCCTGGTGCGGCAAATCCATTCTCAACATGATTGATGACGTTGAATAATGTTTAGAGCCTGCCAAGTGGCAAGATCTTGTGCGTTGTTTTCTTCCTGCTCCTTCTAAACATTCAACTAAGGCCGGGCTTGTGAGGTTAGGTTATAATTTGTTTACCTATATATTGGGAACAAGTGTTAAAGAAATTAAATTTGTAGAATCTTTTAAAAAATTAAAAATTCACAATTTTATCTTTAGTTAATAGAAAATTGTTTTTAATGGATAAAAAAGATTTTTGAAAATAATTTTATGAAAACATGAGAAATAATAAAAATAAAGAAGTTACAACTACATACTTATAATTAGTAATTTTTAAGTGATTAAAAAGGGATTAATTGTACGATTACCAAATTATTTGGAATAACTTTGAATGGAACCTTCTGATATATACATGGTACCTTGCGTTCTTTCTTCTTCAATAACATTCTATTCACTTCTGCTCCTTAAAACGTCCTTGTCCGTGGACTGATATAGAAAGTGTACCAAACGACCCTTCCCAAAAACAGAAAGCTTCGAGTGTAGGGGTTGGGAAGTGAAATATCTGGACCTTCCCCTTTAGGCTCCTTTTGCGTCATTGCCCCCGTATGGGTCCTAAAAGCAAAAGAGAAAGAAAAAAAGAAAGAAACTTTTTATTCTTTTAAAAAACTCAAATATCTTCAATTATTTAATTTATTATTCGGCGATTAAGACTCTTCCCTATTTCCATGATCTTGATTTGCTCTTTTTATTTCTCTGTTAACATCCTTCTCCACCTTCCTTTCTGCTTCTTTGTTCTCCCATGGAAATGGGAGTATATCGAACATCAACTTATCCACTTCCCTAGTTAGACAGCGTTCCTTAGGTTTATGTGTGTCTGTGTCTTTCTTTCTCTCTCTCTCTCGTAGGTTGTTCGGTTATGCGTTGGATTCGTTCAAGGATAACAGTAACTTCGCTTTGTGTTCAAGGTTTCAACTTGCTCTTTCTAACCGAGTTGGTGAAACTTTCTCGGTGTCGATAGTTTTTTCTCGAGAAAAAACGTTTCGTTTCTCACAGAAAATCCACAGTTCCTAATCGGACACCTAAACCCATGTTGTCCACAAACCCTCCAAACGGAAAAATCTCATCTTTACATCATTTCTGCAAGATAACCAGTAAAAGAAGCTTGCCCAGAATAAATCTAGTTCGTCTTATTCATTTAGTTCCCAACTGATGAATCGTCAAGGCCGGGTTGAAGAGGAGCGTCGAGCTGGTAGTTCATCGTACTTAGACTTTGCATCTCCCGGTCTTCCTCAACCAATGGAGGGTCTTCACGATGCTGGTCCTCCTCCCTTTCTCACTAAAACTTATGAGATAGTCGAGGACTCCAGTACTAACCATATAGTTTCTTGGAGTAGTGGTCATAACAGCTTCATCGTTTGGGATCCACAAACCATGGCCATGAGTCTACTTCCCAGATACTTCAAGCACAACAATTTCTCAAGCTTTGTCAGGCAGCTCAACACATATGTAAGTATTTTACCTGTATGTTATGGATCTCCAGGTTGTCTTTGATTTAGGAATAATAAAGATAATGGCAAATTTTATGTGGACTAATACTTTCATAATTTCTTGAGCGCTTTCTTGGGTTTGATTGCTTCCATTTCCATGATAAACAAGGCTGAGGATCTAGTAGGTCCCTTTTGTTCTACTTTTTTTCTACTTTTTTGCTTATTAGATTGCTAAATTTTGGATATATTTTGTTTGTTCAATTATATGGAAATTAAAGGAAGGTTAACAAAATTCTATTGCAACTATGCATTGAGTTAGTATTCTAGATTGTTTAACCACTGCAACATTTTTCTTCTTAGTTCTAGAACTATTTTGGTCTTTTGGGTTGCATCATTTTGTACTGCGAAGGCCCTCCAACGTTCTCGAGAGTGCATGTATTTGACATTCCATTTGTCGGTTAATTGATCTTTCTTCGGGGATTGAACACAATTGAGGGCGAGATTTGGCTTGTGTAGGGGTTTAGGAAGGTTGATCCAGATAGATGGGAATTTGCTAATGAAGGGTTTCTAAGAGGGCAAAAACATCTTCTAAAGAACATTAGAAGGAGAAGAACTCATCAACCAACAGCTTCTCAACAATCACTAGATCATTGTGTAGAAGTTGGAAGATTTGGGATAGACGGAGAAGTTGATAGATTGAAAAGAGACAAACAAGTACTTATGATGGAACTGGTGAAGCTTAGACAGCAACAGCAAAGTACTAAAGCTTGCCTTCAAATTATGGAGCAAAGACTTAAAAGAACAGAAACCAGGCAGCAACAGATGATGAACTTCTTGGCAAGAGCAATGCAAAACCCCAACTTCATGCAGCAACTTGTCCATGAGAAGAATAAAAGGAAAGAACTTGAAGAAGCAATCAGTAAGAAGAGAAGGAGGCCTATTGATCAAGGGCATAGCAATGTTGACGTCGAAGTTGAAGAACTTGGTATTGTTGGTGAGGAAGTGGAAACTTCTGTTAAAAATGAACCTCAGGAGTTTGGTGACCTATCTGACTTTGATGTTCCAGAGCTAGATGAACTTGCCATGAACATGCGAGAACTAACAGGAGGTTATCAGAACTTACAACATGAACACAGTGGGACTGTACAGGATCTTGGAGATAGAAGCGGAGAGCATCTTGACCAGGGTTTCTGGGAAAATTTACTAAGTGTAGATATTGGTGAAGCTGAAGATGAGGAAGACGTAGATTTGCTTGTTGAGCAGATTGGTTTCTTGGGTTCTAATCCACATTCAGGAGTTTGAGCTTGGTTACTTATTTTCTTTTCTGTCTGTTTCAATTTGTAGATTAGGAAAACTCTCCTTAAACTTCCTATATATCTGATACCTTTGGCCTTTTGATGTGGAGATCCTGCGATTGTGTGTTCATCAGATGGGATTCTTCTTGTATTGACAGGAGACTGCCTATACACTTAACTTCGTACTCTTCCTTTTGTTGGAAAGTGAAGGTGAAAGTAGAACTTCTTTAAACACCTTCTTTTCTGGGATTTTTCATGATGAACTTTTATTGTAATCACAGTTTAATTAAGTTGTTGTTAATATAAAACATAAATAGTTTCATCTCTATTTAAAACAGATAATAAATTAAAGTATTAAATATATTTTATTTAAATAACTATTTAGTTATTTTATTTCTATAATAGCAATTGGTCGTAAATGTTAATGGATTATATTGTAATTTTGCACTAAATTTAAGATTTTAACCTTTTTTTATTAAAGGGAAGTTAACGAAACAAATTACAAAACGAGTTTGGGGAAGCAGATTTTCACAAATCCTCTAATAAGATACGCTGACATTTGATAGGTATAGTATCAAAATAAGTGACACCTACATCAAACTGTTTTGTATAGGTAATAAGTTAGTCAGCACATCTGTTGCTTTTTCGGTATACATGTCGATGAATAACAGTCTAGTTTCGAGTAACAAGTTCTTGGATACCACTTACTATGGGGTTGAGAACCAATGGCCGGTTGTCCGGGGAAGAGATGATATTATGCAATGCGAGATAATTCACTTCTAATTCTATTCGACGGAAGCCTAGGTTCTATGCGAGCGAGAACCCTGTAAATACGGCTCAGAGTTTTGCTGACAACGATGCACAACAGTCTAGATTTTGAGTAAAACCACCAAGCTAATTGCCTGCACTATCTTATATAAGGCCCCTTGCTATAGTCTAGAATCGGGAACGATTGCTTGCTCCGCCTGTGTTTAATTTTACCCATCTAGTTGGCAGTTTGCTCCAACCGATGAGTTGCTCATGGCGAGGACGTTATCCGATGACAGCTCAGCTTTGCCACACGATAGAATTGCTCCATCTATGATCTTTAGCAATGTTTAAAATTTTGGATGGGAATTAAAATTTAGTAATTAGTATTAAATTATTATAAAATTGATTAAAGATTAAATAAAATTAAAAAATTAAATTTTAATTGAAAAAGAGAAAAAAATTGTTAGTTAACGTACTAATTAATAAAATGATCGATTTTAAAAAAATTATTAAATCAAATCAAACAAAAGTAAAAAAATTAAACTGAACAGCCAATTCATTTAAAATTTTTATTATTAAATCAGTCATATTAGTTTGGTTTTTCAAACATCAATTTTTATCACCCGTGGGAATTATTTGTCGTAGACTTTGTAATTGCATTAAGTATAAGCCTAATTATGATGGATAAACCATAACCTTTCTTTTATAACAAATGGTGCTTTTTTATAATTTGAGTCGGATAATTAGACACCACTCCAAAAAGTTCTTTTATGATACAAATCTTTTCGATGGAGTCTGAAATGCATTTGACTTCCCTTAAAATTTTATTTATTGATTTACCATATTAGAGTGCAATTATTATATTTTATTATGTCAAAAAGAATAAAAACTTCCCTTCCAAAATTTTAAAATGAAAACAAATCAAAATAAAAAGAAAATAATTACACAAAAATTAAAAATGGTAAAAAAATCAAATATAAAAAATGAATATAATTATCTGTGGATATAAAAATTATACATCGCTATTTTTTAAAATGTAATAAAACACAAATTAACTAATAAAATAAAACCAAATATACTTTATCCAGTTAGCCAGCCCTCGTAGCTAACCTCCAGGTTCGGTCACTGAGAAAGTAAACACCAAAATGACAATATGTGAGCATAATTTAGAAACTCAGTTCAAATCCTAATTCATCCAAGTGCCCTTGGATTATTATTAAGTTTGCACGATGTTATATCTATTGCCAAGTATAAAAAAGTTAAATCATGATTTATTATTCACTTATTAATTATTAACATAGAATTTTATTTAATATGCTATAATCGTTTGTTTAAGATTTAATTTTTACATGAACTTGTTTCATAAATACGTATCTATATATTCTGTCATACATTTGGATTAATTAGAAATTTTACTCTACTGTGACTAAAAGGTCATTAGACTTCAATTGCCATATCCTGATAGCACCTATAGGCGATGTTTGAAAAATAAGCAGATTACATTAATTATTAGTTAATTCTATCAGTGGCTGGGTGATAACTGATTAATATAGCCTATTTAACCAGCGGATAACATTAGTTTGTTTATTTAATGATGTTTAGTAAAATTAATTGTTTAGTATTAATTATTTATATATAAAATGACGAGATGATGGCAAGATTTAAAAAAAAGTTTTATACAAATATGAATATTATATCCTAACATTTCTTTTAAAAAAATTCATAAAAACTAATCAAGAGCTTGATTCCCAAATGAATACTCAAGATTTACATGCACCGAAAGATTGATTAAAACCACATCTACAATAAGTTAAATTATACTTAACTATCTTTACCTCTCTTAGCTACCTAAGTACTTGTAATAACTTTTTCACCTAATTGTCTTTTCGTCCCTTTATTTCTCATTTGCTAGTGTAGAATGTTATTTATAAGAGTGTTTTCAAAAACAACAATTTAAGTTTAATGCGCTAACTCAATTAACTGATTATTAAATATAATTATCATATCAAACATCAAAATACCTCTTAATTTATCCCAAAAAAAAAACCTTACCAGCCATTTACCAAACAAGCACGTAACCTTCCTTTAGAACACATCATAAACATCAAACTTCAGCAATTAAGCAGCTTCCTAGTTGGATTTAGTGGCTGTAATGTTTGGAGAATTTATTGCTCTTTTAAGTCCAACGGCAAGTGACGGCTGATGATGCTGGCTTGGAACCGCGCATGCACTTTGTCTCTGATTACCTTGTCGGTAGAGTACTGCATATAGTTTATTAATACTTTTTCCTGTCTTCGACAGAGTTCTAGACTCGTTTTATTTTTCCATTTGATTTATTTCTTATCAAGTCTGGTGATCTGAGCTGGTGCGTGGCCACTGCTCAGACGAAAATGATTAAATCTTAAAAATCTTGGTGGGATCCAAAAATCATGTCATGTTTTGAAATGTTTTTGAGGGTGTTATGTCACCGTTGGGTGTTATGACGTGATGATAAAGTTTCACTATTGGTAGTTAACAAGACCCTTTGGAAGTAAGCTATTGATTAATTATAAAATATGAATTCACGGGGCTGTCGTGTTCCTTTTGAGTTCTGTTCTCATTTTTCTTTCATTTTCCTGGAAAAGTTAGCTTAGGAAAAGCCATGCAACGAGAAGTGAATAGAAAAAGAATATAATATATATATACATACATCTCAATGTTACAAAAGACGATAGCAGAGGATCTGGTAGCATGAACTTTCCCTAGCTAGGAGAGGAAAGTTTGATGGAGTCACGACGTGAATTGAGTAAGATCACATTAGACCTTTTGCGTTTTTCTGCTGAAGAGATGGAGTTGCACATCAGTTGAAGTGGTTGGCATCTGTAAAGGAAACCGGTGCAGTATGGGAACACTTTGTCAAAACTCGAATAGCTTTTTCTCTATGAAATTAGGTGTATTGGTTATAAGATAAGAGAAAAATAAGTGTTTTTTTTTAATTAAAAAAAAGGAAAATTTTAGTAAAATATAAATTTGATATATTATATACAATTTAATCCTCATAATTTCAAACTTTAGTTGTTGATGTGTGACACCACTTTACCTTTTTTGGGATTTTTTTTTATAACTTCACTTCTTTTGAAGGTTTTTTTTTCCTTTAACTTTTGTACAGTATTGTCTTTTCTCTTCTTGAACTTAGGGACAATCATTTTCGATGGAACATTTTTTACAAAGAGATAAAAGATTTTAACAAATTAAAATACATTTTTATATAATATTATACTCTACATAAAATAGTACAAGCTTACTTTTGATAGTCCAATACCCTTATCATATCTACGTATTAAATTGAAAGGTTAAATCGAAATAAAATATAGAAAAATATTCTTAATTAATAGTTATTATATTTAAAATCAATTTAATAAATTAATTTATTAAGCCAAATTTTGAAATATCTTTTAAATTTTAACTATGATAAAATTGATATTAACTTAATATTTTACAATTTCACTGTGAAAATCAGAGCATACGACGTTCAAACTTTGGTTAGAAATGAGTTTGATCTGAAAAATTTAAAAGTCAGAATAAACAAGAATAATCCCGAATAGCCAATCGTAGCATATGTCTGTCAGAAATCACGAGTAGGCGAGTAGCCAAAGTAGTCAGTCAGGCTCAGGCCATATCCTGACAAGTGGCAACAAGGGTTCAGATCTTACTTTCCGCATAATAGAAAAAGAAAGAAAGAAAAGTGATGATCTTATTATCATAACACGAGGGAATAGGGATGGGAAGTTTTCAGGCGTTGTCTCATTCCATCCCGAGATAAAGTTAACAACTCCATGCTTCCCTGACAAAAACATTCATCATATCTGCAGAACTTATCTTTTTCCACGTCTAAATCTTGTATGTGCACTTTCGAGTTTAGTATTTCACTAACTCATAAAACGTATAAGTGGCTCTTGATTAATTATATATCCAATTTCCATCTTCCTCATGACGGATAGATATCTGCGTTTTACGCAGTTCCTGCATCGTAGCAGCTTAACTGATAACCATTGCCATGCAATAGTATGATTCTCTGGAGGAAGGCCATTGGTATGAAGTGAACTGGCTGGCCCAGAAAGCCTGTTGAATTTGGACCTAGCTTGGAGGATAGCTACTGAGCCTAGTGTCTGCTTTCCTTAGATTAGTCTGCACAATAATTATAAATAAAGTTCAAACGCCTCTTACCTGACAAGTATAGTATAATTTAATAAAGAAACAAGCACAAAAAATAATACAAGATATAAAAGCGATTGGGTATCAGAGATTTGATGAAATCTAGGGATTTGATGAATTGGATCATAATATTTATCTATTGGGAAAATAAGTTCCAACTTTAGGCTGACATCAACCAGCAGGCAAAAGCAAAGCAAAAACAAACTCCATCAGCGAGACTATTCAATTTCGAGTGCCTTTGTTGCAGCTGCTTCTGAATATCCAGTTTGATAAATTGTAGCTCTCTTGCTAATTGTTAATGCTGATAGAATAAACCATAAATGTCCGTTTGTTGCTGAATGTCCGTCCGGTTTGCTTTAAACATATTGATCTTGTAGTTAATCTTTTTCAAAACTTTTCAGGAAAGTTGCCATGAAAGAGGCTACGAGCAATTTGACATGGTACTTATGGGCCTTTTAGTGAGACTATTGTAAAACATTTAAGCGGGTACAAGAGGCTGCTTGTGCTGCCTCTGCAACACTTGCAGAGGTCCGCGCAGAAAATGGTTTAACTGTTTCAATCATTATTTTTTCTTACTGGTTCAAATTGCCTAATTTATCTTAAGGCTGATGTATTTTTCAGGAGGTTCCTGAACAGTTGGCTAAAATCTTTAAAATTATATTACGGATGTTATTGGTTATTTGTGTAACACTTAATAGAAGTCTTAGTTCCATATTTCGAATCAAATGTAAAAGAAAATAATGAAGAAATATAGAAATACTTATTTCCAGGAGAAGTAGCCAATAGAAATAGGGTTCGGTGAGTATAAATAAGGTTTGTAAATACAATATTCTATGTAATAAGAAAACATCTACCATTTTTATCCGCAGTGGTGGCTACTTCATTATTATTTTGCTTTCTTATAATTGAAAACGATCTAGAAGGGAGTTGAATAGATCTTTTAAAACTTTTTTATGAAATGCAACGAAACAGAGAATTAATATACATAAAACAAACAAATAAATTGAAATGTAAAAATCTAAAGGAGAAGGGAAGAGAGGCAAATACAATGTTTACAGAAATTCGGTGCTAAGACCTACGCTCTCTACCTAAGTTTCCACTTAAAATTTTAACAAAATTCTTTATTACACACTTTTTAGTTCAATGTGAACTCTTCTAACCCAACTTGACTTCCGGGTTTCCGGCTCAAGCTACACCTTACAATCTATCTGTTTTTCGGCACAAATCCTACTTCACAAGTGATTCTCCTCTAATCACTTAATTCACAATAACAATGATAGAAAAGAAGTAATAAAGCTCAGTACAACTGAATACAATTAAAAATATGCACAGAGCAAATTGAGAGCAAAGTGATGATAATTTGAAACTATGGTAAGTATGCTTTGCTTTGGACTTATGTAATCGATCCTTTGATGTTCTATACTTTATTTGTAAGCTTCAAGATGTTTGTAGACGTTGTAAAACTCTCCTAACCGTTGTATGAAGATTTTTGTTCCGTTTGTAATCAATTGACTCAGTCAGATATGTTCAACTACAACTGATAGTCAACTAGCCGGAATGTAATAGTCGACTAGCACAATATAGTCAACTTGTCTTCAAGGAATCAGTCGACTAGTACCGATGTTTTTCATGAATCTTTTTGCTCTGCTCTTCAAATAGTCGACTAATAGGCTGTTAGTTGACTAGTCCATTAAACCAACTGATATGTCTATTGTTAATAGTCGACCTGCAACATGATGGTCGACTAGTACTCACCCTAACTTACAGTCGACATGCAACTTGATATTCAACTAGTACTTAGCTCCAACGTACATATCTCACATAATATTCAATCTATGCTTGTTGAGATACTGATTTGAATTCTTCATACATGATCTGCACGTTGTTTATCTCTTGCACGTTGAAGTATGATACTCAATATTGCAATTATGATTTGTACAAATCCTTTATTTGAATTTTAAGCCAAATACCTAAAATTATTTCTTAACCAATTCTTTAAGTTTTTTTATTATTAAAATATAGAAAGATTTAATTTGTCAATCTCTATTGGTCCAACAATAATGAGGCGAGTAACATTGTCTTTGACTTTTGTTTTTATTTAAGAAAATTGCTTTCGACTGACAAATTTTTGTCTGTACTTGGTTCTGGAGCTTTCGAGTTTTCAGCAATGCATTGAATAGGAAGGAGAAACTTGCATACTCCTTTCCTTCCCACTTTTCCTCTCCTCTACTAAGAAAGAGTAAAAAAGGATAAAGAA
>JANZLX010000213.1:45217833-45228224 GCA_025531955.1 Erythroxylum orinocense | reverse complement strand
ACTATCCAGAAATATTATTATCTAGCTAGACTTCGAGGGCTAGCAACCTCCACAATAGCTAAGCTTCGAGGGCTAGCTAACCTCCCCAGTACCAAATCCTCATAGCCAATTCACCGATATCCCCTCATCTGTCCCAGACTACCCCTTTTATTTCCCCCTTCTCTAACTAACTAACCAACTCAGCCTCATTTCTCTCCCCACAACCTTACACACTCTCCAAATTACCGATCTGCCCACCCTTCTCTTCCTAACATGCTACTGATTATAACGAGTCCCAACAGTCTTATTCATTTTTGCCGGACTTTATTTCATTATACTTGTTATTTATGCATCTTTTTGATATTAGTTTCCATTTGCAGCTTCTATTGTTTTACTGCCATTCAGTTACTTGGTCGGTTCAAGTGGTGAAGGCTTAAGAAACCCTCTGGCAGGCAGCAGTCTTCATGTATTGCTTATACTTAATTATTACCATAAATGCGTTGTTGGTGATGAGACAATAACCGACAGAAGTGAAGACAGTGCTGTTTCAGATTCCCTTCCCAAAGTAAATACATACTTCTCTGACAATCCTTACTGCAAAGCCTTAGAAAATGCGAGGGATATTGAACGTGAGATCTTATTCTTTTGTTCTTTGTTTGTCCTAAGTTTCAACCATATGTTGTTTACTCCTATCCTAAGGCAGAGTACCCTAATTGCAGTTGATCGTGTTGATATTGAGGGGAATATGCACAACGGATCACTTGTGAGATTACCATTTGCGTCCCTTTTCGATACTCTTGGCATGTAAGTGTTTTATCATTTTTAAGGGAAAGTATTTTTATGCTCAATTTGTGCTATATGTACATATATAGGTTATCTGAAATTCAATTGATTGTCTGCAAGGGTCGGAAGTATATTCCCCGGCCTCAAAAAGAAAAGGAAGAAAAAAAAAGTGACAGAGGAAGGAAGAAAAAAAAAAGTGACAGGAAGTATTTTGACAATTAAAATAACCTCCTTTCAATACTTTCAGTGTTTCCTTTGTCCCTGAAAATGAAGGTTAATTAGTGTCTTGATCTCTTTTGCAAATTGAATTTTTAAGAATAATTGCACCACTTTCACCGTCTTTCAGAGTACCCCATAACAGGGTTAGCCTCTGCAGGTTCTTGGCTGATGAGACTGCTGCACTATTGCTTTACACATTGGTGCATGGAAACTCTGATTTTTTGGAATATGTGTTGGTGCGAACAGATTTAGATACATTGGTAAGCATTTTCCATGATAGCCAATTTTTGTTCCCATAGAATCAAGCTGAGGTTTTGATGTTTAGAGAGGTTTTGCTTAGGCTGAGTTTTGAGAAGGTCCTTCCTACATTTGACTAGTAGAATAACTAAGCTCCATTTGAAGGAGGCATCTCCCAGCATGTTCTATAGGAGGGAGTTGTTTTATAGATGAATTTTACAGGCAGATTAATGTATTTGATTCCTTAATCTTGTATTTATTTCCGGATGAATCTTATATATGTTGCAACTTCTTGAGCATTGAAGGTAGTAAATCATTTACATGTTTAAACTTCTTCAGCATTGGGCTGTGTGATCTCTGCATTGTAAAAAATAGGGTCAAATAATATGTGATTGTCATATAAGATAATTTCGACATTCCTTTTTCTGATGCGTTGGCATGGATGAGTGAAGTTGTACTGTTTGGTTGAGACTCTAATTATTCTCTTCTCTTCTCATGAAATCTACAGCTGATGCCTATTCTGGAGACTCTATATAATGCTTCCAAGAGGACTTCAAACCATATATACATCTTGCTGATCATACTTCTTATTCTTAGTCAAGATTCCTCTTTTAATGCAAGCGTCCACAAGATGGTGAGGCTCTCCTGTGTTGGGTGATCGATTTACTTTTTCCAATTTTTGTTAAGATTCTTATATTAATCTGTCGTATTAACCCATTATTCCTACAGATACTGCCTAGTGTTCCATGGTATCAAGAACACCGTCTCCATCAAACATCTCTTGGTTCACTAATGGTCATAATTTTGATAAGGACTGTGAAGTACAACCTTTCCAAGTTGCGGGTATGACTTCAGGTTTCGGTCCTAGCTTAATTAACTACATTTAAAGTGAGCTATCTGTCTTAAGTTCATGTGAATTTATATCAGTTGTCTTATTGAGACTGCCTTTAGTGATGGTTGCTTACTGCTTTTTAGCTTGGAGTAAATAGGCTCTGAAATTGCGCTTCTTAGATCTTGACTCTTAACTGGTGATGGTAATCTGATTGAAGGCATGAGGGCCATTTAGATCTTACTTTGACTATATATGATCATAGAAAAGTCTTCTCTTCATTTGCTGCCCCAATCTAAAATATTGCAAGTTTGTAACAGGACCTCTATCTTCACACCACTTGTCTAGCAACTCTGGCAAACATGGCTCCTCATGTCCACCGGTTGAGCGCATATGCATCACAAAGGCTGGTTAGCCTTTTCTATATGCTCTCACGCAAGTAAGTCATTCTAAGTCATTCATATCAATCTCTCTTTTTGCACCTCTTTTGTTATTATCCCTATTGCTAGGTTACTCCTATGTATATCCTAATTTTCCAATATAGTTTCATTTTCACCCAAGCTCCTTGATGTTATGACATACTTCAGGTACAACAAGCTTGCAGAGAGGATAGATGACAAGATGTGGAAGGGTGGCTCAATAGAACAAGATAGCCTTGCAGAAGATGTGGTAGTAAATTTGGCTTACATTGTGCAGCTCTCAACTATGATTATAAGCTATTTGATATGCTTTTAACTATATTCTTCTTATCTTTTCTGCTGATTGGATTATTTCTGTTGCAGTCAGCAGAGCTACATATTTATACTGACTTCTTGAGAATTGTCCTTGAAATATTAAATGCAATTTTGACCTATGCCCTACCACGCAATCCTGAGGTATTAAATCCTTTGCACGTAGAGTCCTACATTTTATCTAAAAAAGGCTGTTTACATGCAGATTGTCTGTCTTCTTACATCCCATGTTTGTGTGTTGCCACAGGTTGTGTATGCAATAATGCACCGCCAGGAGGTTTTCCAACCATTCAAAAACCATCCACGTTTTAATGAATTGATTGAGAATATATTCATGGTAAGATCTTAGTGTTTACTCATGTATTTCGCAATATATTTACATGACAATTTGGATAGATTTATTACCTTGTCATTTTTCTGAGTTCTAGGAGATGCCATGTTTCTTTGTGCATGATTTATAGAACTGGACTTCCGCAGGTATTGGATTTCTTTAATAGTCGTATGGATGCTCAAACAGAAGATGGTGAATGGTCTGTAGAGAAAGTCCTTCAACTGATTATTTATAACTGTCGGTCCTGGCGAGGGGAAGGAATGAAGGTATAATTCTTTATGTTTGGAACATCGGCAAACTCAATTATATCATCTTCATTAACTTTGTTATTAAAACTGAATTTATCTTGAATCTTTGCAGATGTTTAATCAGTTACATTTCTCATACGAACAAGAGAGCCATCCAGAGGAGTTTTTTACTCCATACATTTGGCAACTAGCTTTATCCCACTGGTATTTCCCTCCGTGCATCATTATGGCTCAGCAACTATCTCCGTTGACACTGTTTTGCCAATATTTCTGTGTATTTTGGATTCTACATAATTAACACGTGCCCTTTTCCAGTGGACTCAGCTTTGATCGCAGTTCCATAAACCTGTTTCCTGTTGATCTTCCAGTTGAAGTAAGTACCTGATCTACTTTTTTATCTTTTAATAAGTGAAAATACATGAAGCTAAGTTCATTTTGTTGGATCTGCTCTGTCTGCGGGCTTATTGAGCTTTGGATGCCTTGTTCTTTGAGTAGATTTCTCTTTTTTTTTTCTTTGTTTGAAATAGACTTGTGTGTTATTTTTTGTGGGGACTAAAATCCAACTCGGCTATCAATAGTCTCTAGTCCTTGTTATCCATAGAAATTTACATTTTTCCTCAAAATAGTGGATATAAACAGTACATTATTTTAGTTGAAGTTCTTAATCTGAGTGTGTAGAAAATAAATGCTGGTAGTAAGAATCTCGTAGGCCTTCAAATGATTAATTCTAGGCAAGAATTTGGCATAAGTCAAGCAATTTCTCTTCGTTTTCTGCATCACTTGAAACATTAAAAGACACCCGAAATTTATTTTCTTTGGTTGTCCTTAGCGTTGTACTGAATTCAGGAATGATTAAGCTAAAGGTAGAATGCAGCAAGTAAGAAAGACTCTGCATATTTGTTACAATCATCTAGGTGCATACGAGTTTACGTATCACCGGACGATATATTCATGTTGAATTCCTTTCTTGATTGAAGTGGAAGTCGATGCTTTTTCCTTAAATTGTTTTACCGAGACAATGGTTGCTTGTTGCAGAAAGTGAATTCAGATGAAGAGGAGCAGACTAAGCATCAAAATGGGAGTTTGTCTCACCATAATGTTCTACTTGAAGTTTAGTGGGAGGGAGCCCATAGAATCTACCGTAGAGGTTCATATTGTCTTAGTGGTTATGTAAATACGCGAAAACGGTGTATACTTCTCATTCTTTCTTGTTAATATACTTAAAATCATTGTAGAAGACTGATTAATATATATATATAAGAATGAAGTTACACAGTGTGATGAATAAGAGAATTCTGGTTTCCTGATTATATTTTTGATGCAATTTACCTTCTATCTTGTACTACCGTAAAGTATAACCGTGTTGTTATTCCTTTCCTTCAGCCTTCTAATTTTGCCCAAGGACAATAAGCAGTACTAATTCCATAGCTATGATTGCTGTAACTTTTTCCCGTGATTCCATCGCTTTAATTTTGATATGTCTTGTCAGAAAAAGTTTATTGTAATATTTACGAATTTCCTTAAATCAATAAAACAGTAATAATTGGCAGTTTTTATTCTGAACGTTAGATTAGGTGTGTAGACAGGCAATTTATCTGTAACTACAAAGATATAGAGATGTAATTAAACCAAGAATGCAAAATTGTGTTGTGGCTACAAAATTGTAGCCAAATTGTGTTTCAATCCTCACTGAACCTATATTGTCATCTCTCCTTGTCACGGGGAAACTCCCTCAGTTGCCTATCTGGTCTTTCATTATATTTTTTAATTCCAAATTTCTTTTTTTTTTTAACATTTATTAACAAAAGTTAAAGGCCCAAAAGAAAAAATTTGGCTGTGAAATGAATTCTTTCATTGATTATATGCGTTGATTTACTTAAAAAGTAAGCTTTTCAGGATTTAAGTTTCTTAGGCTTAACAGTATGGCTGACTTGTATGACCAATTTAGGGAACAGACATTTCGTGAAGTACTAAATAATTTTAAACATTGCATAATATTCCTACACAAGAGCTCCTCCTTTAACAAATTCAGTGAAGGCCAAAGCAACTAAACCTACCATAGCAAATCTACCATTCCACAACTCTGCATCAGACGTCATAAACCCTTCAGATTTAGACTCCGCACTGACCCCCTGGAACAGGGGAATCAATGATGCGAGAGAGAGCACCAAGCTTGTCCCTAAAAACCACGGGATTCCTCCATTTGATATCTGAGAGAACACATCTTGACCGTTTGACAGCTCCACTGCCATGGCTGCTACAAACCCTATCATGGCCAGTCTTCCATTGATCCTCTCTGGTGCAGGTCCACTGAAGGCAAACACATCCGAAAACTTTGTACTAACCTGTTAAGTACCAAAACAAACAATACGTATTATCATTCCCATGGTGCAACAACGAAGTACTAAGATCATGAGACATGAATCCTCGCCTCCTACCTTCTTCCGTGCAGGGGTTGGTAATGGCTGAGGAGGAGGTGTTGGAGGAGGTGTTGCAGTGTCAGGCTCAGAACCTTTCTGCACCTTCCGATCTTCCTGTAAAGACAGCATTTTCCTTTAGCTAACTAGCTCACAAATCACCCACGTATCAGCGAGAGGAAGTGAAAAGTCAAGACAAGACAAACCTCTCCTGCCATGCACCTAACAGGCGCTCCTACATTTCTTCTTAACGATCTTGGCACGCTCATTACAGGACGGAAGAGAATCGCTCTTGACTGTGTGAGCGGACTTCCAAGAATCGCATTCATTGAGGCAGCCATGACCAAGATATGGTAGTCTACTGACTCTGGAGAAGAAAACTGAAACAACAGAAGATTGAAGGGCGTTTGCTATCTTAGATCTCTCTGCTTTGCGACGATGATACAGCAAAAGCAAGTAGGGTATAAATAGGAGAGAAAAGGCAAATGGAGAAGCGGATGTTTTGGATCCACGTTATGGAAATCTGATTCAAGGAAAGTGATTGGATCACGTGGGGTACTTTGTCCACACATAGGGTAAGGAGTGACGTGGTCAGCTTCAAGACCACCAGTGCCCGCCTAACCCACTCGACGAACCAGAGGTTCGGGATGTTCTAGGTTTTTTTAAATAGGTAAGGACTAGGGCTAGGACTAGGTCTAGAACATTCCAGTCTACGATCGATCTTTTGCTTTGCCACGATCTTCCCACATTAAGTCGACACGTTTTGAAGCTCACATCGTTCTTGGTAATTGGTCTTAACCGAGTCTCCTAAGTGTAGTAAATTTATAAGTCCAGATTTCCTGTCTAATATTATGGTGTCTTATTGTGTCCAATAAATCTCAGCCGTTTATTTATGTAGATCCCATGTGGGTCCCGCATGGAACCTACGTGGGACTCGCAAAATAAATGGTTGAGATTTTATGAGATAGAATAAGACAGAGTAAAACTGGACAGAAGATCTGGTCCCTAAATTTATATGTCTAATCTGTAAGAGTACAGATTTTCTGTCCAGTTTTACTCTGTTTTATTTTATCTTATAAATCTCCGCTATTTATTTTACAGGTCCTACGTAAATTTTACATAGGCCTCACATAAATAAATAGCTGAGATTTATTGTACACAATAAAATACCATAATATTAAACAGAAGATGTTAACTCAACCTGTAAATGCACAACTCATTAGCAAAATGAGTTAGACCCCTGAACGATGGATTCTAAGGCATTTAAAAAATTGTTAAATTATATATAAATTTAAACTTATATGAATATTCAAATTCCATTAACTTTAATATAGTTTGTTGATTTTAAGTTAAATCGACTAATTCATCATAATTTTTGAACTTGAAAAAATTTATTGAATTTAATTAATAACTTAACTAATTTAAATTATCTTGTTAAGTTCGAAGTGATTCAAACTAAACTGCTCTCTTTAATTGAATCGCATACTCCTCTGGTTACATTAGACAACTTGGTTTATATTTGTAAAGTAGGTTCAATAATTACCGAAGTAATGCAAATATGTTAATTGAGAAATAATGGGAGGAAAATTTTGAATTGTAAAGACAATTTGGATATATGTAGAACATATTTACAAATTATTTTAAAATTTATATTGTAACATAATTAATTGAAGTTCAACAGGTAAGACAAAATTTATGGTTTAAAAGGTTCAACCGATATTACATCGTTATAAAACTAGTTATAGATTGAATAAAATTAAAGAATTTGAAAAGCAATCGAAAAAGACTATTCTTACCTATAAAAAAATTAAACTTAATGAAAAAAAGAAACTATTAAATGGAAATTAATTGGTTTAATTTGGGTTATAAAAAATAATTAGTTTATAAAAATTAAAAATAAACTAATCAATTTTTAATAATAAACTTAAAAGTTACGAATCAAACTGAAAAGTTAACTAATTTAAGGTTTTTATTGTTAAGCCGATTAAACCATTTAGTTGAATTTAATTTTGGTATAAAACAACAGTAACAACAATGTTTCAAAAAGAAATTCTGTTAATTATCAACATATAAAGTCACAATAATACCAAAAAGAAAAAACATACGAAATCTATGTCTGATTCCTCCAAGCTACACACACAACACAACTCAGACGAGGAAGACAGATCACTAGACAAATCCCATGAAGAAGATTTGTGTCGTTTCTATCTATGTCTTTCTCTTGGGTGTATTTGCCAATTTGTACACGTAATTGGCAAACGGGCCAAATTCTCTTTGACCACCTATTTCAGCACTCGGCACAGCATCACCAATTTCTTGCAAATCCTCTTCTGTTAGTTTCATCGTTAAAGATCCAATATTGTTCTCAAGGTTCTTGGCCTTCGTTGTCCCTGTGAGTACAAGAGGGACAAGACACAGGGAAAAAAATCACGTAACAAAGCTTAAAACTCAGTCATGTAATAACATGTTCTTTTATCTGTTTACTTTGTGAGAGGCAACGAACCAGGGATTGGAACTATGTCATCTCCTTGATGAAGCAGCCATGTCAAAGCCAACTGTGGAAGCGTACAGCCATGCTTATCAGCAAGGTTAGCTAGACGAGCATATATGAGCTTATTTTTCTCTAGATTCGTACCAGCAAACCTTGGATGCTTATCCTGATCAAGTCGAAAGAATATCAAGTCAGTTTTAAAAAAACTGTATTCGGTAATATATTCTCTGCAGTTTGAATACCAGCAGACTCTGATCAGGCAAGTCCTCCACAACTCCCTTCCCGCCGAAGAATCCCCGACCTAAAGGGCAATATGACACTATCCCAATAGCAAGTTCTCTGAAAAAAAAAAAAAAGTTCTCTGAGAAACAGCAAAGAAGTAATTGGCAAAGGATCTCAATCAAATTCGAGGTTTATACTCGAGAGATTCAATTGACCTGTCCAATTGTCCCTCTCAACCATAAAAGGTTTTACATATGAAATAAAAACAAAGCTAGAATGCTAATCAACAAACCTGCAGGTGGGAATTATGTCTTCTTCTATTTCACGTGACCATAGGGAATATTCCATCTGTACAGCTGTTACAGGATGAACAGCATGTGCTCTTCTTATGGTGTCTACACTTGCTTCAGATAAACCAATATACTTGATCTTTCCCTCCAACACCAGTTTCTTCAGCTCTTCCATCTGCCACAAACTCAAAACTAAACGATACTGCAAATTTTTGCCATAAATGAATTGCAGCGAGGACGAAGGAAAATGCTTACAGTGTCTTCTATTGGAACTGAGGTATCCACTCGATGCTGATAGTAAAGATCAATATAGTCCACATCAAGTCGCTTAAGACTAGCTTCACAACATCTCCGCACATATTCTGGAGTACCATTCACTCCAAATTCAAACCCTTCCAACTTAATAAGGCCAAATTTTGTTGCTAACTGGACTTTATCTCGTGGAAGGTGTTTTAGAGCCTGAAAATGGGAGACCTCTGTAAGATAATAACTTTCAAATTGAACAGCATCAATCACAAGCCAAACCCCATCAAGATGTGAAGAAGAGTACCTTCGCGATCATGATCTCATTGTCATTATTATCTCCATAAAGGTCAGATGTGTCGAAGAAGGTGATACCTTTAGAAAAGACTTCCTTCAACATCTCACACTCAGCTTCATGGGAAAGAGGTGTGTTATAGATTCCGGAGAGTCCAGCACAACCAAACCCCAATCTTGAAACCTATCATGACCACCGTTAAAAATAAAAATAATCCTCAGTATTGCTGGCTGTTTCATGGAAGAACATGGATTTGTTTGTCTCAATTGAGTTATGCTTGTTCTTCCCTTCTCTGGTTTAAGAATAAAAGAGCTCAAATTCCAATTTAAATATGGAGAAGTCCTGCAACTAAAGCTTATCTTAAATTCAAGTTTGAGTTCATCTTCTAAGCAAATGAAATAGATGCATATGATAAATCTTACCTCCAATCCTTGACTACCCAGTTTCACTCTTGGGATCTGAGCTAAGGAACTCTGCTCCATCTTCGCAGAATACAGACTGTGATGAAGATGCTTCAACGATTAGGGGACAAAGGGTATCGTCCAGTTGCAAGGTTCGTTAGTTCTATCAAACGATGAGGATGCTGCAACAAGAAAGAGATAAGGTCCTACCAATACGAGAAATGTTATTATTACATGCAATCATTAATATGCAATCTTTATATCGACTCCAAATCTTCTGTTTAATTTTATGGTATCTTATTTTTTCTTATAAATTTCAGTCATTTATTTATGTAGATCCCGTATTTATTTATACGAAGCCTATACGAAATTCGCATAAATAAATGACTGAGATTCATGGGACAAAATAAAACACTATAAAACTGAACAAAAGATCTTGTCTTCGTTGTAACTATAAGAGTGTTTGGATTCATTCAAATAGATTTCTTTGACCTGACAAATACTTCCCTTTGACTAGATTTTAGAGTTTCTCTGGAATATAAAACAAGAAATAAAATTATAAATATTATTTATCAAACTAAGAATGGAAAATAATTACGCATTAATCATTATTCATTACACTACCTTAATAAAATTGAAGCACATTTTTTAAATATGAAACAATTACTATCTTTA
>JANZLX010000213.1:45172174-45197305 GCA_025531955.1 Erythroxylum orinocense | reverse complement strand
AATAATAATAATAATAATAATAATATTATTATTATTATTATTATTATTATTATTATTATTATTATTATTATTATTATATTTATATTTATATTTATTATATTATATTATATTTTCATGTGCTTCTACTAGAATAACCTCCCTATCAGTTAGGGGTAGATTGCATACTATCTAACCTCTCTAGACCCTACATATCGATGGGTCTTTCACTGAATTGTTATTGTTGTTGTTGTTATTATTTGTTAATATTCTCCTTTTCAATTAAATTTTAAATTAAGGATAATATCTTTAAATTTATTTCAAACTCTTCAATTTTATTCAAAATTTAATAGATTTTAAGACAATCTAATACTTATTAAATATTTAAATTTTAAGTTTATTGTCTTATTAGTTTAACTTTTGGTTTAATTTGTAAAATATTGCTAGAAGTATTAGTTCTAGCGGGCCTATTTTATTTAAATATGTTTTGCATTCATTGAATCAACTTCCACTAGTTACTACCCGAGGTGCTTGTAGCATGTGGGTTGGATGGTTTGGTTTCCAATTACTTTTTGAACATTGAAGTCCCATTATCTTATTCTTTCTTAGGTATGATCGGGCCTTTGAAGCCCACAAAACTATTTTAGAAATGGGATCGGTACTTCTTTGAAGCTCAGCGCATAATATAGTAAAGATAACTAAATAAGAAACAAAAATTAAAGGGGTGTTTGATTCCCTTTTTTTTGTTTTTGTAATAAAATAAAATAGTCACTGAAAACTTGTTTGGTTGAAGTGGTTTTTTTTGTTGTTAAAAATAAAAAAGCGGTTTTTCTTTTTTGTTGTAAAAAATAAAAAAAAAACGATAACATGTTTTTGAAAATGTAAAAAATATGTTTTATATATTTTTAAAACATGTTTTTATATGTTGCGAAATTGAGTTTCCCTACTATACCGACTGTAGTTCTTTTGCCTCTTCTACTATTTCTCCTTATTTTTGTTTCCTTATTTCTATTGCTTGCATTAAAAGGTCTTTGCATATAGAAATCAACGAAAAATCTATCATCTTTACATCTTCTGCCATCTTCTCAATGTCTATGTCTTCTTGTATGTGATTTCTAGGTTTATTTTCGTATCAACTTATATGTGCCTATTGCTTGACAAATATTGTTGTTATTTGCGTTGAAACATGAACACACCCATCACCTTCTTTAGCGTTAATACTAAGAAGAGAAGTAGAAATTATGCTATAGTAACATGTATATGCTACAGTAATATACACATGTTACTGTAGGATAATTAAAAATTAATTCATTAATTCATCCACGTTTTTGTTTCATGAGAAAGGTCATTCTTATGTAGCTCATGAGAGGGCAGGCTTGGTTGGTCATGCTAACCGTCTGCTTCGGGAGAACAAATTTAGGGAAGTAAGCTGGATATTTCGTCAAGTTTTGGTCTTAAAAAAGACAGTCTCTTATTGTCTCTTATTGCATCGTTTAGCTCTTATTGTAGCGACAAAACCACCTTCTTCTCATGTTCTAGTCATCTTTTATCAGCAAGTCTTTTTTTGTCTCTTGTTGCATCGTTTACAATGACAAAACCACCTTCTTCTCATGTTCCAGTATTCATGCAAAAGAGAAATGAGAGTTATGCTACAATAACATGCACATGTTACTGTAGCATAATTAAAAATTAATTCATTAATTCATCCACACTTTTGTTTCATGAGAGAGGTCCTTCTTGTGTTGCTTATGAGAGGGCAGGATTGGTTGGTCATGCTAATCATCTACTTCAGGAGAACAGAGATAGGGAAAAAAGCTAGATATTTCATCAGGCTTTGGTCTTAAAAAAGCGGTCTTTTTTGTCTCTTATTGCATTGTTTAGCTCTTATTGTAGCAACAACACCACCTTGTTCTCATGTTCTAGTATTCTTTTGTCACCAAGTCTTTTTTTGTCTCCTATTGCATCGTTTACAATGACAAAACCATATTATTCTCATGTTCCAGTATTCACACAAAAGAGAAGTGAGAGTTATGCTACAGTAACATACACATGTTACTATAGCATAATTAAATATGTCTTTTGTATTAGACCTCTGATAAGTTCAATAGTCTAGTAGCTGCTAAGTTCAGTAGCTTCTGGACTTAAAAGTCATAGATTTTGCATTAATGTCCAGTAGTTTATGGACTGATAATCCAATAGCTTGTAGACAGCTTAACATTTCTCACAAAATAAGATTGAGCATTTTCCATCATAACATCCACACCATGCTTTACTGCTTCCAAGCTTCTGCAATGGTTTATCTTTAACCTCCCACTGGGTGTAAAGGGTATTTACTTGTTGAAGAAATCCAACTTCTTTGAAGTCTCGTTTAGTTTCTGGATCCCGTATTTATCATGTGACATTTTGAAGTATTTCTGCATTTGCAAACACAGTATTTCTCCCAAAGGCTATCACGAAGCTTGTCTGACTTTGCTTGTAAGTAACAATTTTACCTTCTCATCAACTACCGCCTTCCCCATTTGCGTTCCTCCATCACACACCAGGCATTCATCACCCTTTGGCCAGTTTCTACTCACAACAGCATCATATAACTGCAACATGATATATATACTTAATTATTGGTAGAAAAATAGGTTAGCAAGGTAACCATTTTTCCATGTAAATAAGGTATTAATGCTGTTGATTAATACATGTTGTTATCCAAAGCTTATAATTATATCTTCTATAACTACATTTAATTATATCTTCCATATTCGTAACTTTATAGATTTGGTTATTTTTATTTTGAACTATATTTAGTATTTAATATTTTGCATAAATTGTTGTATTTGTCTTATGCTTATTTTGAACCATGTTTATCATTTAAAACTTTGTAGAAATTGTTATAATTGATATCACTTATATGTGATTACATTTAATGATGGAAGGTTTGAACAATATGAATGATTCCAATGATTGTGTGGAAATAAATGAAAAAGATGAAGTGTGAAATGATACTATAGAGATGTATTTAATCTCCTTGATGGTAGAAGAAGTAAAGAAGGGAAATCAAACAACTACTACCTTTTCCAAATTTGGTTGGAAAAATATTAAGACAGGGCTTCAAACAAAATTCAATAAGGAGTATACTAATATTCAATTGAAGAACAAGTATAGTGAATTAAGGGTTACATTGAAAAATTTCAAGAACTTACTCAAAGAAGTAGAAATCAACTACAACTCCTTTACTAGTGAAGTTAATGCTACAAATGAATGTTGGAAAAATCTATTTAAGGTTAAATATGTCTTTTGTCTTATTAATATATCATATTATACAATATTCATTCTCATATTCCCTTTTCATTATTATAGGTGCATAAAATAGCTCACAGATTCAAGAAAAAAGGACGTAAGGAATTTTGAGACTTGTTTCATATTTTTGGAGATACTACTGCAACTGGTGTGTATGCACATCCATTAACTAAATCTCCATCGAATAGTACGGAAGAGGAACATGAAAATGATATTGATGAAGATTACTTGTATAATGGAAAAGAAGATCAAGATAAAAGTTCTCCATCTAAGAGAAATAAATCTCCCAAGAATAAGAGGGCAAAGAAGACACATTATAACATTGTAAAAGAAATCTTACTTATATTTAGTGAACAATCAAAAAGGAAGAATAATTTACTTGAGAAAAAATTGAGTGAAACATCATCCACTGTAGAGAATAGATCTCAAGAGTCAACATAATAATGGAATGTCTGAATTCCTTAGATAAATTGAGTGTTGACGATGTGTAATATGGAAAAGTTGTGAAGGCATTACCAATTTTTCACTTTATAAGGATTTTTTAATGAATATGACAGATACAACGAAGTTGGATTGGATTATGTCGCTTTAGTTATGTTTTTATGTTATTGCATATCGAATTCTTATTGATTTGACACTTTTATATTAACCATTATTCCATTTGTGTTATGTATGAATATTTGATTTAATTTTAAGTTTATATTTTATATGAATATTTTTTTTCTATATTTAATTAAACCTTTTGATTGAATGTTTTATTAATTATTTAATGTTGGCATTGTAGATACATGAATTTCTTATCAGATTTTGAATCAGATTCTGATGATGAAAAAAGGTAATCATTATTTCTATAGCTGGGGGAGAGAACAAATATTTTCATTTACAAAAGCAACCATCTACGACTTCTACTCTACCAGGTCATGATTGGATATTAGAACTTTTGAATGAGAATTCTACAAGGATTTATGAGAACTTAAGATTGAGAAAGATAATCGTCTTGAGTTTATGTGATGAGTTTAAGAGTTTAAGAGGCTTAAAGGCAACAAGTCATTTGATTGTAGAAGAACAAGTAACGATTTTCTTGATGACTACAAGGTATAATGAGACAAATAGAGTCAATGCAAAACGCTTTCAACATTTGACCTGAACAATTTCAAAGTACTTTCATAAAGTCTTATATGCAGTTAATCGTCTTGCTAAAAGAGTCATTACTCCATTATCTTTTACTAACACACCTCTTGAGATTCAACATAATTCAAAATTCTTTCAATGTTTTTAGGTACATTCATATATCTAATTAATATTTTAATTATGTTCTTGTGATTAATAATTATTTTAATATTTTTTTAATTTTTAGGATTGTATAAGAGCAATAAATGATACATATATTGATGCACATGTTCCGACTGATGAACAAATACCATACATGGGCAAAAGAATTAATCCAACCCAAAATATTATGTATTATTGCTCATTTGACATACGTTTTACATATGTAATAATTGGATAGAAAGGTACTACAAATGACTCTCGAGTTCTTTTGGAAATAGTGACAAATCTAGTGATTCAATTTCCTATGTCTCCACAAGGCATTATATTATTTTAAACAAACATAGTAATTATGATTCATTTTTAATATCTTTTTGTTAATATTTTGTTCTTTCTATGTTAGATAAGTACTGTTTGGTTGACTCGAGCTACATTAATATGCCTAGATTTCTTTCATCATACCGAGGTGAAAGATATTACTTGCGAGATTATAGAGGCAGACGAAGACCTCAAGGTCTACAAGAATTGTTAACTATAGGCATTCTTCATTAAGAAATGTTATTGAAAATTGTTTTAGTGTTCTAAAAGCAAGATTCCCTATACTTAAAAACATGCTGAGTTATGATATGAAGAAATAAAAATACATCGTTATTACTAGTTGTGTTATATACAATTATATTAGAATTTATGAACAAACTGATGAGTTATTTGATAGTTGTGCCGAAAATGAGGAACAAATTAGAGAAAAGTGAAAATGAAGATGTAAGTTCTTAAGTGGAGTATAATATCACTCCAGCACAACTTCAAGGTATGTCTTGGAAGAGAGATGAAATTGCTAAGCAAATGTGGAGTAATTATATTATTTCTAATTGATTTATGTTTCTTTTTGTAAATGATAGAACTAGGGACGACAATGGGTAGGGTTTGGTTCGAGTATTACTTTACCATATCCATATCCATTTTTTATGACCCAACCCATATTGATATCCATATCTATTGGTTTTATGATTTACTACCTATATCTAAATCCATTGGATTGTTCAGTTTTTTGGATATCCATCAGGTTGTATAGCACATAAAAATATAACTTGTAAATAGAATATATAAAGAGCAGATTTTTGTGTATGCTACAAATCAAAATTACGTTAATAATAATAAGTCAAGAGTTTGATTTGTAAGTCTTAAAAAATCTTAAAATTGGAATAATAAAAATCATAGATAACATATATTTTTTACAATCAAGAACTGGAACAAAGACTGAAATATCAAAAGTTTCAAATTGTCTTTACGTGAACTCCACAACATTCAAAACTCCATCTTCATATCATTTGCATTATTATCATCTTATAAGAAAATAAAATACGATGAAAAAGGTAAGGACTGAGGAGTAAAATGGAGATTTTAAAGCTAATTTTCTCCGAAAATATTAATATTTTATTATATTTAACCATAAATATTCAAGAAAAAACAGAAAAATAGAGTTAATAAAAAATGGTAGGATATGGGTATCCATCGGTTCAGGTTATCACTAGACTATATTCAAATCCATATCCGCATCCATTTTTCAACATCCATTTAAAATCTATTTTTTAGCCTCCATGTCTATTATTTTGGGTTAGGTAATGTAGATATTAATCGGGTTGAAAACCCATTGCCATCCTTAGACGGAACTATTATGTTTTCAAGAATTGTAATATGATTAACATCTTATATTGATTAGAATGACTTAATATAATTTTCTAATTTATAGAATTTTATTATATATAATTAATGTGTAATTTTTAATTACATTTAATTTGCATATATTTTAATTTTAACTATAATGATAATTAATTAATTTAAAAATATAATGTATTATATAAAATTATTAATATAAGAGTATAATTACAAAATTAGAAACAAGATAATAAAACCAAACATGTTTTTGTTTTTTTAATTACAAATATTAAACAAACAAATTTTTGTTTTTTTAAATAAAAAACAAAAAATAAAAACAAAAACAATAATAAAGTCACAACAGAAAAATAGAAGTTAAACCAAACTCACTCCTAGGTTTACAACTTTGATAAGACTTCATTTAATTTTTAAAGAAATTTTATTTAATAATTATACTCTTATTTACATAAAATTTTAACTTTATCATGTAAAATAAAAAATCAGACTTAAATGACGTAATAAATGCTGTTAATTGCACTACAATAATACAAAATTTAATTAGATTTTAAAATTATATTATTATATATTAATATGATGGCACGACTCCTGTAATCAAGAAAACTCACTAAACAACTTGATATAGATTTTAATATAGATTTATTATTATAAATCCATAGTTCTTGCAATATAAAGTTTATCCATATAAAAAGTACATAATAAATTAGTGGATAAAATTAAATTCCTTTTTTTTAAAAATAATATAACATTTAAATATACTTAACCATGCTACTTGAACGTGACAATAGAGCTCTGTTTAAGCAAAATACGTCAGAACCTTGGAAACTGTTAAATTTAAGGTAATCGAAAAATCTCAGCAATCTCGGACACGAACCACAACCATGGAGAGAAGACAGATCTACGTTGTTGTGGCTCTCTTCTTCAGTTTTGTTGCCCGTATTTCTTCACTTTCCGTCACCGTGAACGACGTTGAATGCGTCTACGAGTACGTTCTCTATGAAGGTGACTCCATCTCCGGCAACTTCGTCGTCGTTGATCACGATATCTTCTGGAGTTCTGATCACCCAGGCATTGATTTTACCGTATGTGTTTTACTTTTTGACTTTCTGATTTTGATTACATCTAGATCTGTCTTGGTTCACTGTTACTTTCGGTTTAGAATTGGCGGGGTTCTATTAAAGTTAGGGTTTTTGAATCTCGTTGGTATGTTATTAAATTGTAATTATTTCGTTTACGAATTTTGTGGGTTGATCAATTGCTGTAGGGGATTTGATGGGGCGGTTCTCAGTTCAAAGTTTTTTTTTTCCTTAAATTGCATTTGGATTTGTCCGATGTTGTGGTCAATTAAAGAGATATTACTTCGTTTGTTCCGTTTGGAACCTGTGTTCTGATCTGATTATGCTGTATTATGGGAGTGTCTTTCATTTCAAGTGGGGAATTTTTGACTAGTTAAGAGAATCGTCCCTTTGATGCTTAACCATTGATTTTCATGGGGATAATTGGGTAGAAATCTGGGTTATCAGCTTTGTTAAGTCTCCTTTTAAGATTATCCGACTGCATTCATATGAAGTTCTCTCCTAGTCTGGCATGTAAATGGTCTTTCATTTTCAGTTATGCAAATATAATCCACTTTGTGGTGATTAAGTAGGAATTGTATCTGGTTGTAGAGATGGTGGCAGGGGAGGGTGGTGGTGAGCAAATCCTTGTATTAAATTAATTGCCTCTGAGAATAGTAGACATTAGAAACCTTGTATCAATTTGTGCCTTACGGATCACATGAAGTATATGGGAGCCTATTTATGCTGTACTGTTGTCAGATAATCATTGATATTTTGTGATTATCCTTGAAAGTTTGTTACTCTTGGTCAGTAATTTTGAAATATTGGGGTTTTGGCTGTTATGCAGGTGACATCTCCTGCTGGTAACACGGTGCACACAGTGAAGGGAACGTCTGGGGATAAGTTTGATTTGAAAGCCCCAAGGAGTGGAATGTACAAATTCTGTTTCCACAATCCATATTCTACACCAGAGACTGTGTCATTCTATATTCATGTAGGTCACATTCCCAACGAGCATGACCTTGCTAAGGATGGTATGATCCCTTTGCTTTTTGCTTGGAATGTTATCAATCAGGTTGTTAAAGCTATAATTCTTATTCATGTTGGTCGTGGAATTTCAACAATACATCCAAACAAAATGTCTAGATTCTTGGATTTACTTGTTTCAGGCTTTTTTTTTTTAATTTGAAATTTGTTACCTTTGGTATTTTTCACCTTTCATGTAATGTTACATGCAGAGCATTTGGACCCCATTAATGTTAAAATTGCTGAACTGAGAGAGGCACTGGAGTCTGTTACAGCGGAGCAGAAATATTTGAAAGCACGTGATGCTCGACACCGTCACAGTATGCTCCTTTCTTTTATTTATACTTATTTCTTCTTCCTTTATATATCTCTTCCTCTTCCTCTTCCTCTTCCCTATCTTACCTTTTTTTGGCATAAAAATCCCTGTTGCATGTCCAAATGGAACCAGTTTTTTTGTTATACAGTGACATAACTTTTTCTTTGCTTCTAGTCAAGTCATGAACATGTTAATCTGAGTAACTGCATGAATCATGTAAGATTCCGAATTTCCTCTTTATATAATCAAATACGACTATCCGCGGGTGCTTAAAAAAACCGTCCCCTTTGTAGGAACAAGTTAAACTTGTTTAGTAGCATAACTAGTGTTTCAGAGAATGTCAGCTGGATGACCTATTTGTTGTTTCTTCTGCAGCAAATGAGAGCACTCGTAAGCGTGTAATAGGATACACAGTTGGAGAGTACATTTTGCTGGCTATTGCTAGTGCTCTTCAAGTAGTGTACATCCGCCGGCTCTTCAGCAAGTCAGTGGCATACAATCGAGTTTGAGGCTCTTCACTAAGTTATTGGCTGTTGATTAATGATAGACAAGTTCTTTTACATGTTCAGAGGAAAATAGAGCAATCTACCGGCCTGTACTGTTCATCTTTTACATCTTCAATTAAATACATGTCAAGAATACTACAAGCTTAAAGCCAACTAGCAACTTTTACTTCATTTTCTCTTGGTACATGGGAAGCCATTTTTACTTCATATTGGATATTCGTTATGTACTTTGGTATTGGTATTAATAATTAGGATCAACTTGTTTGTCTAACAACTTCGATAGAATCTCTCCCGTAGGTAAAGCAAGTGAATACTTTTAGTGAATAATTACGTTTTTACCCTGAAAATTGCAAATATGTATGTCACTCTCCTTGGTTATGTCACGCTCCTTGGGTGAGGATGGGGAAAATCTGAAAATTTGTCATGTTAATAAACACTCTAAAACAAATACTTGAATACAGAAGAGACAAATAAATAAATGTCATAATCACTCGAGAAATCGAACGGACATTGTCGGTTTATCCTAAAGGAAAGGATTATAACGTAAGAACACATCAATTGCGTCAGGCACGTGTATATATCAAGAACTTAAGGCGCTCTCTAACAACTCACGTTCTTGGACCTCTCTCTCTCTCTCTCTCTCTCTCTCTCTCTCTCTCTCTCTTATTTCTCTGCTTCTAGTTTTCTGCACTGCCAATCACTGATCTGCAAAGCAATCAAGATAATGCTAGCGGTTTTTGACAAAACAGTGGCCAAGTGCCCTGAAGCTTTGCAGAGCCCGCAGACCCAGAATGTGTTGGCCCTGAAAGATGGAGTCTTGGCGAAGCATTTTGACTCGATCCACTCGGGTTCTGTCACAGTTAATCTTGGCTCCTCTGGTTTCATTGCGTACTCTGCTCATAAGCAAAACCCTCTCCTTCCCAGGTGATTTTTCATCCATAGCCATGTTCTTGTTCGCTTACCCTGTAGTCGCTTTTGATTATATTCTAGGGTTCTTTTCTGTGTTTGATTTTGTTAGATCGCTGGTTTTGCTTAATAGGATATTTTCTTGGTGATAAAATGGAAAAGTAGAAAGTTGGGAACCTTGGATTTGATGATGCTTCTTTGCCCTTGTGAAATATCCTTACCATAAAATCTGTAGGGTATGACAGAAACTTTGCGATGAACAGAATATTATAATAATTATGGCTTACATGTGTAAAATTGGATCCTGATGTTTTGTGAAAAATGTTATGAACTGGGCGGTCAGAAGTTTTAGGTTTTATTGATTTTTATTGTCAATTTCTTCAGATATCTTGATTAATAAATAACGCTTCTGTTAACCATTTCTAGTCTGATCTGATAGGGGGATTATAATCTGTTATTCCATCAAAAGATAGTTGATTCTTTGATAAAGACAAACCATAGATTTAGTTTCTTGTGTATTCTGTTTTTGTTACAGAAATTTTCCTCCTATTATGTTTGTAGTACTTGTGATTAAATGGATCAAGATCATGTCGAGGAATTAATTTCTTACACTTTGAACTTTTCAAGTCATGTGATTTGGAATTTGACATTCAGCTTCTTCTTTCTGACTGCAAATTGTGCATTCACGTACGAATGAAGATATACTTAGTTTGGTTCAATAACATGTTAACTATGCGTCGCATTCCATTATTGATTTGTAGATTAAGAATTGATAATTTATTAGTATATATACTTTTGTTGCCTTCTTGTTATCTAACACTTGTGTGTATCCTATTTCTCTTTCTAGATTATTTGCAGTTTTCGATGACATCTATTGCCTGTTTCAAGGCCATATCGACAATGTTGCTGTTCTGAAGCAGCAATACGGCTTAAACAAAACTGCAAATGAGGTGATCATCATTATTGAAGCTTACAGAACTCTCAGAGATCGAGGCCCTTATCCTCCTGATCAGGTTGTGAGAGACATCCAAGGGAAGTTTGCATTCATCTTATACGATGGCACATCAAAAGCTACATTTTTGGCTTCTGTAAGTTATTATACGAGGATTCTTCTTCTTCATTCTCCCAAGTACCTCTTATCCTCTTACTGTTTTCTTTCCTGTTCTTGTTCACTCTGTTTCCAAAAACTGTTCTGTTTGGATGAAGCTCAAGTATCCTATTTTGCAGGATGCTGATGGAAATGTGCCCTTTTTCTGGGGTACTGATTCTGAAGGCAATGTTGTTCTTTCTGATGATGCCGAAATTGTGAAGAAAGGCTGTGGGCAATCCTATGCACCATTCCCTAAAGGTGAAAAACTTCTGAAATCATGACGGGTTCATCTACCGTGCAATCTCTGAAAATATTTATTTGCCTTTTTCATTGACCCTGCCATCTCGTTGTGTGATAAAGCTATGTCTACATATGCATTGTGATATGATTTAGACTTAGTACAAGTTTGTAGCAAAATTTGAAGATTCCAGATATTTAAGAAATGCAGGTGTATTGACATCTCCAGAGAGTATATATGCAGCTCATATGACAATTTTACTGGTAAAGCTAACCTGTTAATTTTGGTGATTGCCACAAGTTGAAAGTGAGACCGTTGGTTTTTGTTCTTGCTGTTCTGTTACATTTGTTCTTGTAATGATATCACCTTTGAAACTTCCGAGTTCCTTGCATTCATATTTTCTTTTTTGTTGCACCTTTTGCTGATATTTACAACGATGTAACCTGATATGTTTTCATGATACAGCATGGATTAAAATTTGAACCTTTAATTTTTAGTTCTGTTTCATATAGATAGCTTTGATTTTCCCATTTCTTATGTTCTTGATAGAACTCCCACTTTTACTTCTTTCTATTGGACCTTAGCAACCTAAAATGTTACATTGTCATTTAAGTTGATCTCTTTAATGATTAATCAGCAAAAGGATTTGATGTTGCTTAATATACCGGTTTGTATTGTTCGTCCCAGGGTGCTTCTTTACAACTTCTGGAGGCCTTCGTAGCTTTGAGCACCCATTAAATGAACTGAAGCCAGTGCCAAGAGTGGATAGTTCAGGTCAGGTTTGTGGTGCAAATTTCAAGGTTGACGAGGAGACAAAGAAGGAAACTGGCATGCCGCGTGTTGGGAGTTCTTACAACTGGTCCTCGGACATATGAGTTTGAGTCCTTTCTGGAAAGGTTTTTCTTATTTGTGGGCCTTCCTTTATTGTCAGACGACTTATTAACTTTCTGTTGTCCATCTTAGATGACATTTACATGCTCGTGCATGCCAACTCGTGGCTAGTAATTCCAGTAATGAGATGATTACCATATGCAGCTGTACATGTTGCACCACTATCAGTCTATTCCCACTTTTGATGGATATAAGATTGAATAAAGTTTTACGTTCATAAAGGGAATGTGACATCCGGATGTGAAATTTGTGTTGAATGTTTTTGTATATATGTGCATGTTTATAAATGTTTGGTACACCTGATGGAGGTGGAAAGATGGGTTTCTGAGTTGGAGATAGGTTAGGTCAAGAACTACTCTCTGTTATAATGAGCTGTCATATGAAGTGCTATTAGAAACCATAAAAGGTATACCCAATTGTGTTCAGCAACTCGATGCTGTAAAGGTCCCCAATGAACAGAACTATTGGGTAAGGTCATCATGCTAAACAATACCTCGGATAAATGTATGTTGCCGGAAGAGCAGGCGGGAAAAGTCTTCCATGGCCTCTGACTTTCGGCTTCTAAGAGGTAGTTATATTAGTCCTTTGCATCTGCAATGCCTCCTGGAGTTATCTGGAATACGTGCTTCTGTCAAGGATCCAATTTAGGTATTGTAGGCCGTTGTGCCTATTTTTGTCCAGTCAGGATCTTATTTCATGGAGAGTGATTTAGCTAATCAAAGTGTAGAAGAAAAACAAACGAGAATTATATTAAGGATATCGCTTCAGCCTCGGGCAGATTTGGTGCATCAAACACTTTGCAGACCCGTTGTTCACCTTTGCCTTTCCTGAACATCAACCTGACTGTAGCTGCATGAGCAAGCACGTGGCCTCCTGCTGGCTTTTTAGGATCTGAAATGAATACTCCTCCGCCCGGATCGGCTATAACTGCAACAATGAGCCAATTCACGATTTATCAGATTTAGCTGACATTTAACACAAGCATATACTTGGACGATTTTGTATCTGTTTGAACTGGATGCTCCACACAGACTCGGGATCTTGTAGGCCATTTAGCCTTTCGTAAATGATTATTACCTTGGTTGGTCATATAGACTGCAACATTGAATTCCTCAGCTATTTTTGTTAATCGAGAGAGCATCTGCGCCAATTTTTGCTGTATAGAGACATCAAAGAACTCATGTCATTATAAAGAAACAGTATAGTTGCAAAGGTTTAATATAAGGTGGGATACTAGAGAAACATGGACTCACTTGACGTTCTGCAAGTTCTCCTCTTCCTGTGAAATCGACCCGGAATAGTGCAATTACTGAATCCACAATCTAAATTCATAGACATGACTTAATCCCGTTACGATCATGCTTTGATATTATAATAAATTTCAAAAATCTTACCAGAAGTCTAAACGGTTCTTCAGACATTTTTGCAGCCAGACCCAGAAGCAAGTTATACTGATGCTCATATGTATATGCGCGAGCGTAGATAATCTTTGATAATCATAGAGAAACATGTAAGATTTGATTTCCACTTTTTAATTATGATAAAAAATGTTAATATTACTGATTACATTATCTAGGACGGCTCCTGGATCCATGCCGAATCTTTCCGCTATCGGCACAATCCTGTCAGGCCGGCTTCACGTGCATGAAAAGGAAAACAGCAATTAAAGTATGGAGGTGATACACATATATTTTCTCATCACTTTTTA
The DNA here is from genome assembly GCA_025531955.1 of Erythroxylum orinocense. Taxonomy (NCBI): domain Eukaryota; kingdom Viridiplantae; phylum Streptophyta; class Magnoliopsida; order Malpighiales; family Erythroxylaceae; genus Erythroxylum; species Erythroxylum orinocense. Next base: position 45,183,356 of record JANZLX010000213.1, on the reverse strand, counting down.
CTGAAAAGAAACAGCAGATAGTGCCACTTTAGCAGCTGAGGTAAGGGAAAATAGAAAAGCGTACAATGTTCCTTCAGTATCAATGTAAGCTACTTTCCCGTTTCCTCCCCTCATGTTTGTCGGAAGCTGCCAGACAAATAATGAATTTCTGCAGTTAACGATTACAATGCATTCTATTCATATAACTAGATCCAGTATAAATCGATGTACTGGTACTTTATTCATCGTTTTCCTGTTGATTTTGTTACATTAAGTTTGCTCAATCAGAAAAATAAGAAACTTTGGCATTTCAAGTACAAGCCCTGCACCAGCTTCCAAACTCCAAAAAGGTGAAAACAGTACATAGTTAAAGAACCCAATATAACTTGCATCCGCATATTTTATGCCTATATCCTAGGAAATTCCTTTATGAAAGTTTGAATATGAATCTCATTGAGGTAGGTATCCAAGTAATCCAACCAAGTCATTGTAATAGAAGAAATGTGGCATCCCTAAAAAAATCTGCATAATTAGTTCCTAAATTAGCAGTCTTAACAGCTAATAGTCAGACTAGGCTCATAGAAGGTGCTACAACAGTATCAACAATAACTAGCAAGGTGAAGTAGGAACCTGCGTTGAAACGCAAAGAGTATGGGCAAGTTGAGTTTTCCCAGACCTGAAGTGAGATTGAGATGACCAGTAAAGGAGTTACATTGCATACCTTAACGATTTGAAAGGGAGGAAATCCACATACAGATTCAAGGATAATTTCTATAAGAGATGTGATTTAATTCTCACCGAAACTCCCCAAAAGCTTCCGTAATAGCTAGAGTTTCAATCCCACCTATTTCAAACCAGTCACAGCAATTTTATGAATAATTCTGAAACAAGCTACGACGGATATATGTGTGTGTGTGTGTGTGTGTGTAATACCGGTGTAAAACATCGACAGGACTAGAATATCACTACCTCCTAAAAGCTCATCAAGGGCTTGGCTTCCAGTTGTAATGCGAATCACTGATTTTCTCTGGAAGAAAACCTAAAACCTTTAATACCCGTAATACAAAATGTAGGTTGTTTATTTCAACAGCAATTTGGACTACCAATCTCCTTTTGATGAAAAATGGTTGAAATATCAAGAACTCAAAACAGATACCTCATTTGAAGTACTAAAGGGGAAGAAAAACTTACTCTAAGCAGAGCATCGCTTCCAGTAATGTAACCAAAATTCTAAAGAGCAGAAAGGGAAAAATAATTGAATTTAGTGAAAAAGATGACAAATTTTTTTAATGAAGTTCAAGCACATCATGAACACTGACCACTATCTTCTCAGCAGCTTCACAGATCTTATCTACTTTAACCTCAGACAATCCCTTGATTCCGGTCAAATTCTACAAGATAAAGAGTATATGGATACACAAGTAGTTACTGGCCCGAAAATTTTCACAATTCAAGATGTGCGCTCAAAATTATTATACCTTCTTAGTGTGCATCATCAAACCATTGCAGGTGTATATCCCTGCATCTTGAAGCTTTTTTACATCTCCAGCATTGATACCTTGTGCAATCACTACAAGGCATGTACGCAGAACAAACGAACTGAACGGTAAAATGAACATAATATTTGAAATATGTAGTTCAAATGAGAGAGATGTGGACTTATAAATATGTGTGTGTGTGTGTGTATTTGTAAACCAGAAGAGATCTCATTAGAATTCAGTCATCGAAGAACACTTAATCCAAGCTCAGCACTACGTAAATTAAACGCATTAGAGTAGAAAAAGCAAATTAAACGAGTTTGTTCTTAAACGCGGACAAAACACGAACCGAGTTACGTACACATCACAAAATCACCACCTGAACTGAAAATCTCGTTCTCAATCTTTCGTAACGAGATCATAAGTAAAAGAACAGCAATCCACGAACTGAATATTGTCAAAATTAAACAGCGAGAAGAGCAAACAATATACGAGACAGCTATGATAACAACGAAGAAATTTTCAAAATACTCAACGATCAGGCACAAGCAGATGAAAACTTTAAAACACTTAAAAAACAGCTATGATAACAACGAAGAAATTTTCAAAATACTCAACGATCAGGAACAACCAGATGAAAACTTTAAAACACTTAAAAAGCAGTCAAAGAAGAACAAAAACAGGAATACAGTACAATTGAGAATCGGAGGTGTTATATTTAATTACGTTTATCGATCGCTTCGAACAAGTCGTCTTCATCGTCAATATCTTCCCGTTCAACGAGCTGCAACTGGCTTTGCTCTTCAGCTCTAAGAAAAGATTCAGAAATTAAGAATGCAATGAACTCTACAAAAATGGAGCCGAAGAGAACAGAGACTGGATGCGTTTGAACTTACTTGAGCGTTGCGATCATCTTGAGTTTAGAGTAAACAAAACTGTGATGAATGGAATTGTTGATTGCTGTGTTTGGCCTTTTCTATTTAAGAGATAGAGAGAACTCTAGAAGAAGAAGAAGACGCTCAGACTCGGAGTTTTGAATTGAAGAGTGCGAGTTTATATAGAAGGCGGGAAGCGTGGCCTCGCACCTTGTGGAGTTTAAAATGGGAGCTTACTGAATGAAGTCCGTCCGCTAACAAATGTAATTACATTAAACTCCCCTCAAATTTTACTTTTTTATTTACTTTTACACTTTAAAATTGTTATAAAATAATTTTCAAATAATAAATTTTAAATAAGAAAGAAAATTTTAATTTTTAAAATAAGAAAGAAAATGTTGCAATTTTAATTTCATATTGATTTCTCACTTATTAATTGAAATACTCATAAATAAAAATTAATGAGTTGAAGGGTAAATAATTAAGACATATATTGAGATTTTGAGCTAATACTTCGATTTTTTTATAGAAATTTTGTTAATGATTATAAAATTAAAAAAAGGGGGAAAAAGTTAATTGACTTAAATTAAAAATGCATCAAGTTAATGACACGATGGAGTTCAATCCTAAAAAAAGATGCTCATTTTTTTGGATTATTATTGAATTAATTTTTATTTTAAAATTACTTATTTATTATTTATAATATTAATAACAATCGATATTTACCAATTGACTATGTCTTTTACATTAAAGTATAGTCGTAATACTAGGTACCGAATTACATTTGAGAAAGAGCAATTTTTCAGTTTTTCAAAAATCTTAAGCAAAAATTTTAAGTATCATTTGATAGATAAATAAAATTTATGACTAATGTGGTTGATACTATTCTCATAATTTAAAATCTTATTCCATAAATAAATTTAAATCACAACTTTAATTGTCAAAACGAAATTTATTAATAGTGCAAAGCTTGTCGCAGTTGAGCTAGTACTTACAAATTAAGCAAAACCAAAGTCTTTCTCAAGTTATATGGCTCAGGACATTTATGAACTCCAAGTTTAATTTCAGATAAAAGCACGCCATTCAAGAGAAAGTACAAAGCTTAAGGAATAAAACCCCAGCAACTGTAACATGTTAAAACAAACTCTGATGAGTGATGACCCCAACCCATCCTTTTTCCTGGATTTGCAAGGGATATATGATATGACTTGTTCAAAGCTCTCCAAGTAACTGATCTCTCATGGTCCCATCTTAAAAGCACACGGATAGCGATATGACATTTTCATTACCATTTCATGGGGGCAGTATATATAGCTCTCCTTATGAACATCCGTAAATGGCAAGTATGAAGCCCTTATCGATGGATTCTCCTCCTGAACCTGTTGTCTTCATTGATGATAACTGACAAAACGCAAGTCCTGTGACGGAGTTGGGAGAATCAAACTAATGACGTTTTTGCTTCTTTTGTTTTCTATGGAAAATGAAAGGTATGTGGAATCTTTCCCTTATAGAGCTTCCCACCAAGAGAGAGTAGCCAAAAGTTCAACAACCAAATGGTAGCTAGTAGCTTGAGGCATTAATTCAAACTTCTTTATCATGTATATTAGGCATGCCTGTGCGAGCAAGAAGACGTTTATATCAGCAGAACCCGTAATCGTTATCTTACTTATACCAGTTTTCGTGAATCAAAACTGGCTTATACTATTTATCAAGACTCAACAACTCCTTATAGTATACAGCATCAAAAGCAATTAATAGTTATGAACAGGTACTCAAAGCAATAAGTTAGGAGCAATTACCACAGATTGCGATTTCTCAATACCGGCCGTGTCTGTCAGTGCAATTGCAACGTCTTATGGTCAATAACATTTATGTAAGACCTCAGGTTCACCATGGAAATGTAATACAAAACAAAGAGGTGCTCATTCTCTTTCTGTATATCTGATTCATGATTCATATTTCTGCCTTTCAAACCGGACATATATGGAAGTATATTGAGGATAAGACCATGATTCATTTCCTTGTTTGAGTTCCAAGGTAGAACTAACAAGTGAAGTAGGCCTATTTTCATAATGTTTAATTGATTTCTGAACTTTCCTCCGAGTATCATGAAGCAAACTGGGATTCAAGTTGCTGAAACAAAGCTTATCAAAATTTCCCGTCCGATGTTTTTGTTTGTATGTTATAACTCTTATTTCTCTTTTTGTCAAGATCGCAAGAAAACAAGTGAAGCGTTACTGTTCCATTGGAGTATTAGTAGCTTCTCTCTATATATTACTAGCAGCTTTACCACCAGTCTGATCTTCTGATCACTTCCACGACCCCTGAAAGTGAGAACAAGAAACAGATTGATAAGCAGAATTTCTCAAACAAATGGGATTCTCAAAATCTACTTATAACTCAAACGAAGTTGCGATTTTGCCCTGGCAGATAAATCACATTACAAACTGATGTAGGCAAACAACTTATATGGTGAGAATTTGAAAACTCAAGTGCACACGCTCACTCTTGATAATGTTATGGCAGAGGTGACTAACAACCATAGGTGTACAGATCGAGACCAGTCGAAAGGTAATAAAAATTTCAAGTCTCTCTTTTTCTAACTTCACACCCATATATGCTTATATACACATCAAAGTACGCACTACGACTCTGTGCCTAAGAACTTTGCAGAATCCCTACCTAGCTAGGCCATCAAGGTATAGCCTTAATCTCTGAGATGTTTCTTCCCCCATAAAACTGAAATAAGTAGTGTTGTTTCTATTATTCCGAAGTTATTTGGTGCTCAATACTTGTCGTTGTCGTATAACGACCCTGAAAGAAAACAATAACAGGCATAAGATTTGGTAAATCAATGCGCAGGACTTTGAAGATGCATAGCCAATTTATTAATAAGAGCGGTACGGAAGATTAATCAAGATATCTCAAGGCTCAATCACCAAAGCACAAATAGGGGATCTTGAAATCCTTGAACTGCACCGAGACCCAAAATTTGTCTCTGAAAACCCTAACAAAAATCCGCTTACTTGCCATTTTTCGTAAGTTTCATGGAATAAAACAAGGAGAAGATACAAGAATCCGTACACAGACATGCACAAAAAAAGAAAAAAATGTACCAAGTACACAGCAAATACGCAAATCGGAAAAAACCCAGATGAGAATAAATCATTAAAAAGAATATCACGTACCCTTTTCTAGGGATTGAACAAGAAAAGAAATTAGGGTTTTAATTGAATTAGGGTTTCTCATGCTACCAACAACAGGTGAAACTGCCACATGATCTGATCATTCCTCAACAAAGGAGGCAAGTTAAGATCATGCTGGCAGCTTCAACTGATAGTGGTGCACGATAAGAAACATGCTCATCAGCCACACACCCCACTGAGATCGAAAACTCGACTTAAATTGGCCCATTTTCACACTCATCACCAGCACTGGCTATGGTGTTCTGAGGTTAAGGTTGTTTAGAGATGGAGAGGATAAAGGAGTATAAATAGAAGAGTAGTGAGAGGATAGCATTGAAGGGGAATTTATCAATTTGTTATTATTATTTCTTTGTAGATGGAATATCAAAAAAAAAGTTATTAAATGGAAATAAAATGTAAGATGTAAGAAGTGGTCCCTGGTGATGAAAATTGAATATTGTCACGCCAAGGCTAGCTCCATTGCAGTTGCAGACAGGTTAGTGAGTGTTTCTATATATACTGAAAGAGCATTAATAACTTTTAGGTTGGGCCCTGAGAGAGTGGGGGACACTTGGCATTTGTTTCTCTCTCTTTCCGTGACTGTGAGTAGTAAAGCATCAGCCATGAGCCAAAAGAGTGTAAACTCCATAGTAGAGCATATGAGGGGACCATTTTTTGCATGGTTGTATAGGTCTTGCATAAGGTTCACACGCAAAAGACTAAAAGGAAAGAGCATCTCAACCGAAGAAAATTTTCTGAATCTCCATCTCTCCCGCTCTCCCGCTCTTTGGATTGAGATTATATGTGTGACGTCCAATTAATCCAATTCCGTATAAGAATCTTTGCTTTGTTCATGGATTGATAACCCCTTTCCTTTCCAAATTTTCCATATCTTGGATACTTGCCAATTCTGCCTCTGATTGGTGCCAGCTTGCACCTCAGTTGTTATTAGCAACAGCTGATACGGACAAGCTAGAAAACGACTCGTAGTTTGTAAAAAATTTCTTAATTTTCATTTTCTGCTTCCTCCTTGATCATGGAAACCCGACCTGTGCAATGACTCACTCGTTCCCTCCCTGGAATAAAGTTTATAGACCATTCTATGGAATTTGTCTTACCAACTTAAAACCCTAATTAGTAGATTTGGCTCTAGCTTTTTGAGATATCTTCCATTTTTCTAAACATTTTCTTTCGCTCTCCCCCTCTATCTTGTGATTTTCTAACCTTTTTCCTTTTCACTATCGGAATATATTCCTTCGGTTGTTGTATTCCTCAAACGATATCGACGTATACTATGATTAGAAAGTTCGTCGTATCTCCTACTGTAGTGGGCCAATTAACACCTAACGCTTCAATGATAACTATCTATATGCGTACAGCAGTGGACCCATAGCTCTAAACATCTCAGTTATATTTATTAATTTGTATATTATGACACCTATAGCTAGTCTATATATTCTAACTTCTTCTTAGGTTATTAGTTAATTCATATTTCTGATTGTATTTTGGTATCGTATATGACATGCGTCCTATAAAACTCTTCCAACTCGTTACTCGTATGATTCCGATGAACAATTCCAGATTTTGGTATTTTGAAAAAAAGTGATTCTGATTTTTGTCTATAGTATTCAAGCATTCAATGATGCGCGCAACCTTCGTGCCTAAGGCTGCAAAAACTCTCCACCTTAAGAAAAACTAAAAGCAAAAGGAATTTAATAAATTTTACTAAATTTTGTGCTAATTTTTATGATAGTTAGATCATGGTAGGTGTAATCACTTTTTTTTTAAAAATCTGTAAAGCTAATCAGTTTTCTTGTCGCGGTCCTGTTACCATAATTTAATAAATTGCAACACATCTTTAAGTATTGATGAAATTACTTGGAGGCTAGTAGTGCACTGAATCTTTCAAAATTTAAAAAAATTATATATATATATATATCAAAATCTTTGATAACTAAACAAGGCCCTCTTTTGAAGTATGTCACGCTGTCACTGTCAATATGATTTGTGAAAGATTGTATAAAGAGGGATGTTCCAAAATTTTTCTTTCACGTGGAGGTGATTAGATATTAATCCTACAAGGTTTTAAACAAATTTCAAGGACAAACCAGTACCAATAACGACATAGAAAGCAGTCATGGGCTCTTCAATCGACAATTATTGAATTGGGATCTTCCTTAAAAAGTTAGAAGTGGTAGTCCAATCACCTTCAATGACAACTTTGTATAGTGGCAAGTAACGATCGACATGAGAAGGTAAAGCAAGGCTAACATATCTGACTGTTTTTTTTATTTTTTTTATTTCGTCTTTTTATATCGACAAGTTTATGAAATTTATTCAACGACAAGATTTAGGGATGTTTCAACGAATGCACGTATGACCGTTTGATCAATAATTTAACTAAGTTATGCGGTAAGAAATGAGTTTTTGAGGCTTATGAACAGTAGAGAATATATACATACATACATACACACACACACACACACAAAATATATAGGCGCGCGTGTGTGTGTATATATACACACATATATAATAAAAGAAAAAAAGATAAAATTATTTTTTAGTATATTTAAGAGCTGCTACCTTTTTTATGAAATTAATAAATATTGGTTCTAATTAATTTTTTAATTTTGCAGTTATGGAAAATACTTAAAAAATTTATATGAAAATTTTTATGAAATCTATATTTTATTTGAGTTCTTTTATCTTAAATTCTTGTATCCGTCACTGTCTTTAAGAATGTTTTAATCTCTTAATTAGAATATTTGATTAATTATAAAAATTAAGTAAACCAACAAGATAGTGGCGAAGTAACACTCTCCTTCCGATATTGGCTAATTTTATGTACAATTCTTGAGTGAAAGTTCCATAAAATCAAACAACATCAATAAAACCAGCAACCAACCAGGGTATTGTTTATCAACTGAAGGCTTATGATAAGTTGTAAAATCCCAATTCCTCTTCAATGTATCAAAACAATGTTACATCCACTATATCTTAACAACGAGACATGATGTTTAGCCTTTTTTTTTTTTTATCGTGACTTGATATGTTATTTGCCGAAGAAAATCTAGCTATTTTAACCATATATTTCTTAAATATGTTACTGTAAATACATTTTTTCTATAATTTCATAGAAATTTTAGCAATGAGACTTGATGTTTAGCCATTAATTTTTTCTTTATCATGACTTAATATTATTGTTTTTTCAAAGAAAAATAAGTTATTTTAGCCATATATTTTTTAATATGTTTTTATTAAAAAAAATTGCTATAATTTCATAGAAAATCTCAGCAATGAGACTTGAAGTTTAGACATTAATTTTTGCTTTATCGTAACTTAATATTATTGTTTTTGCCAATGAAAATTTAACTATTTCAATTATATATTTGTTAATTTTGTTGTTATAAATAAAATTTTTGCTGTAATTTCATAGAAAATCGTAGCACCGTTGTAATTAGACTTGAAGTTTAGCCATTAATTTTTTATTGTGACTTAATATTATTGTTTTTGCCAAATAAAATTCAGCTCATTTAGCCATATATGTTATATTTCTTATTATAAGTAAAAAAAATTGCTATAATTTCATACAGAAAAAAACCCTATTACATTGAGTTGCAAAATTCTTTGATTGACTACATTTAGTTGCAAAAGCTATGAGAATCCGTTTTAATAATTAGTATTTATATATTTAGCCACTCCCTTTTTCATTACTATATTATGTAGTGTTTTAGTGTAGGATATATTCAGGATAAGATTGTTTAATGTTAATTGGGATTGCGTGATGAATTATAGAATGATGTAAAGCATCTATTCGAAAACGAAATGGTTGCCACGCAAAACCATAGCATATCAACCACATGGGTTCAAGAGTTTGTTGCCTGATTTTGATGCAACTTCCTCGCATCCACTCTCCCATGGCCCGTAAACACTCTTCGATAAATATCTAAAAGATTCTCTCTGCTAAAGCTTTTGTCATATATTCTTACCAATAAATGTAGTGAGGCAGCAGCCTAGTCCGTACCTTATTATTACGTAATGCTTCTAGTTCTGATACATGCATTTTGTATCTATTTCTACTGCCCCCTTTCTAATCATGTAGGCCAGTCCTTCCACATCCACTTTACGAATATTGGGTGTTTTAGAAAACTGATCATTAATTAATTATGGTGACCACAATATAGGTTTGTTGTCTTTATATTTTTGTGATTTAAGTTCTGACCTCGAACAAGTGTCTCATGTACCTTCCATTGAGCAAAAGATGCTGGTATTATGATGATCCTCGAAAATATGTGCATGAACCTTGTTTGTCGGCATATTTATTTTGAAGAATATTTCAAAAGTAAAAATTTTTAATGTACTAGATGGATATGAAAAAAGTGTGTTTCAAAAATGCTCTGACAATTTTATAGTAATATAAAATAGACAACAAATATATATATATGGAGTTATCCCATAAATTTAATTATTTTTGTGGTATTAGAATAAGTTTGCTACGTTTACTGAAGTAACTTCAAATATTTAAATATTCAAATGTGGTAGGATGTCTATTTAATAATTACATAATAATATTATTATCTCATCCCGTCCAAAATTTTGCAAAAAGGTCATAAGTTTTTGTAAGATATGATTTTCCATTTTTTCCATCCTAACCTACCAAAAAATATCATTCTACTAATATTTTGACATTCTATTAACGTTTCACAAAAATTTTGTGCTATTTATATTCCCTCATCTCATAAGGGAGATCACAACCTATATAGTTGGAAAATGGAAATTTAAGTGCGGTATGTTCTAAAGTCAATGTATCAAATTCAAGCTAATGGATTTTGGGTAAGACTTAAGAACAAACTCGAATATATATAACTCCGATTCTTTCTTAAAACGACGTTATTTTTGGTGATCTTTGACAATGACGTTGCTTTAACGTGTAAATTTAAAGAATTTAAGATTAAAAACTATTGCTAAGTTTAATAATCTCTAAAATAATGATTAAAAATAATAATAAAGAAAAAAAAAGTAATGATAATAAACATGTAATGTAACTTAAATTTGGGAAAAATCCCTTAAATCTCTTAAATCTTTACATATTTATTCTTTGAAAGTAATAAATTTTAGTTGTTTGTTTGTTCAAATTATGTTTTTTTTGTTTTTAAATTTACTAAAAAAAATTAGTTTATTATTTCTTTTTTTGGTTCTAGTTTTCATAAATTATGAAAAAACATAAAAAGTGAATTTTGTTTTTTTGTTTATGTTTTTTTAAAATATGATTTACTGTTAACTAAATATATATTATTTAATTATTTAATATTAATTATTTATAAGAATTATGAATAATCTAACTAAATAACTTCATTCAATTTTTATAGTTAATTTAGATTTCAAAAATTTAAAAATAAAATAATTTTAATTTAATAACTATTAACAAATACAAGTACAACACCAATAATATCTTAATAAAAGTCTCGCTGAGACGAGAGCACTACAAGAAAAGTAAGCATTAGCGACGAAAAATTACCGATGAAAAATAAAACGTAGCTAATTAGCGACATAAATCATATTTTCGTCGCTAATATCGATGTAAAAAATCATTTAGCGACGGAAAATAAAACGTAGCAAATTAGCGATGGAAAACTTATTTCCGTAGCTAAAATCGACGTGAAAA